>CAUYUJ010021709.1:65000-134842 GCA_963575745.1 Prorocentrum cordatum | reverse complement strand
TCGCTCCAGTCTCGGGCGGCACCGCCCTTTCGAAATCGAGCCCGCAGGTTTCGAAATCCAGTCGAGCTCGTTTTGGGGAGGAAGTCCTAGGCGAAAGCCACATTTCGAAATCGAGGCCGAGGGTTTCGAAATCCAGTCGAGCTCGTGGTGGGGAAGAAGTCCTAAGCGAAAGCTGCATTTTCGAGTTTTCGGGTCAGGGCTATAAAAATTTTAAATGCCAAACGGTGTGGCCATTTCGAAACGGCGGTTTCGCTGATTACTTCCTCGAAAAAACGATTTCGAACGATTTCGAAACTTTCGGGTTCGATTTCGAAATGGCGCCCCCGCCTAGGACTTCCGCAAAAATGGAATTCGAAACCTTTCCGCTTCGATTTCGAAATGGCGCTCCCGCACAGGACTTCCTGCAAAATGAGGTTCGGCATTTGTTCCGATCGAACTCGAAATGGCGCTCCCGTCCAGGACTTCCTCCAAAACAGAATTCGAAACCTTCGGGTTCGATTTCGAAATGGCGCTTCCGCTCAGGACTTCCTCAATCAAGACTACGATCAGAACCACGACCACGACCACTACGACGACGACGACGACGACGACGACGACGACGACGACGACGACGACGACGACGACGACGGCGGTTACAACGTTTACATGCGCTCTCGCCCGAATGCCGGCCACTCCTTAGTTCTCGCCTCACCGCCGGCCAGTGTCTCGGTCTGGCCGACCGCTCTCTGGGGTGGCGCCCGGAGAGGCCCCCGGTGCGGCGCTGGCCCCCTTCCGGAGGGGGGGACGTGCCGGGGGAGACACCCGCCCCCCCTCTTCAAAGGGGGGACCCCTTGGGGGATACTGCTGTCACCCCCAAATAAGCACATTTTTGAAAAGGACCCGCCCGTTTGGGCTGCTTCCGCTTGGGCCGCCTGATCTACCCCATTTCCTATTGGAAAACCAAAATCTTTTCCAATCGTTTTCCGGGTTCCGGCCTTTTCTGCAAAATCGTGTTTTTTTGGTGTTGCGACCCCAGCCCGGAGGCCGAATCCAAGAGGTAAAGCACGACTCATCCGCCCATTTGGGCTGCTTCCGCTTGGGCCGCCTGATCTACCCCATTTCCTACTGGAATACCAATATGTTTTCCAATCGTTTTCCAGGTTTCGGCCTTTTCTGCAAAATCGTGTTTTTTTGTTGTTGCGACCCCAGCCCGTAGACCGAATCCAAGAGGTAAAGCACGACTCATCCACCCGTTTGGGCTGCTACCGCTTGGGCCGCCCATTCTACCCCATTTCCTATTGGAAAACCAATATGTTTTCCAATCGTTTTCCGGGTTCCGGCCTTTTCTGCAAAATCGTGTTTTTTTGTTGCGACCCCAGCCCGGAGACCGAATCCAAGAGGTAAAGCACGACTCATCCGCCCGTTTGGGCTGCTACTGCTTGGGCCGCCTGATCTACCCCATTTCCGATTGGAAAACCTATATGTTTTCCAATCGTTTTCCGGGTTTCGGCTTTCTGCAAAATCGTGTTTTTTTTTGTTGCGACCCCAGCCCGGAGACCGAATCCAAGAGAGAAGGCACGACTCATTTTGACTAGTTCCGCTTGTGGTCACATTCTCAGCTCCTCTCCTCTCCTCCTTTGGTCAGTCATCGTAGGCACGGGGGTGCTAGCGTCAAGGTGATTATCGGCGCTCGGCTGCTCATAGGTTCTGTGGTGCTCTCAGGCTTTGGAGTGATGCTCACGGCCGTCGTGGTGTTCATAACCAATGTGATGCTCAGGCGTTGTTCAGCTGAAAAGACAAAACGGGTCAAAACTTTCGTAGCGCCGATGTACTACTACTACTACTACTACCACCACCACCACCACCACCACCACCACCACCACCACCACCACCACCACCACCACCACCACCACTACTACTATACTTACTACTACTACTACTACTACTACTACTACTACTACTACTACTACTACTATGATTACGACTACGACAACAACGACTACTACTACTACTACTACTACTACGACTACTACTACCTTACTACTACTACGACGACGACGACGACGGACGACGACACGCTACTGCTACTGACTGCTACTGCTACTGCTACTGCTACTGCTACGGCTACTGCTACTGCTACTGCTACTGCTACTGCTACTGCTACTGCTACTGCTACTGCTACTGCTACTGCTACTGCTACTGATACTGCTACTGCTACTGCTACTGCTACTACTACTACTACTACTACTACTACTACTACTACTACTACTACTACTGCTACTGCTACTGCTACTGCTACTGCTACTGCTACTACTACTACTACTACTACTACTACTACTACTACTACTACTACTACTACTACTACTACTACTACGACGACTCCGACTAACCCTCTCCCTCCCCCTCCCCCTCTGCCTCCCCTTTCCCCCGCCCTCCTCGACCCGGCTCTCCGCCAGTTGGCGTCCTGGCCCGGGCCCCCAGCCCAGGTGACCGAGCTTGAAGACCGCGCCGGGCCTCTTCCCCAGGAACTCCACGGCGGCCTCGAAGAAGGGGACGGTAGCCTGTCGCGGAGGGTTGGGCGTCGCTTAATGGGGGTACGATAGATGGGGGGAGGAAAAAGGAGCACTTCTCGGGCCTTACTTAAAGGCCCTCTCTTGGACCCGAAAGGGCCCCTGCAGGGGCCCTGAAAGGCCCCTTTTCTGCAGCCCTCGCTGCCTCGCCGTGTATCGCCCGCCCCCCCTTTACGCAACGCCCGAGAGTGGCGGCCGCGGAGGAGGGGGGCAGGGATCGAGGATCGCTGATCGACCACTACTGATTGTCGCTACGGCTTCCTATCATTGGTAGAATCATTGGTGCGGCTGCTCCTGCTATAAATCCTGCCACGCATGCTCCAGCGCGATTCGGGGGGAAGGGGACAGCACTGTGAAGCAGTCCTGAGAGCACTGTCAGTGCCAGCATTTCATGAAGACCATCATGGCCCAGAGTGGCGCCACCAAGCTGCTGTATGTGGCCGCGGTGGGAAAAAAAATGCAGGATGCAGTACACAACTCCGAACGTCTGCGTTGGCGCCGGTGGCTAGAAAGAGGGATATGAAGAAAGAGCAGGAAAGGAATAAGGAAACAAGACAAACATACTGATGTAAGCACGACGCAGCTGTTTACGGTACATCGCACCAGCGAGAAACAGAAGACGGATCCGGCAAGTAGGACGAGGAGGAAGAGGAGGAGGAGGAGGAGGAGGAGCTGGCGACAGGAGAGGCACAAGGAGACATGTCGATGGCAACTAGGAGCCCAAATGACCTCAGCCAGGAAGAAGCCCAGAAGGGACCAGCGGCGGGGCGGACCTTAGGAGGCCAAAGCAGAGGGCCGACAGTGGGGCCCAAGGCCCCCCACGCCCGAACTCGGCCCGAGCACGCCATCAGGCCCACCCCAGGCGGGAAGGGACTGGCCGACGCTCGGACGTTCGTTCGGAGGAAAAAACGCACACGTCCGAGCGATGCCAAGGGGAGGCGGGGACAGGGACCGCCCACGGCTACCGTCGCACGAAAGCGTGCGCCGACAAGACGGCCCGGACGCAACAGCGCCAGGCCCAAGGAGAGGGGGGAGGGGAGATGGAAAGAGAGCGCGGGGTCTAAGATTCTTGGGTTAGGTCGGGCCTGTCCCCCTACAGGGGGATTTGGGACGGAAAAGGAAGAATACCCCAAACATATTCAAAAATATGCGTTGAACAAAATCTCCACAGATTATCCCCATACTATGTTTTGACTATTTTGGGGCATTCCTCCTGTAGGGGCACAGGCCCGACTCAGTCCTGGGGTGGCCCCGAGCGCGCCCGCGGAAGGGCACGAGGTCCAGGGAGAGGTCCTTCCCATCCCGTACGTGTCTTCGGTGTGGGTTGTGGGGAGCAGGAGGAGGAGGAGGAGGAGGAGGAGGAGGAGGAGGAGGAGGAGGAGGAGGAGGAGGAGGAGGAGAAGGAAGGAGGGGGGGAGGAGAGGAGAGGAGGAGGAGGAGGAGGAGGAGGAGGAGGAGGATGATCAGGGGCTGCGTGGCATGATCGGGGCGGAGCACTGCCGCAGGCTTCGGGCGGCGTGCGGCCGGCCCACCGAGTCCAGGAGGCGGCGGTGTAGGAAGACAGGACAGAGGCAGCCGCCGACAACAGCGGCGAGGAAGACGAACGGCGACGGCGGAACGGCCCCACGACAACGAACGGCCGAAGCGGTGCGAGCGAAACATGCGATGAGCAAAAAACAAGACGACTGGAAAGGAGGAAAAGAGAGGGAGGAGGAAGAGGAGGAGGAGGAGGAGCAGGAGGAGGGTGAGGGGAGGGCGGAGAAAAAAACAGTACTGCAGCGGATGCCCCTGGCCTACGGATGGACCAGAACCCGAGCTGCACCGTTTGGGGTTGGCGAGGGCGAGACAGGCAGAGAAGGCGGAGATGAGGGGGAAACCTGTGTGTTGGGACTGGCTCAGAGGGGAAGCATCGTGCTGGAATGGGCGATACGTCGACGACGGATTGGCGATGAGCCACCGATAGCGAATCCGCACGTTCCGAGGCGGAGGCAGGCCATCAGGCCCCTATCGTCAGGTCGGGCCTGTTCCCCTACAGGGGGAATACCTGGCTACTCAAAAAAGACTGGAAAGATCCCCAAAAATACTCAAAAAACATCCCCTGGCTATTTTTGTACTATTTTTGAATATTCCCCCTGTAGGGGGACAGGCCCGACTTAACCCTATTGACGATCAGAGGGCGATTGATGTCGTTGCATCCCACCGACACCTATCCCTCCCATGACGTTGCCCCCCAGAGAAGAGCAGGGAAGGGCGGGAAGCAAAAGCTGAGCCCCTGCAGCGGCTGGCGACTGCCTCATGACCCACCACTGGGCCCCGAACTGGACTTTGCATCGTTTTGGGGGGAACGTGGACCAGACAGGCAAAAGAGGCGGCCAGCTGGCCCGGCCCAGCCAGGCTGACCGGCGCCCCGCCTCCGGAAGCGAAACCAGGGGGAGACTGGCGGGGCGGGTGGCGCCAGGCGGACTCTGGATATAGCGCGTCGGTCCTCGAGCTTCCTGGGCAGCCAGGCCAAAAAGCAGGAAGGCTCAAGAACCGAACCGAACCGGCCGAACGGAACTGGGCCGAACCGAACCGGCGCGAACCGCATTTTTTTATCAACAGGAACCGAACCGAACCGGAACCGAACGAGACCCAAGTTTGAACCAGGCCGAACCGAACTGGAATCGATTTCGAACCGAACCTGGCCGATCTGGATGGAACGGCCATGAACCGGAGGTCTCCAGGGCCCTGATTTTGCAAGTCCCGAGGCCGTTCGGCCCCGAGGCCCCCCAGCCCCCCCCCAGGGCCCCGACTGTGCAAGCCCCCGGAGGCCCCCCCCGATTTTGCATGCCCCCATTTTGCAAGTCCCAGCAGGGGCGATTTCGCAAGTCCTGGAAGCCGTGCTGCAACTCCTGGACGCGTTCTTGCAAGTGCCGGAGGCGATTTGCAGGTCCTGGACGCCGTTTTGCAAGTCCCAGGTCCTGGAGGCCATTTTGCATGTCCCGGACGCATTTTGCAAGTCCGGGAAGCCATTCTGCAAGTCCCGGAACCCTTTTTGCAAGTCCCGGATGCCATGCTGCACCTCCCGGAAGCCATTTTGCAAATCCCGGGCAGCAATTCTGCAAGTCCCGGAACCTTTTTGCAAGTCCCGGAGGGCCCCCTGGGGGTCTGATTTTGCAACTCCCCGGAAGCCTTTTTGCAAGTCCCCGGAAGCCCCCTGGGGCCCTTGATTATGCAAGTCCGCGGAAGCCTTTCTGCAAGTCCCCGGAGGCCTTTCTGCAAGTTCCCAGAGACCTTTCTGCAAGTCCCCAGAGGCCTTTCTGCAAGTCCCCGGAGGCCTCTTTGCAACCAGAGGCCTTTTTGCAAGTCCCCGGAAGCGTTTTTGCAAATCCCCGGTGGCCTTTCTGCAAGTCCCCGGAAACATTTCTGCAAATCGCCGGAGACCCTCCAAGTTTCATTTTGCAATGGCTGTTTGCAAGTCCTGGAGATCCCTGGGGCCTGATTTTGTAAATCCCAAAAGCCGTTTGCAAATCTCGGGGGCCGTGTGCAGATCCTGGAAGCCCTCAGGCGCTCCTTCTTCGTCCCGCTTGACTTTCTGTTCCTCTCCCCGCTCTGTTTTCTTCTCCTCCCCCTTATCCCTCTCCCTCCTCCTCCCTCCCCCTGCTCATCCTTGTCCTGCTCCTCCCCCCTTCTCCGTGGCGAACCGGGCGGAACCGGAGCGAAACGCATGGCGAACTGGGCCGAACCGGACGGCACCCCTCACAACGACGAACCGAACCGAACCGGAGAATTCCGACACCGAACCGAACCGAACCGGACGCACTTCGGAACCGAACCGAACCGAACCGAACCAGACCCTTCCTGTCACCACGCTGGGTTTCAAATGATCGCCCACTTTTTACCCAGCGGCAGAAAAAGGCAGTCAGCGAGGGGACGAGGGGGCCAGGGAAACGAAAACCCACACACAGGCCGCCAGCATGCCCGATTCTGACAACACTGCGCGGTGCACCGAGAGCACACGCAGCGACGCGCGCCAGTCGGCCTTGCGCCCGCCAGCCCAGACCGGGGGACAGCAGCAGCAGCAGCAGCAAAGCTGCCGCCCACTGCGGCAGGACGGCAGCCCGGCCCGCGCACGGCGGCGCCGCCAGCCGCGGCCACGGGGGCGCCAACGGCCCGCAGCGCACACGGGCCGTCCAGCCAGGGCCTGGCGCGGCGGCGGGCAGCGTGCCCAGCGTGATCCCCGCGAGCAACGCGGCGCATCGGGCTCTGTTGCCGTCGCCGCACGCGCCGCGCCGCGTCCCCGATGGCGGCGCTGGCCCACGGCAGCAGCAGCAGGCGGCGGCAGGCGGCGAGCCCTGCGCTTGGCGCGCCTGGCTGCGCGCCAGGCACGCCCCGCCAGCCGCGGCATCGGCGCGGCGGTCAGTGGGCCAGAGGAGCCACGCCACAGCTGCTGTGGCTCGCCTTCAGGTCGTCCGAGCCCACCTCTGCCAGCAGCCGCTGCGCGACGCCCTGGGGACACAGAAACTGTCTCGCACGGCGAGCAGGGCGGGCGGCGGGAGCCGCGGGTGCGCAGCTGTGCCCGCCAGCTGGTCGGTTGCGGCATTGCCATAACGAGCCAGGCCTCAAGCCTGGCCAGGCCTCGATCATGGCCGCCAGCCGCGCCGAGATGTATTTTGACCCATCGCGCAAGAAAGATCTCTGAACAACCTGCGGATAGAAGGCCCTGCCAGACCTCACATAGTCCACCGGACTCAAACGGCGACCCCAAGCGCGAGGAGAGGATAGGCAAGCGGGGAACAGAGCGTAGGTGGAAGGGGGGAGCATTGCTGTTATTTACTGCTATACAATGAACGAACCCAATATGGTAGCCTGGCCGCGAGGAAGAGCATGAGGTGCACGATAAGACGACGACGACGACGACAACGACGAAAGGAGGAGGACGAGGAGGGGGAAGAGGATAGGAGGCGGAGAAGTGACAGCAGCCCTTTTGTGGGAGGCTGCAGGGAAGGCGGAGGGAACGACGAAGCGAACGACCACGACGTGGAGGAAGAAAAAGGGGGTGATAGGATGATGCGAAGGAGGGGGACGAAGAGGAAGAAACCAGGAGGACGACAACGAAGACGAGGATGAGGACGAGGGAAAGGAGGCTGGGGAGGCAGAGCGCCCCCTCATCGTCCCCATCATCCTGCGTTTCCTCCTCCTCCTCCTCCTTCTTCTTCACCTTCTCCTCATCATCACCATCATCAGCATCAGCATCATCACCATCATCATCAACAACATCCTCACCAGCAAAACCATCCTCATCCTCAGCATCAGCATAATCCTCCTCCTCATCATCTTCAGCACCATCCACATCAGCATCAGCATCAGCATCACAGTCCTCACCTTCACCTTCACCACTACCACTACCACTACCACTACCACCACCACCACCCCTTCCTCCCCTCCATGCTCCTCCAACTCCTCCAACTCCACCTCCTTCTCCTGCTCCTCCTCCGCCTCCTCTTCCTCCGCCTCCTCCTCCTTCTCCAACTCCTCATTCCCCTTTCATCCATTTTCCTTATGAATAATTCCTCCCTGTCGCACCCCGAGACGTGTCGGTAGAACGGGCTGGTTTTGCCTGAAGCTTGGATTTGCAGCAGTCTTACGGATGAAGGGCAGGTCGTTTCAGAATGTGGTTCTCGCCGAAGCGCCGCGCACATGTATTGCAAAAGTCTGCAACAGCTTCACGGACGGAGGGCAGGCCGCTTTCAAAATGTGGTCTTCACCTTAGCGTCGCGCACATTCGTGTTACAAGTTTGCAGGAGCTTCACAGATGGAGGGCGGTACCTTTTCAACATGTGGCTCCCGCCTTAGCGCAGCGCACAATCGTTTAACGAATTCGCAGCTGCGTCACGGATTCTTATGGCTGACGCCACAGAAACGGCATTGTGGCACGATGTGGGACAGCCAGGGCGAAACAGTTGCGTTGATTCGAGGCTTTTGAGGTCTCGGAGAAAAGTGTGTTCTGGCACGTTTCAGGGCCGCCCGGACAAAGCAGCAACGTTGATTCGCGGCGACATAGCCCCAGGACCCAGGAATGGTGTTCTGGTGCGGATCAGAATTGTGAGGCGGTTGTCTTCCAACGGCGCCGTTCTTTCATTGAACAGGAATCCATGTACGGACCGATGAAGGGGAAGCAAGCGTTGATGAATATTGGGTTTACACTGATCCTCCGTCCTCCTTCTCCCTCCTCTTCCTGCTCCTCCTCCTCCTCCTCCGCCGCCTCCTCTTCCTCCGCCTCCACCTCCGCCTCCGCTTCCCCCTCCTCCCCCTCCTCCTCCTCATCCGCCTCCGCCTCCGTCACCTCCTGCTGCTGCGCTCTTGCCATGGGGTGATGGTCCGTGGTGCCCTGGCGAAAACAGATGCAAGCAAGGCGGCCTGGATGATGCCCTTCAGGGTGACGGCGTCGAGCACAATCCTCTTCCTACAACCTCAAAAACTATGCTAAACTCCACACCTAACCGACAGATCCGCCTCTTCATCCTCTTCCACCTCCTCTTCCTCCTCCTCCTCCTCCTCCTCCTCCTCCTCCTCCTCCTCCTTATCATCATCCTCATCAGCAGCATCATCACCATCAGCAGCATCATCATCATCATCATCATCATCATCATCATCATCATCATCATCATCATCATCATCATCGTCATCATCATCATCATCATCATCATCATCGTCATCATCATCATCATCATCGTCAGCATCATCATCATCATCAGCATCATCATCATCATCATCAGCATCATCATCCTCATCCTCATCCTCATCCTCACCATCACCATCACCATCACCATCATCATCATCATCATCATCATCATCATCATCATCATCATCATCATCATCCTCGTCACCATCATCATCATCATCATCATCAGCAGCAGCATCATCATCCTTATCATCGTCAGCATAATCAGCGTCATTAGAAGCATCGACATCAGCATCATCAACAACATCATCACTATCAGCAGCAGCATCATCATCCTTCTCCTCATCATCATAACCCTCCTCATCTTCCCCACAACATCATCATCAACAACATGATCATTAGCATCACATCATCCCCGTATTATCAGCATCACCGTCATCAGCATCATCATCAGCATCACTCGCATCATCATCGTAATCAGGAACAACGGCATCCTTAACATCATCATCAGAGGCATCAGTAGTGCTGACGCCAGCATCACCATAATCCTCCCCACCAGCATCCGCAGCATCACAATAATCAGCACCATCACCACCACCAACCACAACAGCATCATCACCAAAAGCGTCGGCGTCGCCATCATCATAACCATCACCACCATCACAATCATCATGATCAGCCTCATAACCATCATCACCGTCATCATCAGCAACATCTCCCGTATCATCGGCATCACCCCCCATCATCATCAGCATCGTCATCAGCACTAGTATCAGCATCACCATCAGCATCAGCAACAGCACCATTATCACCAGCATCATCATCACAACCAGTATCAACATCATCATCATCATCATCATCATCATCATCATCATCATCATCAGCGTCATCATCAGCATAAGCATCAAAATCACCATCGGCAACCCCAGCCTTATCATTAGCATCACCAACATCTACACCTTCATCATCCCCAGCATCATCATCAGCATCATCATCAGAATCATCGACAGCGGCACCATCAGTACCATAATGAGAATCAGCATCATCACCATAAGTATCAGCAGCATCATCATCACCACTACCACCAACCACAGCAACTGCACCATCATCATCAGCATCATCAGCATCATCATTACAAACATCCATTCCAAAATAGTAATCATAATCCTCGCCATCTGCACAACCAACAGCATAATCATCACCATCATATCAGAACTAGCATCATCAACATCCTGATCAGCACGAGCAAGATCATAATCAGAATGATCATATCCATCATCATCATAAGCATCATCAGCAGCAGAATCATCAGCGTCATCACGATCATCATCACAATCATCACCATCATCAGCAGCAGCATCCTTTCCCTCTCCCTCTCCAAGCCTCTGTTCCTCCTCCTCCTCCTCCTCCTCCTCCTCCTCCTCCTCGTCCTCCTCCTCCTCCTCCTCCTCCTCCTCCTCCTCCTCCTCCTCCTCCTCCTCCTCCTCTCCCCTCCTCCTCTCCTCCTCCTCCTCCCTCCTCCTCCCTCCTACTCCTCCTCCTCCTCCTCCTCCTCCTCCTCCTCCTCCTCCTCCTCCTCCTCTCCTCCTCCTCCTCCCCCTCCTCCCCCCCCTCCTCCTCCTCCTCTCCTCCTCCTCCTCCTCTCCTCCTCCTCCTCCTCCTCCTCCTCCTCCTCCTCCTCCTCCTCACCTCCTCCCCCTCCCCTCCTCCTCCTCCTCCTCCTCCTCCTCCTCCTCCTCCTCCTCCTCCTCCTCCTCCCTCCTCCCTCCTCTTCCTCCTCCTCATCCTCTCTTCCTCCTCCTCCTCCTCCTCCTCCTCCTCCTCCTCCTCCTCCTCCTCCTCCTCCTCCTCCCTCCCCCCCTCCCTCCCTCCCTCCCTCCCTACCCTCCCTCCCTCTCAAGCAATTGGGGCTCTTGCAGGTGGGGCGGGGGCTGGGGTACCCTTTCCTTCACACCTACCCACCGCACCTCCAGAGTTCCAGTCGAGTGGCATCGCGGGCGCGATCGGGTTCGCTACCGCGTTGGCTGAGCAGGACGCAGTATACAGTCCACGAGATCCCGTTCCAGCTGTATCCATGTCGATTGTTTCTTCCAGGATCTGGAGCAGATGTGCCAGCTGCAAAACGTGCGAATGGAATCACATCCTTGAGGGCAACGGCCGAGTTTGCAAGAAGTGTGGGCAGCAAGTCCGCCTCCACAGGGCCAGGTCCAAGTCCCCCAAGAGTGTTTCTTTCGACCCCGGCAAGAACCAGTTGCTCAAACCAGGGAAGTATATTCTGAAAGGATCTGTCGCACCGTGCACGACGAAGGCTCCGTCGGTGAGGGAGCTCCTGGTCAATGCCATCGCTGCTGCTACGGACCCGAAGTTGCGTGACACCCTGCAGGCTGAGCTGTCCAAGCTCGAGGGTGAGCTGCAGGAGCCCGTCTTTGAGGAATCTGCAGCGGAAGCAGTTCGTCGTGCCGACTCAGCATGGAGAGATGCTGGGCACAAACACAATCAGTCGGTGAAATCAGTCCTGAGGCTCAGGCAACAGCTCGCCGCCGCCGAGGACAAAGAGATGGCAGCGGCCACTGCCCTCGCAGAGGCCACGCTGAACAAGCAGGCTGCTGCCAAGCGTCTTGCTCAAGCCGAGGGCGTGGCCGAGGCCGACTACTGTCCCAAGAGTGGGAACGAGTCTGGGTTATGCAACTTGTCATGGGATGCCACTATCTTTGATAACTTGGAAGACTTCGAAGAATCCAGGCGAAGTGACATGGAGAAGCTAAAATCCGAACTTCAGCAGGCCAAGGGCCTCCTCACCAATCGCGAAGAGCAGGTCAAGGAGTGGCTGAAGAAGGCTACGGATCTGCGCCAGGCCGTCGCCGAGAGGATGAAGAAGAAGAGGAGGTCCGACGCCCCGAGTGGCGCCGAGAATGAGGAGAAGAAGGACGTGACCCCCCCGCAGCAGACGGCGAAGGTACCTGGGATGCCTGGGCAGGCTACCTTGGAGGCGATGAGCCAGGAGGACACGGAGGCCAAGGAGGTCCGCGCTGCGGCTGTCCGAGTCGAGGCCGAGCGCCTATCCCGTGCCAGGTTCGTTGCAGCCGAGGCCATGGGCAAGGGGGCGTCGGCCATGGCGGGGGGCAAGGGCTACACACCACATCCTGAATGAGAATCAACGAGTGCGTCTGGGTCTCATGGTAGGCCAGCTCAGGCGCCACATAGATGTCATGACCTTCCGGGTTATTCCACATCGCGTACGGCGCCTGGACCACCTTGTCTATTTCGGGGACCTGGCGAAGTGCATGAGCCTTCCCCCTCTCCTCCCTCCTCTACGACGGCTGGGCCATCTACATCCGACTCGCAGTCGAGTCATGACGATGAGGATGGGAGCCACTCACTACTCTCAACTTTGGGAATATTACGTGCATGAGTGATAAAATTTGGCAATGGGTAGCACAGCAGAGGCGGACGACGGATTGGTTCGCCTTCGTCGAGACCCATGTCAACGCGGCTGACACCAAGTCGTGGGACATCAAAGCTCGCAGTCAAGGGCTTCGGTTGTTCCCCAATGCAGCTCGGTGCGCAGCACGGCAACGTCAGGTCGCCGAAGGGCGTGAGGCGAGGGCGAATGAGGGAGGTGAGTGGATCTCGTCCAAGGGCCACCTCAGAATTCATTCACTCGGGCTAGCCAACATGCCCAACCACAAGCAGGAGAATTCGCAACAACTAGACGGCATGATGCCAGTTGTGGTCCACCTGCGAGGGTTCTCGTTCGTCCTCGCCAGTTTCTATGGCTGGAGTGGGATCGGGTTCTCGGGGGAGAACCTTATTCGGCACTGGCGACTTGGAGGATTACTTCGAGCGCTCCAGTTGCCGTGGATCGTTGTCGGCGACTTCAACACCTCAGCGGCTGCCTTATGTCACTCTCAGTTCGTGTCCAAGCTAGGAGCCCACATTGTGACGGCTCCAGCGGAATACACATGCGATGCTGGCAAGAAGGGGTCCCATATCGATTATCTCCTGCGCAGCACCAGCGCGATTGGGATCATTCGCAGAGTGGATCCGATAGTGGATGTACCGTAGAAGACGCACATTGGTCTCAGGATATCCTTCAGGCAGAGGGGTGAACAGCTACTCACTCGTCTCATGAGTGTCGCAGTTCGACTGCCATAAGTTCCGCGGCCAGGAATCGAGCCCACGGTGGGGTCCAAGTCGAGCAAGGCACGTGCTGAGCGGGCGCCCGCTGTGCAGGCCAGCCAGTGTCATCGAGCGAGATGCTCGCTATGCGGAACTGTTCGGAGATGCTGTGGAGGCCGCTGCCCCGAGTAGAAAGGTTGGTCAGCCACAGTCGGAGGCCTCGGGGCCACTGGTTGAGGCAGACGACCGATTGAACGAGTTTGATCTTTTTGATGAAGAGGACCCGTGGGCCCATGAGCTTAACTTTTGCCCCGACAGTGCCCTCGGGGGTCAGTCGGGAGCCGGAGGCTCGCATGTTGAGCCGCAGCCTGGCGCCCCTGGTCCTAGGCCCCTGGGGTCGGCCTCGGACTCTGGCTCTGGTCCTGGGGGCCTGGGGGTCTCGGGTGGCCTCGCGGGGCCTAGCGGGCACTGCGATTCTTTGCCCCAGGACCAGGGGGCGCCGCAGGATAATTCGGCCCAGCCCCCCACGAGCCCGTCTGTCGACCCAGTTTATTTTGCCATCCCTGTGGAAGTGTGGGAGGCCCAGAGAGCCCCAGTAGGGTGTTTCAGTTCCCCCCCCGCCCCCCCCCTCCATACCTGTTCGACTCCGCCGTGTACCAGACCAACCCGGAGGGCTCCAACATTGCTAGTGGGCTTCACGCGTCTTGGGCGCAGGCTTTCGAGGGGTCCATCTACCAACATCATGGTGAGCAGGCCCGAGTTGGCCCCTCTCGATCGGAGTGTCCGTATTTCGTCGTCGAGGAGGTGCGGGTGAATGATAAAGTTCGGGTCGCCCCTTTACGTGATCTAGTTGCTGGGTGGTGGACTCGGCCCCACACCGTCATTAACTCCTTAGCTCGCCACAAGGTCCGGAGGAATGGAGTGTTGCAGCGTCATAGGTTGGAGAAGGCATGCCTGGAGCTTCTTGAAGATAGGCCCGACCAAGTCCACCGTGTTGTACGGGACGGCTTGGAACCTGCCTGGTCGGAATGGCTTCGGGTGCTGCAGGCCATTGGTGAACGCGATGTCCCATTACTCGAGAGGCTTGCTAGGGATTCTGGTAAGATCATGCGTCGCGCCCAGCGTCGAGCTGTGTCCGAGTCGTTGCGCGAGTTCAGGGAGTGGGCGGTCACCTCGGAGGCGCTCGGCTGCCTCCACCGCTCCATGCGCCAGGACCCCATCCCTGCCCAGGAGCTCTGGGGTAACCATTCCCTTGTGTATCACCCCAAGGATATTGTAGATTTCAAGGCTCGCAAGTGGCATCAGTTGTGGGCCCCCCCTGTCAATACTCCTGAGGCCTTGTTCAACGGGGTGCTGGGGGTCATCCGCGAGGCCATTCGGGATTCGGAGGCCCTTCCTGAGCTCCAGGTCCATGACCTTCGGCAGGCCCTCAGAGGAATGCGGCCCTCGGCGGGGCTGGGCGTGGGCAAGCTCACGCCGCGCGACCTCGAGAGGCCCCCCGACGTCGGCTTGCAAGAGCTCGCCAACATTATGAATACTATCGAACAGCTTGGAGTTTGGCCGATCCAGACTATGGCGGTTATTGGGAAACTTCTCCCAAAAAAACTGCATGGGGATCGGGTCGCCGGGCTGGTTTCTACGATTGGGAGGTCTGGAGTAAAGCTAGAGAACCGCGGGTGAAATCCTGGACCGAGGCCACCGCCCCGAGCTGGGACGCTGCCGTTCGGGGAAACTCAGCCCTACAAAAGGCGTTTCGGCGCGTACTTGACGAGGAAGTGCGTTCAGCTCTTGCCATTCTATATATGGTCACAGTTTGGTCGACACCAGCTCATTCTATGACACCATGTACTGGCTCAAACTGGCGCGAGCAGCTATCAGATTGGAATTCCCACCTACTGCACTACTTCTCGAACTCTCTCAGTGCGCGGCACCACGCACGCTCAGCCAGCTGGATGCGTTCTCGCAGCCCTTCGAGCCCACCCAGAGCATTGTCCAAGGGCTCAGGTCGGGGACAAGGCTGGCGAGGATCATGACTTACTACGTTATGCAGCGCATCAACACAGCTCAGGTACGGTGAAGTCATCGTTTGTGGATCGACGACCTGTCGCAGGCCACTAAGGGCTCGCGAGAGGAAGTGAGATCGAATCTTATCAAATGTATTTCGGCTACGGCAGCAGGGCTGCGGACTCAGAGGCTGTCTATTGCATCTAAGTCTGTAGTCATGAGATCACATCATGGCGACGCGAAGGCGGTGGTCAAGGCGCTGAGACTCCGAGGTGTCGCCATATCTGCAGCTCGCAAGTCTTCATATCTAGGGGTGGCTTTGGGCGCGGGCCGTCGGCGTGCACGGGGGCAACGAGCGAAGCGGAACGCTAGGCATGTTCTTCGGAACAAAAAGGTGGCCCGCTACACTCGGGTTATTCGGAGAGCCCGCCTGACTTCCAAGTTGGCGCGCCAAGGGGCCCAAGCTGCAGGAAGTTATGGGTATCAGCTACATGGAGTGGTTGGATCTCATATTACGGCATATCGGCGCAGACTAGGGGCCGCATGCCGCGGCAAGTCTCGGGGGCGGTGTTTGACCACACGCCTGGCAATCGAAGCTCCCAGCCTCGACCCAGCGGAGAAGTTCTCAGCGGGCACCTTTGAGTCATGGTTGCAGCAGTGGAGGGATGAGCCCCAGCTTCGAGCAACCGTTCTTCGTGCATGGCCTGAGGTTAGGGCCAAGATGGAGAGTGTCCCAGAGGCTTCTCGCAGTCGGCATATACGAGGGCCGATGTCGGCCACCATTTCCTACATGCTGGGGTTCGGATGGATCCCGAGGACCCCCGCGTCATGGGAGCCGCCTCGAGATTTCAAATGGGAGTTCCCAGATGAGAACTTCACTGGCATTCCAGCGCTGGATAGTTTCAGAGAGTTCATCGAGGAGGTGAAGGTCGCTGCGATGGTTCCTTTCTGGCAACAGGCCGAGCCACACCACGACGGAGACGGCCTGGGGCAAGGTGTTGACACGTATTCTCTCCGACGATTGCTCCAGCAGCTCCGATGTGTGCGACCTGGAGGACCGCGCCTCGCAGGCCTGCTCTTGAACATCGCGATTGGTGCTGCCTGGCCTAAGGCTAGGAAGGTGGGTCAGCTGAAGTCCCCAGGGCGCGCGTGTCCAGTGTCTGATGCTGGCCACTCGGGCGCTGCTTCAGGTGATCCTACGAGCCACGATGTTCATCAGCAGCTGATGGCATCGAGAGTACGACCAGTGGCGACCAATACGAGCGGCGACCACGACCCGTTCGCGGACATCGAGCTGAGTGTCGGCGAGAGTCAGTCCTATCAGAGCGGGTTTTCGTGTGCACCGCGACGGGGTACGCAGCAGGACATTCATTTCAATGTGAATTGCGACCGTTGCGGGGAAGGCCGTGAGACTTCCCATCGCAGGTACTGGAGTCGTTCTCATAACAGGGGTGCAGTTGCGCATATCAATAGCGAGTGTCTTGAGGGGCGGGCCAGAACACAGCGCGAGATGCACGCTTGTTTCTGGCACAGAGGTCTTATACCAGCTGCTTGGACCAGGACCCCTGATCCCCCACAGGAGCATTCTTGGACATGTGGTGGTCTGAACGACGGTGTGTTTGAAGGATGCCTACCCATGGGCACCGAGACCGACCCCAAAGTCATTTTCGGAGATGCAAGTGGTGGCCCAAATACTGCTGACAGCAGATTACGACGAGTCGCTCTAGGGATCGCCACTGTTGCCAATTATGTCGACCCGCAGGTTGAGTGCTTCATCACTGGACCGTTGACAGGACCTCGGCAAGTGGTTGGTCGGGGCGAACTTCGCGGGCTGTGGCTAGCCATCTGGGCCAGTCAAGGGCCGATTGTGTATGTGACTGATTGTGAGAATGTTTACAAGGGATGGGTTTCGAAGGCCTATTTACACCGCAAAGGTGATGACGGAGACGAATGGGCCCGCATCGGGCAACTACTTGTGCATCGGTCACCTGACTTAGTACAGGTCAAATTCGTGAACTCACACCTCACTGCCGAAGATGTCATGAACCATCGTGCTGAATCGTGGCTAGTGGTTGGGAATACTATCATCGACGAGCTGGTGAAGAATGCAGCCATGGCTGCACGACTTTCAGTGGCAGTGCGACACGAAGTGCTACAAGTCGAACGACGAGCACACCTTGTGCGGCATAGGCTCCTGAGAGCCTCGCTGGACGTCTTGGCAGCTGAGGCCGAGACGGGGGTGAAGAGCAAGGCGGGACCTCTACCTCCTCCTCCCCCTCCTCCGCCTGCCCCGTCAGTAGTTGCCACAATGGGGTCCCAGCACATGCTCGATGATTCGGGTTTGCGTTGTTCCAGGTGCTTTAGTTCGGCTATCCAGGCTCGGGCCACCGAATGGAAACTTTCCCCCTGCTTTAAGCCTCTGAACGTGAACGGGGATTTCTGTAGGCTCCCATTTAAGCAGAAGCTTCATTTTGCGGGGGGCTGGGCGCACGAGACCCATCAGCTAATGTTGAGCGTGCGGTTAAGTTTGTGGTTTTGTGGAGTGTGTGGATCCTTTTTCCAACAAGCGTAAGTCCGCCATCCAGGAACCCTGTTCGATGAAGGCCACACACACGGGGGCTGAATATCTGAGGAGGACCCACTCGGGACAGTGGCCGAAGGTCTTGAGCAAGGCCGAGCAGGCCAGCCGACTGGCCAACCCGAGGAGGAAGCCCCTCTCCCCCATTTAAGGCCCTTTTCTTCTCACTTAGTGAACTGACATTCTCATTATCATTCCCTCCCTCCCTCCTTCCCTCCCTCCCTCTTCCTCCTCCTCCTCCTCCTCCTCCCTCCCTCCCTCCCGACGGCCCGGGCCCCCCACCCGCTGGGGGCAGGCGGCCGCCGCTGCCTTCGAGCTGGCGCGGGCGCCGCCCGCCGAGCTGCTGGAGGCGCCGCCCCCGCCGAGGCCGCCGGGGCCCTGCAGGTGGAGCAGGGGCGCCTCGGGGGGGGGACTGGCTCGGGGAGGGAGGGAGGAAGAAGGGAGGGAGGGAGCGAAGAGAGAAAAAGGAGGAGGAGGAGGAGGAGGAGGAGGAGGAGGAGGAGGAGGAGGAGGAGGGAGGAAGAGGGAGGAGGAGGAGGAGGAGGAGGAGGAGGAGGAGGAGGAGGAGGAGGAGGAGGAGGAGGAGGAGGAGGAGGAGGGGGAGGAGGAGGAGGAGGAGGAGAGGAGGAGGAGGGGAGGAGGAGGAGGAGGGGGGAGGGAGGAAGAGGGGGAGGAAGGAGGAGGAGGAGGAGGAGGAGGAGGAGGAGGAGGAGGAGGAGGAGGAGGGGAGGAGGGAGGGGGGGAGGAGGAGGAGGAGGAGGAGGAGGAGGGAGGAGGAGGAGCGAGGAGGAGGAGGAGGAGGAGGAGGAGGAGGAGGAGGGGGAGGAGCATGTGGGAGCATGTCGCTAACCACACACGTGGCTTCAATCGCAAACCAGTCAGGGCACAGGGGGGTGACCACGTCGCCAGCGACTCACAACCTAAGCGTGACGGCTGGTGCGTAGGGGGACCTTCAAGCGGCCTCACCCCTGCCGGACACAAGGCTCCATGGGAATTACGGGCCACATGGCCCCACCACCCCACCAAATGTAAGATCCCCGCGCCTGGGAACCAACTCCAGTACTGCTGGCGCTACTGACGCCACCCGCGGCAAGGCGATGACGCCAAGCCGTTTGGTTCCAAAACAGAACGGCTGGTTGCACGTCACCCAGCTGGCGGGTAAAATTCCTGACGGCATGCCCTGTGGAGTGTGGCACTGACAACATGAGATCAGGTGCCAGGCCCCACCCACGGGGGAAGGAGGAGGAGGAGGACGACGAGGAGGAGGAGAGGGGGAGGACGGGGAGGGGAAGGAGGGGGAGGGGGGGGAGGGGGGGAGGGGGGAGTCGGGGAGGGAGGGAGGAGGGGGAGGGAGGGGGGAGGAGCAATTGCCTGTGTCTCTCGAGTCGTCTGTCCCGTCCGCGCGACTGCCAGGGGGCCCTGCGGCGTCAAAAAATCAAAACTTGTGGGGGTGATTTCACTCCTGGCCGCTCTGTGCTGCCCCGCAGGATTCCCGTGGGGACGCCACCGCGCGGTCAGGAGGGCCCGAGAGGCCTCGAAGGCTGCCCCACGAGGCTCCGAAGAGGGCCTCAAGAGCTCAAGGAGGCCGAAGAGGGCCCCACGACGCACCAGAGAGGGAAACATCACTCAAAAGCCATGGGCGGTTCCATGTGCTTTGCCTGTCCCGCGTTTTGCTCCCAAGATGGTCACCTATCGTTTCAGGACGGCCCCAGGAACCCCTGAGGTTGTCCAAGCCCACCCCAGTATGGCCCCACAGGGTTCCGCGGGTCGTTGGGGCGTCCAAGATGGCCCAAGACGGCTCCAAGAGCGAAAAAGCGAAAAAGCATAAAACATTGATTTTCCTTAGGGTTGGGAAGGATGTTGGCCTCTTGAAGGGGCCCAAGAGGCGATTCGAGGCACTCTAGAGGGGCAGGGCAAATATACGACCCCCCCCATTCTATGATAGATCTCCTCCAACATGGTCCCAAGAGCGCCCCGAAGGCTCCCAAGAGCGCCCCAACAGCGCCCCAAGAGGGCCCCAAGAGGCCCCAAGAGGCCCCCAAGAGGCCTTCAAGAAGATCCTCAAGAGGCCCCAAGAGGCTCCCAAGATGGCCCAAGACGGCTCCAAGAACGAAAAAGCGAAAAAGCACAAAGCATTGACTTACCTTAGGTTTTGGAAGGATTTTGGCTTCAAGGAGGGCCCAAGAGGCGAGTCGAGGCTCTCTAGAGGGGCAGCGCTAATATACTACCCCCCCTTCTTTGATAGATCTCCTCCAAGATGGCCCCAAGAGCGCCCCGAAGGCTCCCAAGGGCGCCCCAAGAGCGCCCCAAGAAGGCCCCAGGAGACCCCAAGAGGCCCCCAAGAGGCCTCCAAGGGGCTCCCAAGAGACCCCCAAGAGGCCCCAAGAGGCTCCCAGGATGGCCCAAGACGGCTTCAGGAGCGAAAAAGCGAAAAAGCACAAAACATTGATTTTCTTTGCGTTTGGGAAGGATTTTGACCTCAAGAAGGGCCCAAAAGGCGATTCGAGGCACTTTAAAGGGGCAGCGCTAATATACGACCCGCCTTTCTTTGATAGATCTTCTCCAAGATGGCCCCAAGAGCGCCCCGAAGGCTCCCAAGGGCGCCCCGAGAGCGCCCCAAGAGGGCCCCAAGAGGCCCCAAGAGGCCCCCAAGAGGCCTGTATGGGTGAAAATGCGGTAGGCGTCCTTTGGCCTTGCCGTATGCTCCCCGGCCTTTGGCCGGGGCGCGCGGGGTCAGCCTGCTCGGAGACCGCCGTGGCAGATGGTTCTGCCTGCCGGCGCCTAACCAGAGCTTCAGTCCACCCATCCGCCCCCCCCGGAAGACGGAGGGGAGCCGACGGGGCCGCCGCCTCCGCCGCCGCCGCCGAGAGGAGGGGGGAGGAAAGGGCCGCCCGCCGCAGCTGCCGTCGCGACGTTGGCCGCGGACTGCAGCGCCGCGCCGTCAGCCTGAGGGCCATCAACGCTCACCCTGCGCGGGGGGGCCAGGGCCCCCCGTAACGAGACACCGTCGGGACACCGCGCCAGAACGCCAACGCGGCCGACCAGCGACCCCGCGCCCCGCCGGCCAGGGAGCCAGGGGGAGGAGGGGAAGACGGATACGTTTCTTCCGAAGACGCTCTGGCACCGCTGGCCGCCGCCGGCCCGACTTCCGCGACGCCCCGCGGGAAATCTTCCGCCAGCGACCGCTGAGAGGTATCCGCCGCTTCGTGCGCGACCACTTCCAACCGCCACCGCCCCGGGGCGCTGGGACCCCCAAGAGGCCCTAAGAGGCTCCCCGATATACGCAAGAGGCCCCTGGGACCGCCAAGAGGCCCCAAAGACGGCCCAAGAGGCCCCCAAGCTCGCCATTGTCCTCCTCCTCCTCCTCCTCCTCCTCCTCCTCCTCCTCCTCCTCCTCCTCCTCTTTTTCTTCCTCCTCCCTCCTCCCCCTCCCCCTCCTCCTCCTCCTCCTCCTCCTCCTCCTCCTCCTCCTCCTCCTCCTCCTCCTCCTTTTCCTTTTTCTCCTTCTCGTCCTCCTCGTCCTCGCAGTCCTCCATTTCCTCCTCCTCATCTTCTTCCTCCTCCTCCTCCTCCTCCTGCTCCTGCTCCTCCTCCCCCTTCCTGCTCCTGCTCCTCATCCTGCTCCTCCTCTTCCTCCTCCTACTCCGACGACGACGGCTCCTCCTACATCCTCCCCCCTTTTGGGGCATATGGCGGCTCACCCCGCCCTTCGTTTTTGTTGCATGCTCTCCCGCTTCCCTCATAACCTCCACTCCCCTGGGACTCATTTATGGACGGGCTGGTGGGGATACTTCTTGGCTCGCGGCTCCAAGGCGAGGGACATGGAGCGGGCACAACGTCCGGGGCGCGGTACGTTGATAGTTGGCGCGAGATTGCCGCAGACTCCAGCGGACAACACACGCAATGGCGCATGCACATGCCAAGGACAAAATGCCCCTCATCGAGACGCAATTCAGCGTCTGCTGGTGACCGGCCCAGACAGCCCGGCTGGTGGGGAAGCAAAAGGCGCGGCAACCGGCAACGGAACGGGGGGGAGAAGTCGCCCTTGCGGCGCCAAACTCCCGCCGAACCGCAAACGGAAGCGAGGCCAAGACGGACAGCAAAGCACTGTAAAGGCCACGGGCAGAACGCGAGTCCGAGTGGCCAAAGACCAGGCGGAACCCACGCCTGCGCACACAGAGCCAGTCCGTTCAAGACCTCGGAAAAAAAGGGGGGTGAGCGCGAGCGAGAGCAACTAACTCAGACTCACTGCAGCTCCACGAGCATACGATGGTGCGGCGAGGGCAACCCGACTCACCAAGGCTCACTGAAGCTGAGGTGTGGCTGATCCGCGTCAGAGCGCCATCCAGTAGAGGCAGACCACTGGTGTGCGCTCACGAGGCTGAGCAACCTCCAGCCGGTAGCCTGTGCGCTCACATCGTATCCGAATCACGTTGTTCGGGGGCACAACGATGCAATGTACTGACAAGGGCTGGTGGCTGTGGCTGCGCCGAAAAGAGTGAAACGAAGTCGAACCGCAGAAGGCTGAACCACTCAATGCAGGGCCGCTCACTTGACGAAGCCAATCACCAGGTGTATGGCGGACAGCCGCACCCACTCAACACCTGCCACGCTGCCCTTGCAGAAGCCGACTACCTCCGACGCCAGGGCGAACCGATAGCTGGCAGCTGCAGGGCTGCTGGGCCGTACCGTTCGCTGGCGGCGTGCTGACGGCGGGCCAAGACGTCCTTGTAATAGAACCATGGCCAGGTCGGCGACGAAGGAGAGTGTTCCAGGGCAGGTCTCAGGGCAGGAGGGGGGCGCAGCCAAAAGCCGCTGAACACAAGTGTCAATGGGGGGTGACCGAGCACCATCCAGTAAGAGGCAGACCACTGGTGTGCGCTCACGAGGCTGAGCAACCACCAAACGGTAGCCTGTGCGCTTACTTTTTTCCCCAACCATCCTGTGGTTTTGGGTCCTCGTTTTGAAGAGACAGCGCCCCGCGTCCCTCACTCACTCCTCCTCCCCCTCCTCCCTCCTCCCCCTCCGCGTCAGCCACACCCACTTCGGCACACCGCTCACACGTTTCGTGGCCCCAGAAGGAGCTCCACCGAAGGTTCCAGTGGCTGCGTTCGCATGGCGGCACCGCGCCCATTTCGGCACACCCCTCACACGCTTCGTGGCCCCATTGGAAGATCCACCGAGGGCCCCAGTGGCTGCGTTCGCATGGCGGCACCGCACCAATTTCGGCACACCCCTCACACGCTTCGTGGCCCCATAGGGAGCTCCACCGAAGGCCCCAATGGCTGCGTTCGCACGGCGGCACCGCACCAATTTCGGCACACCCCTCACACGCTTCGTGGCCCCATAGGGAGCTCCACCGAAGGCCCCAATGGCTGCGTTCGCATGGCGGCACCGCACTCATTTCGGCGCACCCCTCACACGCTTCGTGGCCCCATAGGGAGCTCCGCCGAGGGCTCCAGTGGCTGCGTTCGCATGGCGGCACCGCGCCCATTTCGGCACACCCCTCACACGTTTCGTGGCCGCATAGGGAGCTCCACCGAAGGCCCCAATGGCTGCGTTCGCATGGCGGCACCGCGCCGGCACACCCCTCACACGTTTCGTGGCCCCATAGGGAGCTCCGCCGAAGGTTCCAGTGGCTGCGTTCGCATGGCGGCACCGCACCCATTTCGGCACACCCCTCACACGCTTCGTGGCCCCATAGGGAGCTCCACGCGGCACCGCACCCTCGGCACACCCCTCACACGTTTCGTGGCCCCATAGAAAGCTCTACCGAAGGCCCCCAGTGGCTGCGTTCGCATGGCGGCACCGCACCCATTTCGGCACACCCCTCACACGTTTCGTGGCCCCTGAGGGAGCTCCACCGAGGGCCCCCGTGGCTGCGTTCGCATGGCGGCACCGCGCCCATTTCGGCACACCCCTCACACGTTTCGTGGCCCCATGGGGAGCCCCACCGAGGCCTCCAGTGGCTGCGTTCGCATGGCGGCACCGCGCCCATTTCGGCACACCCCTCACACGCTTCGTGGCCGCATAGGGAGTTCCACCGAGGGCCTCAATGGCGGCGTTCGCATGGCGGCACCGCACCTTTTCGGCGCACCCCTCACACGTTTCGTGGCCCCATAGGGAGATCCGCCGAGGGCTCCAGTGGCTGCGTTCGCATGGCGGCACCGCGCCCATTTCGGGACACCCCTCACACGCGTCGTGGCCCCATAGGGAGCTCCACCGAGGGCTCCAGTGGCTGCGTTCGCATGGCGGCACCGCGCCCATTTCGGGACACCGCTCACACGTTTCTTAGCCCCGTTCTTGGCTCCATAGGGAGCTCCACCAAGGGCCCCAGTGGCTGCGTCCGCATGGCGGCACCGCGCCCATTTCGGCACACCCCTCACACGCTTCGTGGCCCCATAGGGAGCTCCACCGAAGGCCCCAGTGGCTGCGTTCGCATGGCGACACCGCACCAATTTCGGCACACCCCTCACACGTCTCGTGGCCCCATAGGGAGCTCCACCGAGGGCCCCAGTGGCTGCGTTCGCAAGGCGGCACCGCACCCATTTCGGCACACCTTTCACACGCTTCGTGGCCCCTTAGAGAGTTCCCTCTCATTCGTTCAACCTGCTTTGCGGCACTCGTAACTGCATTTGGTTGGGTCCATCGCCAAGATAATTTTTAGAGAGGTGCAAAGAGAGAGAGAGAGAGAGAGAGAAAGAAAGAAAGAAAAAACAAAAAAAACGTTGACGTACCCAACCCATTTGTATCAATGGAAACGAAGAGTTGTCCGAAACTTGTATGGACAATCAATTTGATGTGTAAGCTACTTGGGAGGCGTCACTGTGCTGGGCCCCGCCAGCAGGCCTCGAAAGTGGCGACAGTGTCACATATCGCAACCCCCCAGGGATGGCGAAATCTGATTTGAATTTACGTGTGGCATCACTGTGTTGGGCCCCCCAGCAGGCCGCGAAAGTGGCGACAGTTTCACAGATCGCAGCCCCACAGGGATGGCGAGGTCCCATTTGAGTCCGCCGTGGGTACCCACTGTGCTGGGCCCCCCAGCAGGCCTCGAAAGTGGCGACAGTTTCACAGATCGCAGCCCCCCAGGGATGGCGAGGTCCCATTTGAATCCGCCGTGGGTACCCACTGGGCTGGGCCCCCCAGCAGGCCTCGAAAGTGGCGACAGTTTCACAGATCGCAGCCCCCCAGGGATGGCGAGGTCACATTTGAGTCCGCCGTGGGTACCCACTGTGCTGGCCCCCCCAGCAGCCCTCGAAAGTGGCGACAGTTTCGCAGATCGCAGCCCCCCAGGGATGGCGAGGTCTAATCTGAGTCCCCGCGCGTCTGTGATGGGCCCCCCAGCAGGACTCGGAAAGTGCGACAGGTTTCGCAGATCGCAGCCACCCAGGGATGGCGAGTTGGTCCCATTTGAATCCGCAGTGAGTGTGCAGACTGTGCTGGGCCCCCCAGCAGCCCTCGAAAGTAAGTGGCGACAGTTTCACAGATCGCAGGCCCAACAGGGCTGGCGAAGGTTTACCCATTTGATGTTCGCCGCAGGGTGCAGACTGTGCTGGGATGGCGAAGGGGTCTCATCTGAGTTCGCTGTGGGTACCCACTGTGCTGGGCCCCCCAGCAGCCCTCGAAAGTGGCGACAGTTTCACAGATCGCAGCCCCCCAGGGATGGCGAGGGCTCATTTGAATCTGCCCGTGGCGTCACTGCGCTGGGCCCCCCAGCAGGCCTCGAAAGTGGCGACAGTTTCACAGATCGCAGCCCCCAAGGGATGGCGAGGTCTAATTTGAATCTGCGCGTCGCCCTCACTGTGCTGGGCCCCCCAGCAGGCATCGAAAATGGCGACAGTTTCACAGATCGCAGCCCCCCAGGGATGGCGAGGTCTAATTTGAGTCCGCGGTGGGTACCCACTGTGCTGGGCCCCCCAGCAGGCCTCGAATGTGGCGACAGTTTCACAGATCGCAGCCCCCCAGGGATGGCGAGGTCTAATTTGAGTCGCCCGCTGGGTGCAAGGCTGTGCTGGGTGCCCAGCAGCCTCCGAAAAGTTAGGCGACAGTTTCGCAGATCGACCCCAGGGATGGCGAGGTATAATCTGAGTTCCCCGTAAGACGTCGCTGTGCTGGGGCCCCCCAGCTGCCTCGAATGTGGCGACAGTTTCACGATCGCAGCCCCCACCCACCAGGGCTGGAGAGGTTCTAATGCTGAGTCTCGTAGACTTACCTCAGCTGGGCCCCCTCAGCAGCCCTCGAAAGTAGCGACAGTTTCACAGATCGCAGCCCCCAGAATGGCGAGGTATAAATTCTGAGTCCCCGTTAGGGACGTTCACGCCTGCTGAACCCCAGCCGCCCGTCGCCCTCGAACGTGGCGCCAGTTTCACAGATCGCAGCTCCCCAGGGATGGCGAGGGGCAAGCGACGTAAAATGCAAGAGAGAAGAGGAGGACCGAAGTTGAGAGGTGAAGGGCAGCAAGAGAGAAGAGGAGGAGCGAAGAGAGGAGAAGGGATGCAATAGAAAAGAGGAGGAGGAGGAGGAGGAGGAGGAGGAGGAGGAGGAGGAGGAGGAGGAGGAGGAGGAGAAGGGAGGAGAGGAGAGGGACGGGAAGGAGGAGGGAAGACGCGACCGCAGTGCTCTATTCAAAACGAGTACCCAACGCAGGAGGGTTGGGAAACAAAAAGAGGACGAGATTCAGGGCAGCGAGGGCTCCAGAGACTCCGAGCGGGCAGGCCCCTCAGAGAAACACGCCCCTCGGGTCCGCGAACTCGCCGCCCACGGGGCGGCCGCCCGCGGCCCACGCCGCGCGCAGCGCGGCCGCGCCCTCGTCCCCCACGCGGTTGCCAGCGAGACCGAGCACCTGCAGGCGCGGCAGGGCGCCCGGGGCCCGGAGGGCCTCCGCCAGGGCGGCCGCGCCCTCGTCCCCCGCGCGGTTGCCGTCGAGGCCGAGCGCCTGCAGGCTCGGCAGGGCGCCCGGGGCCCGGAGGGCCTCCGCCAGGGCGGCCGCGCCCTCGTCCCCCACGCGGTTGCCGTCGAGGCCGAGCGCCTGCAGGCTCGGCAGGGCGCCCGGGGCCCGGAGGGCCTCCGCCAGGGCGGCCGCGCCCTCGTCCCCCACGCGGTTGTCGAAGAGGTAGAGCCGCTGCAGGCGCGGCAGGGCGCCCGGGGCCCGGAGGGCCTCCGCCAGGGCGGCCGCGCCCTCGTCCCCCACGCGGTTGCTGGAGAGGTAGAGCCGCTGCAGGCGCGGCGCGGCGCCCGAAGCAAGCACCGCGGCCACCTGCCTGACCTGCTCGTCCCCCCATCCCAGCCTCGCGTACCTCAGCAGCTCTGCGGACTCGAAGCGCTGCGCGAACGCCGACCGGTACAGCTCGGCAACCCGTGGGCGATCGTTCTTGCCGTTCGTGAAGCCCTTGCTGTGGAGCTCCGCTTCGACAGCGTCGGGCAAGGCGGGCGCCTTCCGCCCTGCGGCGCACGTGTGCACCAGCGAAACGTCAGAGCCGAACTGGCCATAATATTCACGCTCGTCTCCAGTGGCTTGTCCGAGATCCACCACATGGGTATAATGCTTCGTCAACATTGCCCATGAGGACTCGCAAAAACACCAGCCGCGGTCGAAATAAGGCGCAGTGTTGCCAGATCGGGTGTATGCTGCAGGATTGTCGTAATCATCGGGGAACCGTGTCAGCATGAATACGACTGTGGCAGGGTGGGAGTAGAAACTCCCAAGGCTGTCCAGGGCCTCCTTGAAGAGCTCACGCTCGCGCTCGAATTTGCCGATTGCGTCGGCCTCAAAGCACTCTGACCCTTCGACTTCGAGCCGCTGATACGTGTGCAGCTGAGGGGCACCCTCGTGATCCCTGCAGTTCTGATGGATGCAGCAGAAATCCATGAACACTGCCCAGCGGCCAGTGAAATTAGGGTGACGATCTGCGGACAGCAGCTGCAAAGCCCGGCCAAGGATGCGCAGGTTGTGGCCGTGAGGGTCGGGGTGATTAGCCTGCAACCAGCAATGTGAGACACAAGCGATGTGCAGCAGTGGCATTTGGCGATTGCCAGTGTCAGCTGTGGCAGCTTTGACCCCGCTGTGGGGCATGAACGCAGTCGGCGGCAAGGCCTGGCGCGGCTCGAGGGTTCCGCCAGAGCCCGCCCGCTCCACCACCCACTCCGCGTCCACCAGGACAACCGCCCCGCTGCCGAGCACGGGGTCAAGCTCAAGGCCGCCGAACTCTTCCCACAGCTCCTGCTTCCGCTCCGTCACTTCCACCTCCTCCAACTCGGGCAGGTGCGGTAACTGCTGCGCCCCGGCCTCGTCGGGCTCTGGCGCGGGGACTCCCGCGTTCTCTGGCGGCGCGTGCGGCAGTGGCGCCCCGGCCTCGGCCAGCGCGGCCATGACGCGGCGAAGCTCGGCCTGGGCGGAGTCCATGCTGGCGATGTGTGCGCTCACGCGTTCCTCGACAGCTCTCAGCGACGCGCCCATTGCCTCGACCCGCTGCAGCCGCTCCAGTTGCTGGATCCGCGCAACGAGCTTCACAACCTGGCCGTACTCCCCGTTGTCCACCGCCTGCTTGGCGCAGTCTTTCAGCGCGGCCACCTGCGCGGCCAGCGCGCCACCATCGCGCGCGGACATGCTGTAAGCGCGGAGGCCGAGTAGGGCAGCCGCAGCGCCGCTCGCAAGTGTGCGTCGGGCAGCGGGCAGCGATGGACTGGCGAGTCTTTGCTCTTGAACCAGGCTGCTTGAGCCAGGCTACGGAGGGCTGGTGGGTATACGCGAAGCGTCTAGAATTCCTGGGGGCCCAGAGGCTGGATGTCTTGATGTTTCCCAACCCTCCTGCAGTGGGCTCTCGTTTAGAATGAGGCAATAGTCAGACGAGACGTCACGGCCCCCCGAGGGGCTGCCAACTGCGCAACTGTCGCCCCTTTCGTGGGCTCCTGGGACGTCCAGAGGTTGGTTGACTGGAGCGTTGATACAGACAGTGAGCTGGGTGAATCGAGGGAGGCCCAGCATCCTCGCAACGTGCTCTTTGTATGGAGCATTCGTACAAATTGTCGCCTAAGGGGCCGGGTGTCTCGGAAGACTTCAATCAATACAGGGTCCCCAGAGGTCCCGACACTTCTCCAGGGCCAGCTTTGCGTCCCGAGTAGTTTGAGACGATCCCATGGCACGGCGAGGGCCCCAGAGGCCGAAAGCAACCAAAAACCTCCGCTTTAAAAATTTTCAAGGCACGAGGAGGTGTGGGGAGGGGAGGATGGAAGGGGGAGTGGTGCCACGAGCACGGGGGGCGGGGCTGGCGCCGGCGCTGGAGCTGGCAGTGGGGGCCGCCGCGATGAGCCCTCCTCCTCGCGGCGACGGGACGGAGGAAGAAGGGGATCTCGAGGATGCTGGCTGAGCAAGACTGCAAAAGCTTGCCCTTATTTACACCCTTCCTCCTCCTACCCCTCTTCCACCTACCTCCTCCTCCTCCTCCTCCTCCTCCTCCTCCTCCTCCTCCTCCTCCTCCTCCTCCTCCTCCTCCTCCTCCCCTCCTCCTCCTCCTCCTCCTCCTCCTCCTCCTCCTCCTCGTCCTCCTCATCTCATCTCATCATCTCATCATCCTCATCCTCATCCTCATCTCTCCTCCTCATCCTCATCCTTCCTCATCCTCATCCTCATCCTCATCTCATCCTCATCCTCATCCTCATCCTCATCCTCATCCTCATCCTCATCCTCATCCTCATCCTCATCATCATCATCATCATCATCATCATCATCATCATCATCATCATCATCATATTCAGCATCATCATCATCATCATCATCATCATCATCATCATCATCATCATCATCATCATCATCATCTTCATCATCATCATCATCACAAGCATCATCACAAGCATCATCATCATCATCATCATCATCATCATCATCATCATCATCATCATCATCACCATCATCATCATCATCATCATCATCATCATCATCGTCATCACCATCATCATCATCATCATCATCATCATCGTCATCATCATCATCATCGTCATCATCATCAGCAGCATCATCAGCAGCATCGGCATCGGCATCAGCATCCTCATCATCACCATCAGCATCATCATCACTTTCATCATCGTGGTCAGCATCATCGTCATCATCATCATCATCGTCAGCACCAGCAGCAGCATCATCAGACTCATCAGCATCATCATTATCGTCATCGTCGTCATCATCCTCATCAGAATCATCATCATCATCATCATCATCATCATCATCATCATCATCGTCACCGTCACCGTCATCATCATCATCATCATCATCATCATCATCATCATCATGATCATCAGCATCATCATCATCAGCGTCAGCATGGTCATTATCATCGTTATCATGGTCATCATCACCATCAGTATCACCATCAGCACCAGCACCAGCACCAGCATCAGAATCAACATCAGCATAATTATCATCCTCATCCTCATCATCCTCATCAGAATCATCAACATCAGAATCATCGGCAAGTCCTCACCCTCCTCCTTCTTATGAAAATCATGATCATCATCACCATCAGCATCAGCATCATCACCATCAGCATCATCATCATCATCATCATCATCATCATCATCATCATCATCATCATCATCATCATTATCATTACCAGTATCATCATCGTCGAAAACGGATCCACCTAAACATGAACCAAATCCAAAATCGGATCTGCGCTTTCTGAATTGGATCCGACGGCTGTTATCTCATACGCATCGGCTCAAGACTTCAAGCCGCCGTTCCGGGCCCCTCCGACTTCACGTCCGCATCCCCCTGCTGCCTCACCTCCTCGTCCTCCTTCTCCTCCTCCTCTTCATCAGCATCATCATCAGCAACATCATCAACATCACCATCAACATCGTCATGTTCATCACCATCGTCATCAACATCATCATCACAATCATCGTCGTCGTCGCCAGCATCATCATCATCATCCGTTTCAGCATTGTCATCATCAGAATCATAATCATGAGCAGCATCATCATCATCATCATCATCAGCATCATCATCATCATCATCATCATCATCATCATCATCATCCTTATCATCATCATCAGCAGCAGCATCATCATCAACAGCATCGTCATCAGCATCAGCATCAGCAACAGCAGCAACATCAGCATCAGCATCAGCATCAGCATCATCACCCGTACCTCCCCTTCTCCTCCTCCTCTCCTCCTTCGCACCGTATTCATAATCATGATCCTTCTCCTCATCCCCCCGATCCTCATCCTTCTCCTCATCCCCGTCTTCCACTCCTCATCCTCGTCCTCCTCCTCCTTCTCCAACTCCTCCTCCTTCGCGTCATCACCACCACCAATACCGCCATCACCATCACCATCAGTCAGACCATCACAAGCACCAGCACCATCACCATCACCATCGTCATCATCGTCCTCGTCATCGTGCTTCCCCTCCCCCTTCTCCTCCTCCCCCTCATTGCTCCTCTTCTTCCTCCTCGGCCCTCCTCCTCCCTCCTCATCCTCCGCCTCATCCACCTCCTCCCTCCCTCCCTCCCTACCTCCTCCCTCCTCCTATCGACTCTGGGCGCCGTCCTGGCAGGACTTTCGGACCTCGCCCAGCCAAGACGACGGAGGGCTCCCACAGCGAGGCCCGAAGGGCCACGGCGCCAGTCTCGAGTGCGACGCGCGGCAGCGCATGGGCCCACGAGAGCCGCACCGCACGAGGGCCAGCATCTGCCCGTCGCACTGCGGCCGAGGCCCAGGCCAGGGCCTGGCGAGAGGCGGCGGCCGACATCCAGGATGATGTCCTCCTCCTCCTCCTCCTCCTCCTCCTCCTCCTCCTCCTCCTCCTCCTCCTCCTCCCCCTCCTCCTTATGATCAGCATGATCAGCATCACCATCAGCATCACCATCAGCATCAGCATCAGCATCAGCATCAGCATCAGCATCATCATTATCAACAACAACACCATCATAATCACCACCACCACCACCACCACCATCATCATCATCATCATCATCATCATCATCATCATCATCATCATCATCATCATCATCATCATCATCATCATCATCATCATCATCATCATCATCATCATCATCATCATCATCATCATCATCATCATCATCATCATCATCATCATAATCGTCATCATCATCATCATCATCATCATCATCATCATCATCATCATCATCATAAGCATCATCACCATCATCATCATCCTCATCCTCATCAGCATCATCATCATCATCATCAGCAGCAGCAGCATCAGCATCAGCATCAGCATCATCATCATCATCATCATCATCATCATCATCATCATCATCATCGACACAATCATCCTCATCATCCTCATCATCCTTATCATCAGCAGCAGCATCATCATCTTCATCATCATCATCGACACAATCATCCTCATCATCATCAGCAGCAGCATCATCATCAGCATCATCATCTTCTTCTTAGTCATCATCAGCACCATCATCATCAGCACCAGCAGCATCATCATCAGGCGCAGCAGCGGCATTCCACCACCATCGTAGACATCGCCACCATCATCATCATCATCATCACCATCATCATCCCCGTCTCAATCATCAACAGCATCATCATCATCACCATCATCATTATCACCTGCATCCTCATCGTCGTCACCAGCATAAGCATTATCATCATCGTCAGAATCAGCATATTCAGCATCATTGTCTTCGTCCTGCTCCTCGCCCTCGTCATCGTCCGCATCCCCCTCCTCCTTCGACATCAACATCAGCATCAACACAAACATCAATTTCAACACAACAACAACAATCATTTGAAGACTGCTCGCTCTTATCTGCTCGCGTGCCACTCATCACGTATATCCCGAACCCTCTATACCCGCTCTCGTCGTCCTCGTCCTGCAACGTGTATTTCGTGCAGCCTCTGAGGCAGGGGAAGAGAGGACGGTTGGAAGGAAGGACAAGGAGGAGGGAGGAGAATGGAGCACGGGTTAGGAGCAGAAAACACGTGGCAGAACCAGACGGGCAGATCGGGCGGGTAGACCCTACCAGGCGGGTTGGGACGAGGGCCCAGGCGGCTAGGTCGAGCAGGCGGGTTGCTCAAGCGTGCGTCCTGCATGAATCGCGAGGAAGTCTCGAGCGACAGCTCGATTCCCAAATCAATCGTGAGGAATTCCACAGCGAGAGCGTGACTCCTGAATGTCGTGGGCGCGGCGTCTGAATAAATTGCGTAGAATTCCCACGCGAGAGTGCGATTCCTGAATACATTGTGAGGAAGTCCCGCGCGAGAGCGCAATTTTGGAAAACGTTGTTAGGAAGTATCAGGCGGGAGCCGTTGTTATTGTAGTTAGGGGGCCAATAAGGCAGTTTGACCCTAGAGCCTTCCCCTGATAAAATAACAGGGTGCGAGCCCCGGGGGAAGCACTTCAATTGAAAAAACACAAATGGTCACCTGAGGGGGGGGATCAAGAATAATTATTCTTCAAGGCAGGCCGGGCCCCGGCAAGCGGCCGGCGGGGCGGCGACGGACCGTCGGCCTGGCCAGCGGCAGCGCTGATCGGCGGCAACCCGATCCCAAGAGGGACGGACAGGGGACCGACCACGACGACGACGACGACGACGACGACGACGACGCCGACGACGACGACGACGACGACGAATACGACGACGACGACGACGACGACGACGACGACGACGGCGGCGGCGGCGGCGGCGGCGGCGAGCGAAAGCGAGAGCGAGAGCGAGAACGAGAGCGACAGCGGAGCCACGAAGGGCAGGAAGAGGGCCACGAAGGGCGACAGCGGGGACACGAAGAGTATGCGTATGGGGCCACGAAGGGCGCGAACGAGCGGGGGCCACGAAGGGCACTTCATGCGGGGCCACAGAGGGCAACGACGGGGCCACTGAGGGAAGCAACGGGGCCACGTAGGACAGCGAAAGGACCACAAACGGCGACAGCGGGGTCACAAACGGCAAGCATATGGGGCCACGACGGGCGCGAACGAGCGGGGGCCACGAAGGGCATACGTATGTTGGGCCGAAAAGGGCAAGGACGGGGCCACTGAGGGCAGCAACGGGGCCACGAAGTGCAGCGAGGGGGCCACGAAGGGCGACAGCGGGGCCACGAAGCGCATGCGTATGGGGCCACGAAGGGCATACATACCGATAGGATCACCCTACGGGTGATAGGGATGTTTTTGGGAGAAGGGGGGGAGGCGTTCGATTTGTGATGGCTCTGGGTTCTTTGGTGGTTTCTTCACTTTTCCTATATCTGCCCATCGATCGATCGACATATCTATAATCATCTATGTATGACAACTATCTATATAGTTGTATTTTACAAATATATATATATATATTATATATATATATATATATATATATATAGATATATAGATATATAGTATATATATATATATATATATATATATATATATATATCAGCTTATCATGTCTTTGAATAAACCAATCAACCCATCAATCAATCAATCAATGAATCAATCAATACATATATACATGTAAAAGTGCATCTCCGTTCGTGTATATATGTATACATGTCTCTCTATATGTCTACACATACATATATATATATATACACCAACCATCGGGACAACCATCGGGACAATATCTAATACTATCTTCATGTCTATCTAACTATCTATCAACCATCGGGACAACCATCGGGACAGCCGTCGGGACAACCATCGGAACAGCCATCGGGACAACCATCGGGACAACCATCGGGACAACCAACGGGACAACCGTCAGGACAACTATCGGGGAAACCATCAGGACAACGATCGGGACAACCATCGGACCAACCATCGGGACAACCATCGGTGCAACCATCGGGACAACCATCAGGACAACCATCGAAACAACAACAACTATCGGGACACCGCTGGGACAACCGCCGGGACAACCGGGTGCCACGCCAGGCGCTCGGGAGGCGGCCCTTTTGGCGATGTATGGTCTCCCCCAAGGATGGAACTCGCGCAGCTTCGCCTCCTCCGCCCGAAACGTATTTCCCGGTTGGGGCTTCTTCCGCTCCAACCCCCCCCTCTGATATGGGGCCACGAAAGGCAGCGAGGGGGGCACGAAGGGCTGCAACGGGGCCACGAAGGGCAGCGAGGGGGCCACGAAGGGCTGCAACGGGGCCACGAAGGGCAGCGAGATCCCGATTTCTAAGTAAACCGTAAGGAAATCCTAAGCGTGAGCGCGACTCCTGGGTGCCTGAATGTCGGGAGCGCAGCGCTCGAGCAAATTGCGGGGAACTCCAACGCAAGAGCGCGATTCTTGAGTAAATTGCAAGGAGGTCTCCAGCGAGAGCGGGACTCCAGAGCGCAGAGAAAGCGAATCTCGGATAAGTTGTAAGGAAATCCCAAGCGAACGCGCGATTCCTGAGTAAAATGCGAGGAAGTCTCAAGCGGGAGCGGGGGTCCTGGCTAAATTGTGAGGAAGTCTCGGGCAGGACCCGTTGCTGTTGTAATCCGAGGGCAAACAACACAGTTTGAGCCTAGTGACTTTCCCTGGTAAACCCCCCCCCTCAAAAAACAGAGTGCGAGCCCCGGGGGAAGCACTTCAATTGAAAAACTGCCATGGTCACTGGAGGAGGGGTCAGTAATGAGAGTTCAACAACAACATCGGTAACTACAACAACAACAACAACAACAACAACAACAACCACAACAACAACGATAATCAGTTTAAGACTGTTCGCTCCTACCTGCTCACGTGCCAATCGATACGTATATCCCAAACCCTCGGTACCCGCACTCGTCGTCTTCGATCGTACCCCGTTGTGGGCATATTTTCCTTACCTCCCACGCGTTTAGTGCACTTCCTAAAACAAGGGAAAGAATGGAGCACGAGAGAAATTAGCAGGATGGGGGGCAAGGAGTATAAATCAAGTGGTAAAACCAGGCGGGCAGATCGGGTGGGCAGACCCATAACGGGCAGGTCGGGAAGGCGGGCCCAGGCGGCCAGGTCGAGCAGGCGGGTTGCTGAAGCGTGGGAGATCGCGAGGAAATCCCATGCGAGAGCATGATTCTGAGCGCCGAGGGCGCATCGTCTGAATAAGCTGTGAAGGGGTCCCACGCGAGAGCGCGGTTCCTATACAAATTGTGAAAAAGTCCATCGCGAGAAAGTAATTTGGGAATACATTGTCACAAAAATATCACGCGGGAGCCACTGTTATTGCAAACCGGGAGCAAACAACACAGTTTGAATCCCGCGATTCCAAAAAAAGGGTGCGAGCCCCGGGGAAAGCATTTCAATGGAAAAATACAATGGTCACCAGAGGGGGGCCTAGTGACTTCCCCTAATAAAGAAGAAGAGTGCGAGCCCCGGGGGAAGCATTAAGAGAAAAAACACAGAATGGTCACCGAAGGGGGGTCAAAAAAAAAACATTACTTCGTAGTGAAAGCTTAAGAAAAACAACAGCAACAACAACACCAACAACAACAACAACAACAACAGCAACAACAACAACAACAAGAATCATTTTAAGACTGTTCGCCCTTATCTGCTCGAGTGTCCCATAACGCGTATTTCCCAAACCCTCGATACCCGCCCTCTGCGTCTTCGATCGAGCCCTTGTTGGGGGTATACCTTTCTTCCCTGCAGGCCGGTCCCCGGCAAGCGGCGGGCCAGCCGCGGACCGTCGGCCTGGCCAGCGACAGCGCTGATCGGCGGGGCGGCCGCGGACCGTCGACCCGACCCCCAGAGGAACGAAAAGGGGACCGACCACGAAGATGACGACGACGACGTCGACGACGACGGCGACGACGACGACGACGACGACGACGGCGACGACGACGGCGACGGCGACGACGAGCGAAAGCGAGAGCGAGAGAGAACGACAGCAGGGCCACAAGGACACGAAGTGGGCCACGACGAGCGGCAGCGGGGACACGAAGAGAATGCGTATGGGGCCACGAAGAGCGCAAACGAGCGGGGGCCACGAAGGGCAGATAATGTGAGGCCACAGAAGGCAACGATGGGGCCACTAAAGGTAGCAACTGGGCCACGTAGGACAGTGAGGGGGCCACACACGGCGACAGCGGGGCCACGAAGGGCATGCACATAGGACCAAAACCGGCGCGAGCGAGCGGGGGCCACGAAGTGCATACATATATTGGGCCGCGGAGGGCAAGAACGGGGCCACTGAGGGCAGCAACGGGGCCACGAAGAGCAGCCAGGGGGTCACGAAGGGCGACAGCGGGGCCACGAAGGGCATGCATATGGGGCAACCACGGGCGCGAACGAGCGGGGGCCACGAATGGCATACATATATGGGGCCACGAAAAGCAGTGAGGGGGCCACGAAGGGCAGCGAGGAGGCCACGAAGGGCAGCGAGGGGGCCACGAAGGGGTGCAACGGGGCCACGAAGGGCTGCAACGGGGCCACGAAGGGCAGCGAGGGGGCCACGAAGGCTGCAACGAGGCCACGAGGGGGAGCGAGGGGGCCACGAAGGGCTGCGACGGGGCCACGACGGGCAGCGAGGAGGCCACGAGGGGCTGCAATGGGGCCACGAGGGGCAGCGAGGGGGCCACGAAGGGCTGCAACGGGGCCACGGAACAAAGCGAGGAGGCCACGAAGGGCTGCAACAGGGCCACGAAGGGCAGCGAGATCTCGATTCCTAGGTAATCTGTGAGGGAGTCATAAGCGTGAGCGCGACTCCTGGGTGCCTGGGTGTCGAGAGCGCGGCGCTTGAGTAAATTGCAAGAAAGTCCTACCCAAGGGCGCTGTTCTATAGTAATCTATAGTAAATCGCAAGCAAGTCTACAGCGAGAGCGCGACTCCAGAACGCCGGGAGAGCGATTCTTGCATAAATTGTAAGGAAGTCCCAAGCGAGAGCGCGATTTCTGAATAGAATGCGAGTAAGTTTCGGGCGGGAGCGGGGGTCATGGCTAAATTGTGCGGAAGTCTCAAGCGGGAGCCGTTGTTGTTGTAAACCAGGGGCCAACGACGCAGTTTGATCCTCAAGACTTTCCCTAATTAAAAACAGGGTACGAGCCCCGGGAAAGGCACTTCTATCGAAAAAACACGTGCACCGGACTGAGGGGATCAACAATAACTATTCTTCAGAAGTGAGAGTCTAAAAACAACAACACCAACAACAATCATTTTAAGGCTATTCGCTCCTATCTGCTCGAGTGTCCGACGACGCGTATTTCCCAAACCCTCGATACCCGCCCTCTTCGTCTTCGATCGAGCCCCTCTTGGGGGGTATACCTTTCTTCCCTGCAGGCCGGTCCCCGGCAAGCGGCGGGGCGGCCGCGGACCGTCGGCCTGGCCAGCGGCAGCGCTGATCGGCGGGGCGGCCGCGGACCGTCGACCCGACCCCAAGATAGACGGAGAGGGGACCGACCACGACGACGACGACGACGACGACGACGACGACGACGACGACGACAACGTGGACGACGACGGCGACGACGACGACGACGACGGCGACGACGACGGCGACGGCGACGAGCGAAAGCGAGAGTGAGAGAGAACGACAGCACGGCCATGGAGGACACGAAGTAGGCCACGAAGGGCGACAGCGGGGACACGAAGGGAATGCGTATGGGGCCACGAAGAGCGCGAACGAGCGGGGGTCACGAAGGGCAGATAATGCGGGGCCACAGAAGGCAACGGGGGGGCCACTGAGGGAAGCAACTGGGCCACGTAGGACAGTGAGGGGCCACAAACGGCGACAGCGGGGCCGCGAAGGGCATGCACATGGGGCCACAACGGGCGCGAACGAGCGGGGGCATGTTGGGCCGCGGAGGGCAAGGACGGGGCCACTGAGGGCAGCAACGGAGCCACGAAGGGCAGCGAGGGGGCCACGAAGGGCGACAGCGGGGCCACGAAGGGCATGCATACGGGGCCACAACGGGCGCGAACGAGCTGGGACCACGAAGGGCATACATATATGGGGCCACGAAGGGCACCGAGGGGGACACGAAGGGCTACAACGGGGCCACGAAACAAAGCGAGGGGGCCACGAAGGGCAACAGCGGGGCCACGAAGGGCTGCAACAGGGCCACGAAGGGCAGCGAGGGGGCAACGAAGGGCTGCAACGAGGCCACGAAACAAAGCGAAGGGGCCACGAAGGGCTGCAACGGGGCCACGAAAGGCAGCGAGGAGACCACGAGGGGCTGCAACGGGGCCACGAAACAAAACGAGGGGGGCCACGAAGGGCTGCAACGGGGCCACGAGGGGCAGCGAGGGGGCGACGAGGGGCTGCAACGGGGGCCACGAAGAGCAGCGAGATCTCGATTCCTAGGTAATATGTGAGGGAGTCCTAAGCGTGAGCGCGACTCCTGGGTGCCTGGGTGTCGGGAGCGCGGCGCTTGAGTAAATTGCAAGAAAATCCAACGCAAGGATGCTATTCCTCAGTAAATCGCAAGCAAGTCCCCAGCGAGAGCGCGACTCCAGAACGCCGGAAGAGCGATTCCTGAACAAATTGTAAGGAAGTCCCAAGCGAGAGCGCGATTCCTGAATAGAATGCGAGTAAGTTTCGGGCGGGAGCGGGGGTCATGGCTAAATTGTGCGGAAGTCTCAGACGGGAGCCGTTGTTGTTGTAACCCTGGGGCCAGGGGCCCAGTTTGAGCATCAAGACTTTCCCTGTCAAAAAACCAGGGGCGAGCGTCGAGGGATTTAGAAAAAACAGTGTGCACCGGTGGGGGGATCAACAATAATTATTCTTCAGAAATGAGAGTTCAACAGCAGCAACAGCAACAATAACAAGCAGCAACAGTAATAACAATCAGTTTAAGACTGTTCGCTCTTATCTGCTCGAGTGCCATGCAACACGTATTTCCCGAACCCTCGATACCCGCCCTCTTCGTCTTCCTGCCGGACGGGCCCCAGCAAGCCGCGGACCGTCGGCCTGGCATGCGGCAACGCTGATCGGCGGCAACCGAGCCCCAAGAGGGACGGACAGGGGACGGACCACGACGACGACGACGACGACGACGACGACGACGACGACGACGACGACGACGACGACGGCGGCGGCGGCGGCGGCGGCGGCGGCGACGACGACGACGACGACGACGACCGAAAGTAAGAGCGACAGCGAGAGCGAGAGCGAGAGCGAGAGCGACAGCGGGGCCACGAAGGGCAGGAAGGGGGCCACGAAGGGCGACAGCGGGGCCACAAAGGGCATGCGTATGGGGCCACGAAAGGCGCGAACGAGCAGGGGCCACGAACGGGAGATAATGAGGGGCCACAGAGGGCAACGACGGGGCCACTGAGGGAAGCAACGGGGCCGCGTAGGACAGCGAAAGGGCCACAAAGGGCGACAGCGGGGCCACGAAGGGCTTGCATATGGAGCTACGACGACGAGTACGAGCGGGGGCCACGAAGGGCATACTTATATTGGGCCGCAGAGGGCAAGGACGGGGCCACTGAGGGCAGCAACGGGGCCACGAAGGGCAGCGAGGGGGCCACGAAGGGCGACAGCGGAGCCACGAAGAGCATGCATCTGGGGCCACGACGGGCGCGAACAAGCGGGAGCCACGAAAGGCATACATATGTGGGGCCACGAAGGGCAGCCAGGGGGTCACGAAGGGCTGCAGCGGTGCCACGAAGGGGAGCGAGGGGGCCACGAAGGGCTGCAACGGGGCCACGAAGGGCAGCGAGGGGGCCACGAAGGGCTGCAACGGGGCCACGACGGGCAGCGAGGGGGCCACGAAGGGCGACAGCGGGGCCACGAAGGGCAGCGAGGGGGCCGCGAAGGGCTGCAACGGGTCCAGGAAGCGAAGCGAGGGGGCCACCAAGGGCTGGAACAGGGGCCATGGCTGCTCGAGGGAGTCCTAAGCGTGAGCGCGACTCCTGGGTGCCTGAGTGTCGGGAGCCCGGCGCTTGGGCGGGAATCAAAATGCAAGAGCGCGGTTCTCGAGTAAGCTGCAAACAGGTCTCCAGCCAGGGCGCGACTCCAGAGCGCCGAAAGGGCGGCTCCTGCATAAATTCTAAGGAAGTCCCAAGCGAGAGCACGATTCCTGAGTAAAATTCAAGGACGTCTCAGGCGGGAACGGGAGTCCTGGCTAAACTGTGAGGAAGTCTTAAGCGGGAGCCGTTGTTGTTGTAACCTGGGGGCCAGGGGCACAGGTTGAGCCTAGCGACTTCCCCTGATAAAAGAAAGAGTGCGAGCCCCAGGGGAAGCAACCCAGGTCACCGGAGGGGGGTCAACAAAAATAATTATTTCGTAGTGAGAGTTCAGCAACAACAACAACAACAACAACAAGAACAACAACAACAACCACAGCAGCAGCAACAGCAACAACAGCAACAGCAACAGCAACACCAACACCAACACCAAGATTAGCAACATCAGCATCATCAACATCAACATCAACATCAACAAAAACAACACCAGCGAAAACAACCACGACAACAACAACAATCACAACAGCAACAGCATCAACATCAACATGATCATCACCACCACCACCACCACCACCATCATATCATCACCACCACCACCATCATCACCACCACCACTACGACCACCACCACCACCACCCCACCTCCACCACCACCACGTTCCTCATAATCATCATCATCATCATCATCATCATCATCATCAGCATCATCATCATCACCATCACCACCATCATCATCATCATCATCATCTTCACCATCAGCATCACCATGATCATCATCAGCATCGTCGTCATCACCATAATCATCATCATCATCATCATCATCATCATCATCATCAGCATTCTCATCATCATCGTCATCTCATTCCTTTTCATAATCATCAGCATCACCATCATCACCACCATCAATATCATCAGCATCAGCATCAGCATCATTATCCGCATCAGCTTCCCCATCGTCCTCATCACCATTATCAACATCATCATCAGCATCATCAGCATCAGCATCATCATCACACTCATCATCAACAGCATCATCATTATCCTTTTTCCCCCGTGCCCCATCCCTCCTCCTCCTGCCTTTTCTCCTCCTCTTCCTCCTCCTCCTCCTGCTCCTCCTCCTCCCCCAATCCTGTCCTGATAAATACCTCCTCCCTGTCGCACCCCGAGGCCAGTCGGAAGGGCGAGCCAGGCGTTTCGCCTGAGATCTCCTCGCCATTTACGATCCTGAAGCTTAAGTATGGCAACAGCTTCATAAATGGAGGGCGGGCCGCTTCCAAGAAGTGGCTCTCGCCTCAGCGCCGCGCACACTGGCCTCAAAAATGCAAGAGCCTCCCGGATTGAGGGCGGGTCGTTTTCAATGTGTGGCTCTCGCCTTAGCGCCGCGCAACTTCGTTTTCAAAATTGCAAGAGCTTCACGGATTGAGGGCGCGAAGTTTTCAAAATGTGGCTCTCGTCCTAGCGCCGCGCACATGTAAACAATTGCAAGAGTTGAACTTGTTGAGAACGGCTCCTTTTCAAAAGCTCTCGTCTTAGCGCTGCGCACATTTGTTTTTAAGACTTACAAGAGTCTCACAGGGTGTCCAGGTCAACGTCACCAAAAATGATGCTCTGAAACGGTTCAGGATTGTCATGGCGCAGCAAGTATGTCAATTCTCGGTATTGAAATCCCAGGAATGGTGTTATGGCACGAGTCGGGACCGTCTAGACACAACACGCACATTGGATTCGTGGCGCTGAAGTTGTAAAAACGGTGTTTTGGTATGCTTCGGGATCTTCAAACGGCTGTCTCCCGACGGGGCACTTCCCTCACTGGAAATGAGCCCTTGTAGGGACCTATGAAGAGGGAGCTTAGAGGGATAGCTTATTCCAACGCCGTTGATGAATCTTGGGTGTACACTGGTCCTCCTCCTGCTCCTCCTTCTCCTCCTCACTCCCCCCTGCCCCATCCAGCCATCCATCAATCCATTCATCATCATCCTCCTTCTCCTCCTCCTCCTCCTGCTGCTCCTCCTCCTCCACCTCTTCCTCCTCCTCCTCCCCCTCCGCCTCCTCCTCCCCCTCCGCCTCCTCCATCTTCCCCCTATCCCAATTCCTCCTCTAATCTACCCCCCTCTCCCATCCCTCCTCCTCCTCCGATAGCAACCCCTACGTCTCCTCTCCATCTCGGTCTGTCTCGCCAGCCTCTCCACTCTCACCTCTGCATTGGCATCCACCCCCACCTCGGCCGCGACGACGACGACGACAACCGCTGCGGCGACAACGACAAGGCGACGGCGACGGCACGACAGCGGCGACGGCGGCGACAGCGGCGGCGGCAGCAGCGACTGGGGGACCGAAAAAGGTGCCCATACCGCTACTCGCCAGACCTTCCCCAGGTGCGTTTTCGGAAACATGTCGAGGAGACTCCAGCCATGGCGACGAGAGCTCTCCAGTATCCGCATCTTCTCCTCCTCTGGGCAGCGGCAACGACGACGGCGCATCGCAGGCAGCTGCGGCGGCGGCAGCGACGGCGGCCAGCGGCGGCGGCCGACGAGGCGGGGGGCGGCAGTCGCGACGCTCCTGGCGGCCCTCCTGCGCCGGCTGCGCAGAGGCCGCCTGCGAGGCGACGGCGGCGGCGCCGCGCTCGAACCTGGCCTGCACCTTCGCGGCGTCGGCGTCGATGCGCTGAGCGATCATCTCGCGCACCTCGGACAGGGGCTGAGGATCGTCCTGTCGGCGATCCATGGGCGATCGATCGGGTGTCGCCGCACCTTCGGTGGCAATTCGTGGGAGCCCCCCATGCCGTCTTGTCGGCTCTGCGAACCGACGCTGATCGACGCTAGTCGACGCTAATCGACGCTAATCGGCGCTGATCGGCGCTGAAGCGGCGCTATCTTTATCGACTCCCAGACGCTGCTCGACGCTCACCGACGCTAGAGACGGAATTATCAGGGCACGCCAGGCTCCCATGATTTGCTAGACTTTCGGGCCCCCTTCCCCGGGAAGCTGAGGCGCCCTGGGTATGGATAGACATCTGCCCCCCTGGAGGCTCGACCTTGGTCCGTACCTCTTCCGAAAAAAAGTCCACGACGCACTGGATATGGCTGCAAACCATGCCCGCGCCATGGGCGAATCGCGCTGCCCCCGCGTTGGGTCCCCGCGCCCCCCCCCGGCCTGGCTGGTGGTCACCACGCTGCCGCCGCTCCTGGCGGCGGCCATGCCGGGCCGCCGGGCGGGCGCGCCCGAGGCGAGCGCGAGGAGCCCCGGGGGGCGGGGGGGCGGGCGCGCAGTCGCGCGCGCGCGCACCTCGAGCCCGAGAGGGAGCGCACCCCGAGCCCGAGAGGGACGAAGACCACGACGACGACGACGACGACGACGACGACGACGACGACGGCGACGACGACGGCGACGGCGTCGGCGACGGTAATGGTTGGCAGCGCCCACCTGCCCCGCTCCCTCCTTCTCATTCCTCCCCCCCTCCTTCGCCACCACCACGGCCACTTCCACCCCTTCACTGCATAGGCAAACCCTTCGTGTCTCACCCCCACACGCGTCGGCGGGGCGGGCCGGGCGTTTCGCCGGAGGTCTCCTCCTCTTCCTCCCCCTCCTCCTCCTCCTCCGCCTCCTCCTCGTCCTCCTCCTCCTCCTCCTCCTCCTCCTCCTCCTCCTCCTCCTCCTCCTCCTCCCTCCTCGCCTTCTGTTCCCGACGTGCACAAAAAATGGCAACAGGCTTCGCGGGTGGAGGGAAGGCCGCTTTCAAAAGGTGGCCCTCGCCTCCGCGCCGCGCGCATTCGTCTGCAAAGTGTGCCACAGCGTCGCGGATGGAGGGCGGGCCGTTTGCAACATGTGGCTCTCGCAACAGCGCCGCGCACACTCGTCTCAAAAGTTCAAAAACAGCTTCACGGACGGAGGGCGGCTCCTTTCCGAAATGTGACTGGGTATTATCTGGACGCAACATTTGCTTTTGATCCACGACGCTGAAGACGCAAGAACTGTGTTCTGGTACGGTTGAAGATTCTCAACCGATTGTCTTCTCATGGGCAAGCCAGTTGACGAGTTAATGTGATGACCCACCTCCATACCACGCGGAAGCACGCGTGCACAACATCGGGGACACTGCGCCGTCGCACTAACTCGTCTGCCCTGCGAGTACTCCTGATAACGAAATCGGACCACAACTCCACTTCGTGTCAAGTCTGTCGGTCGCTCTGGGGCGGCATCTCGTCGTCGTCGCTGTCGTCGTCATCGTGATATGATGGGGCATGCGGTTTGCTACATTCGCCGTGATGGCTGGAAACGTCGGGTAATTTATTGATCAGGGGCTTGGTCGTCGTACTTGCAGTGGGCTCCAGCAGGGTCGTTTGCTGAAGGTGCTGCTGCAGTGCACATCAGAGATGGGCCGATAGTCATTCTGGCAATGGGTCTCGGTGCTCGGCGCAGGTGCTGCTTGAATGGTTCAGTCAATGTCCGAGCTCCCGCTCCGAAAAGCAAAGCGGGAAGCACAGTGTCCCCGTAGAGGCGCAAATAATGTATCAGTGGGTAATGCCTGCTCGTGACCTCTTGTCGTTGGGATGTGAAGCACGCCCAGCCCGCTTGGATGCGTTGTCGATCTCGGTCGTAGCGGCGTCGTGGAAGGTGATCGCTTGACCCACGTCTTTGATCTTGCCGTTGTGAGGCAGGACGTCGATGCCCATCACTGAAATGTCCACTGTGCATGCTCAGTTCCTGGGCTGGTTGTTCATACGTGTTGCTGCCTGGGTGGACATCCAACCTGTGGAGATTGGCTGGTGTGACTCAGTCAACAAGCATCTTCTTGACGATCGGAAAAGTTTGGTTCAACAGTGGTGGGTCATTCGCAAACCGAAGATGTGCGAGGACGGAAGCCTCGCAGTCATCCAATTGAACGCCGCGCCTTCAGATTGCAATTGAGGGATGAGTGGTTGCAGGGCATGTTGTAATAGTGGGTTGAAAAGCAGCGAGATGATTGGATCGTGTTGCTTGTGTCGCGCAGGAGGTTTAAAGATACTGGTGTAAATCCGTACCACGGCTATCTGGTCGTGGTGTAGGCGTTGGACTAGGGCGACGTATCCAAGAGAAACACCTTGGTGACGGAGGAATCGATAAGCTGTTGTGCTCCACTGTGTCGAACGCTTTTCTGAAGCCCACGCACTGCAGCGACAGATGCTGCTTGATCCCATTATGATGCGCGCCCGTGTAGCGAGTGAAAAGTGCCAAGGTGGTCGCACGGGCCGCCGCTAAGTCTGAACACTGACTCATCATCCGACTGGTGCTGTTCCAAAGCGGGTCGAAGTTTTTGGTACAAGGGTCTACAAATAAGGCCATCCTGAGGGTGGGCTCTTTAGCAGACTCTTGTACAGATGCTGGTACAGACTCCTTATAGCAGACTCTGTAGCAGACTCTGTAGGAGGATACCTCAGCCTGCTGGTAAACGAAAGAGGAGATGGGCTGGGGTGCTGCGTCTGGTCGTCGGGTGTGGGTGCGTCGCAGTCGTTGGTAGAGTTGCAGTGTCTGCCAACTCCTGCCTTGTCGGGCGCCTGCCGCCGTCGTTACCACGCATCTTCATGGCCAGGTAGAGGAGGAGGAGGAGGAGGAGGAGGAGGAGGAGGAACAGGAGCAACAGGAGCGACAGGAGGAGGAGGAACAGGAGGAGGAGGAGGAGGAGGAGGAGGGGAGAAGGGGATGAGGGTGCAGGATGGCGGCGGCCGGCGGCGGGAGCTCAAGGTGCCTCTCCTGCGCGCCCCTCCCCTCTTATCCGGCCGCCCCCCGCGCTACGGTGGCGCACGCCTCTGGGAAAATAGGGCCCCGCGCCCGCCGCCCCTGCCCTTGGGCCTCTAGACCTCGGGCACCGGCGGAGGGGGGAGGGAGGGGAGGAGGGGGGAGGGAAGGGGGGAGGGAGGAGGGAGGGGAGGGAGGGAGGGAGGGGGGGAGGAGGAGAGGAGGAGAGGAGGAGGAGGAGGAGGAGGAGGGAGGGACGACGGGCAGATGGATGGAGGATCTCCTAGCGAGGCAGCATGTCGAGGGTGCGGGCACCAGCGAGCGGGAGCTGCAGGGAGCTGATGGGGGATCCCTTGGTGAGGGCGGCCTGCTCAGAGGGCTCACAGAGCCACCCCACCCTGTCTTTCCACATCCTCCTCCTCCTCCTCCTCCTCCTCCTCCTCCTCCTCCTCCTCCTCCTCCTCCTCCTCCTCCTCCTCCTCCTCCTCCTCCTCCTCCTCCTCCTTTCTTCAAGGCCACACGGCACTTCTCACAAGCCTCCCCCCCTGCCGTCGTCTGAGAGACGGCCCGCCTCCCCTCACTTCCCCCCTCGGCGTGCCGCCGACCTGCAGACCTCTGGCGGATCGAATCTGTCAATCCCGGGGTCCTCTTTGGCAGGGAGCTGCAGGGCCCAGTGTGCCTTCGACAGAACGTCGACTCAGGGAAAGACGTGCCCATTCCACCGGGGGCGCGGGGCGAGAAGCGTAGGGGCAGGAGGTCCGTGGTACCGACATGCCCAGCTCCGACTCGTGCGCCCCAACCTCCCGATGGAGATAGGCACGCGACAACCCGGAAAGCAAACGTAGAGGGGGTCCTCCTAGGGAGTGGGCGAGCGCGACCCTCCCGAAGGAATCCTCGCTCGATCGAGGAGGAGGAGGAGGAGGAGGAGGAGGAGGAGGAGGAGGAGCAGGAGGAGGAGGAGGAGGAGGAGGAGGAGGAGGGAGAAGAGGAGGAGGAGTAGGAGAAATAGGAGGAGGAGGAGAGGGAGGAGGAGGAGGAGGAGGAGGAGGAGGAGGATGGGGAGGAGCAGGAGGAGGAGGAGGAGCAGGAGGAGGGAGGAGGAGGAGGGAGGGGGAGGAGGAAGAGGAGGAGGAGAGGGGGAGGAGCAGGAAGAGGAGGAGGAGGAGGAGCAGGAGGAGGAGGAGGAGGAGGAGGAGGAGGAGGAGGAGGAGGGGGAGGACAGAACGAGGGACCACATCGGCGGCGAGGCTGGACTGAAGACCCAGCCAGAGGACCCGCGGGGAGGTCAGCTGCAACATGGCCAGACCGCCCACCCCGAGGTACACTCCAACAAGGCGCAGCGGGGCCGGAGGCGCCAGCGCCGACGCGGAGCCTCGCGACCAGCCCGGCCCAAGCCCAGCCTACCAGGCTCCATCCAGCCGGGAGGGGGGGAGGGAGAGGAGGGAGGGGAGCACAGCCAGCTTCAGAAGGGGGCCACCACGCGCTCCACAAAACGACCCAAATCCAGTGCCTCGAGAAAACCTTGATCTCCCGGCAATGTACTCGGCAGAACACGGGCTCGTTCCAGCCAAGAAAAATCGGGCAGCGCGCGCCCGTTGGCCAGCCAGAGGGCCGCGCAGAGCTGCCGTGTGGCCCCGCAGCTCTGGAGGGTGCGGAGCGTCGGGCTGCGCACGGGCCTCTGGCAGCATGTGCGGCGCTGCTCCTGCGCCCACCACCAGCGTCTACTCAGATGTATGAGCGTGGTGAGCCTGCACCGCAGGCGGACCAGCGAACGCCCGCCCAAGAAACTCCGCCCAGGGCACCGCTTGCCCCACCAGCCAGGTCCTGGCCTGGGAGAGGGCCCGGCAAACAGAGGGGAAAAAAGGCCAGGTGTCGCAGCGAAGGCTATCCTGCAGCTTCCCGCGGCTGCACGCCTCCAATGCTATGCTCATTGGAAAAGGAAGCCAAACAAACAAATTCCTGGACAACCCCCCAAACAACCCTGACAGCCCATGCTGCTCAATGACGATAAGACGACCTGCCCTGGACAGCCCCTTGGACAAACCAGCGGGGATCTTGACAATCCCACTGGAAAACCCCCCTCGGACAAGCCTCCCTGGGATTTCTTCCGAAAAACACAGCAAGGACCGAACATGAGCGTTGTCTTGAGTTTTAGTCCCCGTTGTCTGCGAGGCGCTACAGGCTGGCCAGTCTGGCAGGCCCCCAGGAGACGAGGAAAGCCAGCGAGGAACGCGCCCATGAGGCGCCCTCGGCCAAGTGCGCTCTGACGAACACATGCCTTCCAGAGATCGTCGCCAGGGAAAGCCTGGGCGACACCCGACGAGAGGCCACAGCGAGGATGGATGGTCGTGCCAGAGAACGCCCAGCCAAGCTCCACTATTGGCCAGAGCTGCTGCGCGCCGGGAGGGGCTGCCTAACAGCGCCCGCGCCCACGACTCACATGTACCGTCGAGCTTCTGGTTAGCCCTTCCGGCCACCGTGTAGAGCCAGCGCCCAGAACGAAGGGAGGAGTCTGCCTTCCCACCAAACACCCCTACGGCCGCTGCGTAAGGGAGCGAGCGAGCTGGTTGACGTCACGGCACTCACACGTGACCGAACGCAGACCCTGCTCCAAGCTCTGGACCAGACAGACTCCCAACTGGCCCTCCTGCAGGAGACACGACACGATCGGATTCGGCCCCGTTGGGCACTCACACTTGCCAGGGCATGGGAATTGGAGCACTGCCTTCAGCCTTTTTGCGGCTTTCATGCGGGGCGATACTGTGCAGCGGAAAGCCCATTCCGCGAACACCTACTGCTCATGCTGCACCGCACCGCGCGAGGAGGCCACGAGCACGGGGCCGTTGGCCTGTGGGATGGCAGCTAAGCGCATGGGCGCTTGCAGATCCAGGGCTGCGAGTGCCGAGGCCGCCAGGTCTGCGTCGCCCGCCAGGGCTGCAGCACTGCAGCGCTGAGGAAGCTGTGAGCCGGTGCGCGAGGCCATCAGGAGATCCCCCGTGCGCGCAGCGTCTGGAGTGCCCACCCCGCGCCAGGCATCTCACCCATGCCCTTGGCAGAGCAACCCCAATGCCTGCTTCGCAGCCGGATTCAAGGGGCGATTCCGTCAAGGAAGGAGTACGAATAGACTGGGGATATGCGGGGACCGATGGTACCGCCCTCCGCTATGCCCTGGAAAATGGGCACTACGGAGAAGCCGTTGAAGTTGATGTGCAGCCTGTCCGTCCTCCTCGAAGATGCTGGCGAGGAGGGTGAAGGCGCCTCCCCTACGCGCACAATAAGGAAGGAGGGAGGGATGGAGGGGGAAGGGAGGGAGGGAGGGAGAAGGAGGATGAGGAGCAGGAGGAGAGAAGGGAGGAGAAGAGAGGGAGGAGGGAGGGGGAATGATGAAGAGGGAGGAGGGGGGAAGCGAGGGAGAGAGGGAAGGCAGGGGGAGGAAAACGAGGACAGAAGCGGCACTTCACTGCAGGCGCCCCCGCGCGCTGGCGGCGCGCACGTCGCCGCTCAGGCGATGTGCGTCACGGGCGCCGCGCGGCCTGCCATGGCCTCCGCGATCTCCTCGGCCGGCGCGGGGGTCGCGGCGCGCGGCGCGGCGGCAGCACGCTGCAGACGGGGAGGGTCGGGGGAGGGGGTGCGGAGGAGGCGAGAGGAGGAGGAGGAGGAGGAGGAGGAGCGATATCCCAAGAAACTCTGAGAGGCATCCAGGAGGCCTCTGGCCCTTTTGCTCGCCCTCCTCCTCCTGCTCCTCCTTCCTCCTACTCCTGCTCCTTCTCCTCCTCCTCCTCCTCCTCCTCCTCCTCATCATCATCATCATCATCATCATCATCATCATCATCATCAGCATCATCATCATCATCATCATCATCATCATCATCATCAGCAGCAGCAGCATCATCATCAGCAGCATCAGCATCACCAACATCACCACCATCATCCTCATCATCCTCATGAGCAGCAGCAGCAGATCATCACCACCACCACCACCACCACCATCATCATCATCATCATCATCATCATCATCACCATCACCATCACCATCACCATCACCATCACCATCACCATCATCATCATCATCATCATCATCGTCATCATCATCATATTCGTCATCAACATCATGTTCGTCATCATCATCATCATCATCATCATCATCATCATCATCATCATCATCATCATCATCATCATCATCACCATCAACACCAGCATCATCACCATCATCATACTAATATTTCTTCTCCCCACTCCCTCATCCATCCATCCAGCCTCCTTCTTCTCATCCTCCCTCCTTCGCACGATTCGGCCGTCCACCTCTCTGCTCCCACACTTCCCTGATCACCTCAAATCGCCTGGACGTCGTTTCTGGATGGGCTGGTGGAGATACTTTTGATCGCGACCGCAGCGACAAATGGGGCGGCGTCAAAGTCGAAGCGCTACGCGACGGCCTAAATTAGCGCACAGCGTGAAGAATGATGCAACGGCTTAATTCAGCGCACAGGAAGAGGAAGGCGAGAAGAGGAAGAGAAGAACGCGGAAGAGAAAGAATCAAGAGGGTGAAGCACACATGAGGCGAGCCTCGCGGACGCTCACATGAAGGCGGGCACCAAAATGCTGGTGGGGATACTATTTGTTGCAACCGCAGGCGAAGGCGCCAGCGGCGAGTCGAGTCGGCTCGGGCAACGAGCGGAACTAATTGCCGGCGCGCGCGCGGAGCTAAGCAGGACCTACCGCCGGGGGAAGCGGCTGCGCCGAAGCTGGGCAGCAGCGCCAGGGGTGGGGACTGCCAGCGCTGGGGCTGCCAGGGAGCTGCAAGCGTGCGAGTACCATGGGAGCTGAATCACCAGGTATGCGAATTAGCCAACCAAGATAGGGGCACAGACAAAATGGGCTGGTGGGGATACGCGAAGCGTCTAGAATGCACTGAGGGCCACCCACTCTCTGAATGCCCGAAGGTGCTCAACGTCGGCCAGGACGAAGGCGGCACCATCGAGCAGCTGGACGAGGGCCTGTTCCAGGTGCGCCAGAGGACGAAGGAGCGCTGCAGCACCAGTGCGGGCGACAGCGACTACGACCGCTTCGATATCGTGGTCGGTCTCCCCATGCTGCCCCACGCGGTGCCCGAGGCGGAGCCCACCGCCGAGCTCTGCTGGTGGGGGGATTGGACCACGGACGTCGGCACCAAGTCCACGGTGGTCTACCATGACGGCTCGAGCTACGAGACCTCCCGGCCTGAGCTGTGCAGGTCCGGCCGGGCCTGCATCCAACGCAGAGCGCAGACTGTGTGCCCGTCCATGCGGTGTTCGGCGCACTGCCAGGCCGATGGCAGACGGCCGAAAGAGCGGAGCGCTGGGCGTTTCTCCGGGCGCTTCGCCGCACGGACTGCCCGAACTTCGTGGTCACAGGTCTGGCGGCCCCGACTCACGAGATCTGTGGCTGGGATCCTGAGCTGGCCTCCTCCCGTGGCCAGTACAGTCGGGGAGTTGCCCTAAGGAACCCTAAATAAGGAACGGGGCCCCTTTTTTCCCATAAGTTGAACGTCGATTTCCGATGGAAAACCTCAGGAAAAGAAAAGGCAAACTGCAGAACAATCAAGGAACACCGAGCCCCTCCCCAACGAGAAGGGTTCCTTCTTCAGGGCCCCGACTGTATGCTGACATCTGGGGGATGGCATTCCAGGTCACGCGGGGCCGTGAGCGGCCGAATGCCTGCGGGTGTCCTGCCCACCTTGACGCGCAGGACCACGCAGGCCCTGCGACTGCTGTGGTAATCTGTGGGCGGATTTCTTCGCCAAAGCTGCCGCACTGTGCCACTGGCTGCCTGCGACGCTCCTGGACCTCTTCAAGGTCAAGACGAGCGACGCCAAGACCGAGGCCCACCTTCTGTCCTGGATGATGGCGGCGGCGGGCTCCCTCGCTGACTTCAAGGAGCCGGTCCCTGCTACACGACGGGTACCTGCTGACCGTGGCCACGTACAGCTGGTCAAGAAGAGGCACGAGATCGTCAAGGACGGCCAGGCCTGTATCTGCACGCAATGCACGGCGCGGGCTTCAAATGAGACCGCGTTGCTGAGGCTTGAGCGCACGTCCTGCGCGCCCTCCGCCTTGCAGCGCCTCATGGCCCGTGCCAAGCAGAAGCTTCCTTACTCTCCTCCTCCTCCTCCTCCTCCTCCTCCTCCTCCTCCTCCTCCTCCTCCTCCTCCTCGACGAGCGCCTCCCTCCCTTCCTCGTCCTCGGAGGCTATCGCTCTCCGAGCCGCCGACCGCTTCTCGGGGCCTGAGGTTGGCCATCCTAAGGCGCGAGACCCTGGACTCCTGCCGCATCGCCCGCGGGGTCTGGGGAGGCCGCTGGGGGTCCGATCCCCGCCAGCGGCCAGTCTGGGGCGGCTACGGACGCGGCGGCCTCCACGGGGGCTGCCACTGCTACGGCTGGAAGTAGGGCTGTGTGCTAGCGGTACTTTGTCTACTCTGCCTGGTGCAGACCAATTACCTCCGGGGCCCACTGTGTCTGATATCGCCACTGAGGCTTCCTACGAGTTTGCGCGTGGACATCCTCTAGTCACCACAGGCCTTTTTGTATGTATTACCTTAACTGTGGTTGATCAACATCCACCAAGCTCTCTCCCGTGTTGATGGAGACCTTTACAGGCCCAGACAACTGGAAGATGAGCCGCCTCCGTACAAGACATCTCAAGGCTGGGTGTCACCCGCGAACGGATCTATCCCTAAGCGGTGACACGCCCCGCGGCAAGGGTAACCGCTCTTTAATATCCGGGCTCCCAGGTTAATTTCGCTGGCGATGGAGAACATTGGACTCGCTATTCCTCCTCCTCATCCTCCTTCTCCTCATCCTCCGCCTCCTCCTCCGCCTCCTCAAACTCCTCCTCCAACTCCTCCTCCTCCTCCTCCAATATCATCGTCGTCGGTCGCGCTCTCTTGCTCATGGCACGGCAGATCAGGATAGCAGAATCCTCGTAGCAGAATCCTCCTCCTCATCAGATTCTTCCTCCTCCTCCTCCTCAGCCTCCTCCTCCTTTTCCGTTATACTAGCAGTAGGTGTGATGCATGATGCGTGTTCCTCCTCCTCCTCCTCCTCCTCTTCCTCCTCCTCATCATATTATTCATCCTCCCCATCAGCCTCCTCCTCCTTTTCCGTTAGACTAGCAGTAGGTGTGATACATGCTGCGTGCTCCTCCTCCTCCTCCTCCTCCTCCTCTCCTCCTCCTCTCCTCCTCCTCCTCCTCCTCCTCCTCCCCTCCCTCCTCCTCCTCCTCCTCCTCCTCCTCCTCCTCCTCCTCCTCCTCCTCGCTCCTCCTCGCTCCTCCTCCCTGGACGCACGCGACCAGGCGGCGAGCGAGTGCCCGAGGCCGCGGCCACGGCCGCCCGTCCCCTCAGAGTTGGACGGGCACGGGGGGGGTGCGGGGGGGAGGCTGTAGATGGGGGGGAGGGTAAGCTAGGTGCGCTCGCGCAACGCTGCGCAACAGTTGGCATCCGATCGCCCCTCCCGTCCTTTTCTCATTGAGCCGATGGTGTCTTTATCAGCGGACGCGTGTCGTCGCCGACCTGGAGTTCCAAAGAAGACCCCATCGTGCCATGCGCAATCGGAGAAGGGGGGGGGCTCCGTACATAAGAGGAGGAGAAGGAGGTGGACGGTGAGCAGGAGCACGCGCATGAAAAACAGGAAAATGAGGGAGGAGCAGGACAAGGGCGAGCAGCAGCAAGACCTGGAGTCGAAGGAGCGGGAAGAGCAGGAAGACCAGGGGGCGGAGGAAGGGAAATGCTGGAGGGGGCTACAACGATGAAAACGGACTTGGATCCAGAGAAGTGGCCCGCGCTCGGGCGAGAGCGCCATTCTGAACGATGGGAGCACAACGCCGATCCGAAAACGAGGCCCACGCTGCAGCGGGAGCACCTTTCTGAAATACCGAAAACAATCGGAGTGCAACGCAACAACGCTGTAACACATAAGCATGAACAATAAAACACAAACCAGTTTGACCAGATGCGCAGAACAAAGGGTGAAACGTCTTCCAGACCAGATAGAGTCAGGGAAAAAGGGAGTAGTACTCAAGCTGTGTAGCTGTGGAACGAAAGAAGGAAGGAGAAAGGAGAAGTGGGGAGGAGGAGGGGAGGGGACAAGGAGAGGAGGAAGCGGAGGGCAGGGGGGACGCAAGGCTCTCTTGCAAGATCGGGCCCATCGCTACGAGCCCATGGTTTAGGCTTCCGGAAGCGGGATCCTTGGCCATCTCGTCGCCGAGCGTTGAAGTGTTCGTCCTGGTGCCCAGCTGCACCGCTGCTATTTGGCCATCAGGTCCAACCTCTCCGGCTGGGGAGAGGGCCCTCTCGAAGCCCAATCGCGTCCTCCCTCTTCTCCCATCCATCCACGCATGCATCCCACCCTCCCCGTTCGCTCCCCTCACCCCCATTCCGCACTCCATCCTCCAATATCAATGTTCTTCCCTCCCCTCCCCTCCCCTCCCCTCCCCATCCCGTTCCTCTGCCCCTGATCTAGGACGAGAAGAATATATTGACACAACGTGTTATTGATACGTTCCGGAATTCCGCGATTTCTAACAGCCTTCGCGCGGGGTACACGTTGCGTCGAGTATTGTCTACTCTGCCTGGCGCCGTTGGTCGGTCACCCATTCGCAATCGAGTAGTCGCCCGTAGGGGGCTATTTGGCAGTTGCTGGTCCCCTTTTCGTCGCCGAACGCGCGGGGGGCGGTGGCGCACCGTCCTATCGCCCGCCGCCGCGCACTGCGCGCCTCGGCGGATTTGTCAAGACCCAGCAAGGCAAATTACGCGCGACTCTGGAAAATTCTCCTGGGATAAAGATTTGAAAAATCCGGGAACGTTTGTGAAAATGCCCCGCCTGGTTTTTGAAAAATCCCAGAATTGATTTTGAATAATTCGGGAATCGATTTTGCAAAACTCCGAAATCTGTGGTGAAAAATTCCGGATGTCAGAATCCTTCCGATGTCCTGTGCGGCGGGCGCATTTCACCCCTTCAATTCTGTAATACACACATACATACATGTATATATACACATACATATATACATATATAAACAAAAGCATAAAAAACATAAACATCCCGACTCATTTTTGAAAATTTCCGGACACCCCTTGCGCCAAAAAACGGAAGCGCTTTTTCGAAACATTCCACAATCCGGAAATAATTTCCGGGCGGTCCGACGGACGCGGCCGGCTGATTCACGCACCGCACCGCGTGCGATTGGGCGCAGCGCGCGCCGCGCCCTGCGCCCGCGAAGAGCACAGGAATGGGTTACCTCGAAAATCGCGCCACGGCAGCTGCGACTCACGGACTCACCAAGAGCAAAACAGAATGCAGCTTGGAATCTCCGAGGGCGCTCCGATGCGCGAAAAATGCACCGCGCACATCACGCAAAGAACCTGCGCGACGGAATGCGCTCGACCATTCGTCCCTGGAGCCCGCGCAGAAGAACGGGAAAACCTGAAAATCCTGAAAACTATCAATATCAATACTTCATGCTCCTCTGATGATCGCACTGCCTCTCTCTCTCTCTCTCTCATTCTCGCCCCCTCTCATCCAATATCATCCTCCACCTCATCCTCAATGGGCCCCTCCCTCGCCATTATATGTTCCCTCCTCCCTTCCTCTTCCATCATCCCCCCTCACTCTCTACGACCTCCCTTTTCCCATCCTCCTGATTCTTCCTTCCTTCCTCCGTCCTCCTCCCTCCGTCCGGCTCATGCTCCTGCTCCTACTGCGGAGCGGGGGGGAGGAAGGGAGGAAGGGGCACTGCCAAATGGGGGAAGTGATCCGGGGATCTTCGTCGACAGAAGGAAGGATGAGGCAGAGCGGGGGAAAGGGGACGGGGGAGGGCGGCAGGCGGAAGGGGCGAAAGGGGCGGAAGAGGCGGGGGAAGGAAGGGGAAGGGGGCGGGGGAGGGTGAGGGGGAGGAGGGGGGGAAGAAAGGGAAGGGGGGCGGGGGAGGGGGAGAGGGGGGGAGGGGGAGGGGACAAGTTAGGTGCGCTCGCGTCAACATCTGACATCCTACCCCTCCCTCCGATCCCTTACCATGGCGCTGATTTTCTCTATCGCGGACGCGTGTCGTAGCGGACCTGTGGCTCCGCGCGCGTGCGTAGTGGGTGGTGGTGCGCGTGCGTGCGTGCGTGTGTGCGTGGTTGTGGTTGTTGTGGTGGTGGTGTGTATGTGTGTGTGTGTGCGTGTGTGCGCGTGTGCTGTGGTGTGACGTGGTGTGGCGTCTTGGTGGTTTGGTGGTGGGCCAGGTGCGTACGTGCGTGATGGCGGTGGTGGTGGTGGCGGTGGTGGTGTGTGTGTGTGTGTGTGTGTGTGTGTGTGTGTGTGTGTGTGTGTGTGTGTGTGTGTGTGTGCGTGCGTGCGTGTGTGTCTGTGTGTGCGCGCGTGTGATGTGGCGTGACGCAGTGTAGGGTGGTGGTGGTGGGTGGGTAGTGCGGTGGTGGTGGCGGTGCGCGGTGGTGGTGCGCGTGCGTGCGTGCGTGCGTTGGTGGGTGGAAGTGGCGGTGGGTGTGCGTGCGGCGGGGCGGGGCGTGGTGCGGCGCGGTGGTGGCGGGCGGATGGGCGCGCGAGAAAGAGGCCCGCGCTGGGGCAAGAACGCCATCCTGAACGACGGAGGCAAAACACCGATCCGAAAATGAGGCCCACGCTGCAGCGGGAGCACGATTCGGAACGATTCGGGAGCAGAAATGAAGCCGGCGCCTCAGCGAGAGCATCATTTTGAAAAAACGCAAGCGAAAACCCAACTCCCAGGAATCCTGTGTGTAAAAAACAGTACGCGGGGGGGGGTCGAAGATTCCCAGGACGCCATCAGGGGAAGAGGGAAAGTAGTATTCAGATTGAGTAATTGTAAAAGGGGAAGGGGGGGACGAGGGGGGGGAGGAGGGGGGCAGAGGGCGGGAGAGGGGGAGGGGAGAGCGGGGAGGGGAGGGGGGAAAAGGACGGGGGAAGGCCCAGCATCGCAGCCGCGGGGGCGCGGCGCCTCGATCTCGGGGGGGTGCACCTGGTCCTCGCACCGGCACGTCCTCGCGTGCACCGAGTAGGTGTGCCTCCACAGCGGGGGGGGGGGGCGAGCGGCAGAGCGAGGGGGAGTAGGGGGCGGCGCGGGGGCGGCGGGAGCAGCAGCCAGAGCGGGCGCTCAAGGGGGGAACTCTCTGGGCGACCCACGAGGGGGTCCACCTGCAAGAGAGTGGTATCCGTGTCATCACGCTCTTACACATCATTATGTTTCCGTTATGTTTCCCGGTCGTCCTCTGCGAACCCCCACCGCAGCTCAGAGCACGCCGTCCGCGCAGCCATTCCTTTCCAAAGGGCGCGATGTCACAAGGCAGCGGCCCCATCAGTGTGTACATTTAGCAAGGCAGGCGGCATCCCAAAACCCTCCTGCACCCCACCGAGGCCCTAGGTGCCCCCGAACCAATCCATCAAACCCCCTGCCGTCTTAAAGCGTCACCCCAAGCGGCCCTGGACCAGAGCTCACGCGAAACGTGTTCGAGGTCCCCACCTGGGCCCATCCTAACTAGTTTTCCAAACCGCGTCCACTCGCGGAGTTTTTTGTCAGCAGCGAGGGCGGCTGCTAACGCGTTATAATAGCCGGCGGGCCGCGCTGGGGCCACATTAAGTCACATAGGCACGACCCTTTTGGCAAACGCCAGCCAGTGGGTCGAGCACGTTTCTTCCATCGGGACATGGCCGTTTCCGGAAACCTTGCATCAAACAAACGCATATTTCAAGGGCGCATGCGCTGTTTCAGCTGGCGTTGCGCAAGCGTTTTGCCGCCCCCCGCCGGCGAGGAAACGCAGACCCACTCCGCGGACCAGGCCCCAGACCCATCCCCGCGACGGCGAGCCCCTCGCGCGCCGAGGACGACACCGCCCCCATGGCGCGGTGCGCCGACCGTGGCGACGTGGGCCCCCGTGGGGCGGTTGCGTTTACCCCCCACGCCCACTGCAAGACGCGGAGCAGATGGACTGGAGAGATAACGCGGGATGTGTTTAAACCAATGTCCGCAAGGCGTTCCTAATATCTGACAAAAGCTTGCTTGTTTCATACACTTTTATATCGTACTCAAACAATCCACATAAACAGTAACCTGGACACGTACCCAGCCCTTTGGAAACATGTGAAGACTATACACAGGACTGGTCATTGCAAACGAATAGTTTGAAAGACCCACAGTGCGCAGGAACACTCAGGAGCAAAATCAGCGGAGCGCAACAAGGGGAGCAACGACAAACACCAAAAACTTGAAATTAAAGGGCGTTTGAAGGCAAACGCCCGAAAAGTGGACGCCAAAGGGCGCGGCAGCGGGCATAACGAAACCAAGCGCCCGAACTGGCCAACAAAACAGCGGGTCAACGCAAGGAACCAGAAGCACCCAAAGGTGGAAACAAAAGGGCGCCTCAGGAAAGGCTCCAAAAGTGGAGACCAAAGGGCGCGGCAGAGATCGCAAGGAGAAGAACCTGAGGCATCCAGAAATGATATGTGGGAGTAGCAGCCCAGCGCGCTCCGCCTGCTTTACAGGACAGCGCCCTGCGCGCTATGACAGAACAGCGCCCTGCGCTAAATGCTGCAAGTGTCTGAGTGCTTTGCGTGCCACGCGCATCTGAAGAAGGGATTCGGCATGGGCAACGGGACAACGCCATGCGCCGTGCGGCGCGTGGCATTCCCATGCGACGCGCTCTGTGATTTAATAGCGCCGCGCGCTGTGCGATGGGAGAGCGCCACACGCTATGGGAGGTTTTGCCGCTTCTATACGCGACTGGTCGCCGCAAGTTGAAGGCGCCGCCACCCGCGCCATTGAAGCGTCAGCGCTTGTGCACAGCACATCGGCTGCAACTGCTGGCGGGAGCCGTCTTCAGTCATGCAAGAACTTGGCCAGGACGAGCTTCTTTCCTGCAGCGCCCCGCGCGGGTGCCGAACATCCGAACGCGGGCAGCCAAGTCCGCCAGTGGCCCCTGGGCCAGCAAGTCGAGGCCTGGATCGCGAATCATCAAGAGGTTGTCCGACGTCGTCGCCCTCGAGAACACGGCGAACGAGTGGAGACAGGATCCGTCCATGTCGCGAGTGTCTTAATACCCGGCGTCGACGATGACGCCCTCGCGCGTGGTCCAGCCCTGGCATGCTGTCGACACGAGCACGCTGGCGTTAGAAATCTGCAGTCCTGTCCGCGTCACTCTGTGCTTGCAGAAACCAAAAACGAGTCGATGTCCGCGGTTCGATGAACACCAGCCGCTGCGCGTCCAAGACGTCGACCCCCGCTGCGCACTCCGCCAGTCGGTCGCGGAAAAGGGGCCGCCCTGCACATGTCCATGCAGAACCACACGCCGAGTGGCAAGCAGCGCAGGTACGCGGGGCGGCTCTCGGCCCTCGCACGTTCCACCTCGTTCACGCCACGAGGGTTGATGGCCACGTGCACGATCTCGCCTTCGGCGTCCTTGACCAGCTTCCGCTAGAAATCGAGGTGATCCAGCAAACGAATTCGCATGCCCAAGTGCACCGGCAACATCCCGTGCATGCCGCCGGTGGTGCCTGGGTTCACCTGGTTCAGCAGCTTCGCGGTCAGGTCCACCGGCAGCGTGGGCGAGGACGCATTGGCGGCCTGCTCGAGGTAGAGGACTTGGAGATCTGCGTGGACCTCCACCCCGCGGGACCTCCCAGGAACCCACGAAAATGGCGACAGTTGCGCGGCTCGCAACCCCGCAGGGAGCCGCGATGTCTCGGCAGATTTGCGTGGACCTCCGAGCTGCGAGGTCTCGGCAGATCTGCGTGGACCTCCATTCCGCTGGACCTCCCAGGAGCCCATGAAAATGGCGACAGTTGCGCGGATCGCAAGCCCGCAGGGAGCCGCGAGGTCTCGGCAGATCTGTGTGGACCTCCACTCCGCTGGACCTCCCAGGAGCCCACGAAAATGGCGACTGTAGGAGGAGGAAGGAGAGAAGAGAGGAGGAAGGGGAGGGAGGAAGAGGAAAGAGGAGGGAGGGGGGGCGGAGGGAAGACGAAGCAGACAATGCTAGATCCAAAACAAGAACCCAACACGGGAGATTTAGGAACAGAAGCAACAAAAAGTACGTAAGATGCGGAGCAGCCTGACCTCAGAGGCCCCACGGAGAGCAGTGCTAGCAGCACGCGTGCTTCGCTGTGCACGCGCTGAGTCCAGGACAAAAGTCATCACGGGGCCGAGGTCGATACCTCTCCACGCTGCTGCTCGCTGCAAGGGGATCGTCCTGGCACCAAAGTCGGGCTCAGCACCGCGTCTCGAGAGCCTCTGCAGGCCGTGGCGCAGGCGTGGCTCGGACGCCAAGGCATAGGCGTGGGCAAGGGCTAAAGTTATACCGATGCAATGTGAACCTCCCCCTCCTCCTCCTCCTCCTCCTCCTCCTCCTCCTCCTCCTCCTCCCTCCTCCTCCTCCTCCTCCTCCTCCTGCTCCTCCTCCTCCTCCTCCTACTTCACATCCTCCTTCCTCCCCAATCGCCCACACAGCCTGCGGCTGTTGACTGCAGTTCAACTCGAAAGATCTTCTTCCATGGTTGAGCGTAAAGGAGGCGCGGTGTGCACCACCTCGGGTCATCGTCGCGTCCGCCTGTGACCCTCTTCGAGGTCTCCATAGATCGTTTCCCCCAATTCCTTCTTGCAGGGCTTCGTGCCCGAACCACTGAGTCATCTTCCTCATCCTTTCTCTGCTCATCATGTTTTGCCTCTGGTCCATCTCCTGCTGCTGCTGCCACTGATGATACTGCCACTCCTCATCCTCCTCGTGTTCCTCCTCCTCCTCCGCTCATGGCTTCTCGTCTTCCTCATACGCCCCCTTCCTCATCACGCGCAGCATACAAATACCATATTATTGGCATGTTGGGTTTATGCTCCATCTCCTACTCCACTCCGCGGTTTCCTTCCCCCCCCCTGTCAACGTTTCCACCACATCCTACTCACTTGCTTCCAGTCACACTGGATAGGCCGCGGAGTTGCACTATATGCCCATATGCGTCGTTCTCCTCCTCCTCCTCCTTCTCCTCCTCTGCCTCTTCCTCCTTTTCATTTCGCGTTGCTATGTTTATTATCCTAATGAGTAGCGTAACTATTATTCGTAATAGCATCACTAATAACCGTAATGTTACATTGAAGTATCGTATATGAGCGTTCCCCTCTTCCTCTCTTCCTCCACCTCATCCTCCTTGCCCTCCTCCTCCTCCTCCTCCTCCTCCTCCTCCTGCCTCCTCCTCCTCCTCATGATTGTTTTTGTTTTGACTCGCCATCTAAGCTTCCCTCTTGCTCCGCCGGGTCCATTCCTTCCCAGGCGCCCTCCACACTGGCCTGCCGGAGGGCGCCAACTATAGATATACACCGATCCTGGCCAGGCCGATCCTGGGCTCAAGATCGGCCGGACCAAGATCGGCGAAGGTTTATGTCGGTCATGTCCCCCTACAGGGCGATTTTCGACGAAAAGATTGAAATACTCAAAACATATTCAAAACTTGCCAAACATACTATTATAACAAAAAAACTCTCCTGACTACTTATTTCCCCCCTGTAGAGGGACAGGCCCGATTTCAGTGTAGGCGCATAAACGGCGTCCTCCCCATACTGATGCTTCTCAGGGTCAGCCATCAGTGCCTTCGCGGTCCTTTCGGTATGGGGGCCTGTTGGCAGCTTGCGGGGGCTGTCTCGGGGATCAGGACTTTAGGGCTCACGTTGGACCCTCTTGAGGTCGTCCTCCCGTCTCGCTGCCACCACGCCATCCTTGCCCGCTCCACCACCAGCGCGGGCGCCTGCCCACGCCCGGCGCGTCGGTCAGCATGCCCACGGGGTACTCGCTGGAGGCCTGTGGGCGAAGCTGGGAGCCCACTGCTGCGTGGCATGGATGTATCCATATCCACCGCCTGTGGAACCGACGTCCTGGGACCCCAGCTGGCGGTGGATACGGTTACGTTTTGGCCCCAGGGTGGCCCAATATATGAAAGAGCGCGTGCTGCCGCTACTGGCGGAAAGCCGGGGGGTCACTGGAGATTTCCAACCCGTCCCCCCACCCGTCGAAAACTGGGGGAGGGTCACTGAGGGTTCCTAACCCCCCCACCGGTCAGTCATGGAAAGGGGGGTGGTCACTAACGGTTCGAACCCCCCCTTCCCCTCAACGCCGCCGGAAAACGATTTCCCCTCCTCCCCCACTTCGGATCGGGGTGCTGGGGACAGTGGTTGGGACGGTGGTGGGGATGGTGGTGGGGAGTGGGGACACTGGGACTGTGGTGGGCACAGTGGGGACAAGGGGGAGAGTGGGACCGTGTGGGGACAGTGGTGCGGACAGCGGGGACAGTGCGACACTGGTGGGGACAGTGGGGACAGTGGTGGGAAGAGTGGGGACAGTGGGACAATGGTGGGGACAGTGGGGAACAGTGGTGGGGACAGTGGTGGTGGGGACAGTGGTGAGGGGACAGTGGGACAGTGGTGGGGACAGTGGGGAAAGTGGGACAGTGGGGGGACGTTGGTGGTGGGGACAGTGGCGAGGGGACAGTGGGACAGTGGGGACAGTGGTGGGGACAGTGGGGACAGTGGGACAGTGGTGGGGACGGCGGTGGGGACAGTGGTGAGGGCGGTGGTGGGGACGGTGGTGGGACAATGGGACAGTGGTACAGTGGGGAGAGTGGTGGGGACAGTGGGAAAGTGGGACAGTGGTGGTGACAGTGGGGACAGTGGGACAGCACAGTGGGACAGCGGTGGGCACATTGGGACAGCGGTGGGGACAGTGGGGAGGGTGGGACCGTGGTCGGGACAGTGGTGGGGACAGTGGTGGGAACAGTGGGGTGGGACAGTGGCGGGGACAGTGGGACAGTGGTGGGGACCGTGGTGGTGGGGACAGTGGCGAGGGGACAGTCAGTGGGACAATCAGTGGGACAGTGGTGGGGACAGTGGGGATAATGGGACAGTGGTAGGGACGGTGGTGGGGACAGTGGGAGGGCGGTGGTGGGGACGGTGGGGACAATGGGTACAGTGGGGAGAGTGGTGGGGACAGTGGGAAAGTGGGACAGTGGTGGTGACAGTGGGGACAGTGGGACAGCACAGTGGGACAGCGGTGGGCACATTGGGACAGCGGTGGGGACAGTGGGGAGGGTGGGACCGTGGTCGGGACAGTGGTGGGGACAGTGGTGGGAACAGTGGGGTGGGACAGTGGCGGGGACAGTGGGACAGTGGTGGGGACCGTGGTGGTGGGGACAGTGGCGAGGGGACAGTCAGTGGGACAATCAGTGGGACAGTGGTGGGGACAGTGGGGATAATGGGACAGTGGTAGGGACGGTGGTGGTGTGGACAGTGGTGAGGGCGGTGGTGGGGACGGTGGTGGGACAATGGGACAGTGGTACAGTGGGGAAGGTGGTGGGGACAGTGGGGAAAGTGGGACAGTGGTGGGAAGAGTGGGGACAACGGACAGTGGTGGGGACAGTGGGGGCAGTGGGACAGTGGCGGGGACAGTGGGGACAGTGGGGACAGTGGGGAGGGTGGGACCGTGGTCGGGACAGTGGTGGGGACACTGGTGGGGGCAGTGGGGACAGTTGTAGGGACAGCGGGGGACAGTGCGACACTGGTGGGGACAGTGGGGACAGTGGGACAATGGTGGGAACGGTGGTGGTGGGGGCAGTGGTGAGTAAGGTGGTGGGGACCCAGGAATCGTTTGTCGTTTGACGGCGGCGAGTGTGGGGGTGGAGGGAGGGTGCGAACCGGTAGTGACCCCCACCGGTTTTCCGAAAGGGGGCGGGGGAGGTTCGAACCGGTAGTGACTCCGTCTGGTTTTCCGAGTGGGGGGGTTCGAACCGGTAGTGACCATCCCCCGGTTTTCCGGAAGGGGGAGGGTGTTGGGGGAAGGGTTTTGCTGGGGCCAAGGTAGGGGGGGGGTTCGAGCAGAGGGGGGGGGTCGGACTCCCCAGTTCCTGAGGAAGAGGGGAGGATTTTCCACAGCAAAGCGGCGGTGGATCACTCTCTCTCCAATAAATCCCCGCCTGGGAACTGCGGCGCAGGACTCCTGCTTTGTGTTTCAGTGGTTCCAGTATGCTCGTCCCCCCTCGTCTCGTGACGATGCAAAGAGATCCCGTCCCCGTCCTCCTCCTCCTCCTCCTCCTCCTCCTCCTTCCCCTCCTCCTCCTCCCTCCTCCTCCTCCTCCTCCTCCTCCACCTCCTCCTCCTCGTTGGGCAGCGCGGCCATGAGGCAAAGGTAGCAGTGCAGAGGGAAAGACAGCTGGGCCTCGACAGCGCGCAATATGCCGAGGAACTGTTCGGGCGCCCCGATGGGCAAGGAGAGCAGACAGCGCGGAGCCCACTGGTCCACGCCAGTAGAAGTGCACGAGAACAAGAACGCAAACACGAAAGGGGTGACGCATGTCCAAGGACCCAACGTCGGCGACAGCCGTCTGTGCCAACGCCCGTAACTCATCACGCCCTACATTCAAACAAGCACGGACAACAAAAAACACGGAGTCCTTCAGTTGCCCCAGAAGGTCCCCCCGTGGCCCAGCATGCGAACGAGATCGTTCACAACGCCCTGGGTGGGGGGGTCTGGGAATACTTCGACAAGCTGTGAGAGACCCGAGCGGCGGCGGCGGCGGCGGCGGCGGCGGCGGCGGCCCGCGCCAGCGGAGCAGGGGCGGGCAGGGCTGGCCGACGCGGCGGAGGCCACGCAGTGCAGCCCTGCGTGCGGGTGGCCGAGGTTGCGGGCGCCTGCCGTCATTGGGAGGGGGGGGGGGGAAGGGAGGAGAAGGATCACGCGAAGCACGAGGAGGAGCACGAGGACGAGCACGAGGAAGAGCACGGGGAGGAGGAGCAGCAGCGGCAGGAGGGCGGAGGAGGGCGGAGGAGGGCGGAGGGCGGAGGAGGGCGGAGGAGGGCGGAGGAGGGGACCGGGCGCGTCCCCAGGCGCCAAGGAGTGTAGACTCTAACGGGCGAGCGCGCCATCTTTGAACAAACCCCGAGGCCTCCACCGCAGGGAACATCAAAAAGCGTGCGAGGGAGGAGAGGGAAGAATGAGGAGTAAGGCGGAGGAGGGAGGTGAGAGGGAGGGGAGGCAGAAGAGGAAGGAGAAGAAGGTGGAGACGGAGCAGGAGAAGGAAGAAGTGGAGAAGAGGGAGGGGCACGGGATTGCGTGGGGAGGGAGGGAAAATGAATAGGGAAGGAGAAAGAGGAGGAGCAAGCAAGATCAATAAGAAGAAAAGGGGGGAGGGACGAAGCTGGGGGCCGCCTTCCACAAGATGAGATCGGGATCCAAGGTCGCAGCCAAAGCAGGAACGACAGCGATAATATGTTCCTGACCCTGATCCTCTTCCTGCTGATCATCCTCATCATCACAATCATCATCATCAGAATCATCATCATCATCATAATCATCATCATCATCAGCATCATTATCAGCCGCAGCATCATCTGCATCATCATCACTACCATCATCATCAGCAGCATCACCACCATCATCATCATCATCATCATCATCATCATCATCATCATCATCATCCTCATCAGCATCATCATCATCATCATCATCATCATCAGCATCATCATCATCATCATGATCAGCATCATCATCATCAGCATCATCATCCTATTCCTCCTCCTCCTCATCATCAGCATCATCATCAGCATCGTCATCGTCATCATCAGCATCATCGTCATCAGCAGCATCAGCATCATCAGCATCATCATCAGCAGCATCATCAGCAGCAGTATCAGCATCATCATGAGGACCAGCATCATCATCATCATCATCATCATCATCATCATCATCATCATCAGCATCATCATCAGCAGCATCGTAATCATCAGATTCATCATCATCATCATCATCATCATCATCATCATCAGCATCAGCGTCATCGTCATCAGCATCAGCATCAGCATCATTCTGAGTATCAGCATCATCATCAGCATCATCATGGTCACCATCAGGCTCCTCATAGTCCCGTCCTCAGCATCATCATCATCATCAGCATGATGTCCAGACTCGTCATCATCATATGCCGTACCATCCAGCTCCTCCTCCTCCTCATCATCATCATCATTAACAGCAGCAGCAGCAATGTCGGCATCATCACCAGAATCAGCATACTAAGCATCAGCATCATCATCAGCAGCAGTGTCATCATCAGCATCATCAGCATCAGCATCATCAGAATCACCATCAGCATCAACATCATCATCATCATCATCATCATCACCATCATCATCAGCATCATCATCATCATCATGATCATCATCATCATCATCATCATCATCATCAGCATCATCATCATCATCATCATCATCATCATCATCATCGTCATCGTCGTCGTCGTCGTCGTCGTCGTCGTCGTCGTCGTCGTCGTCGTCGTCGTCGTCGTCGTCGACATCATCGACATCGTCATCAGCATCCGCATCAGCATCGTCAGTATCAGCATAGTTATCATCATCGTCATCATCAGCATAATCAGCAGCATCAGCATGATAATCCTCATCATCAGCAGCAGCATCATCACCCTCTTCCTCATCGTCATCGTCATCGCCATCGTCATCAAAATCATCATCATCAGCATCAGCATCAGCATCATCATCATCGGCATAGTCATCGTCAGCAGCAACATCGCCATCACCATCGTCACCACCACCATGCTCACCACCGTGCTAACCGCTAACCATTACTATGCTGATGATCACCAGCATAACTCACAATCATTATTGAGATCACCGACACCATGATCATCCTCACCATCAACGTCATCAACATTATCAGCAGCAGCATCATCATCAGCAGCAGCATTAGCATCATCGAAAATGAGCCTAAGTGGCTGACGGTGGCACCCATGGTTAGGTACGCAAGTGAGCTCTGGAGTGTGCATGCAGATGCGCACCGCTGGCCTTTTTCGTCTGCTGAGATCCGCCAGGCGTGGGCGGTTGCACAGAAGAGGCTGGCACCGTCCTCCTGAAGCTTGCGCAGGGACCCTTCTCTGCCATGCTGTTACCCCTGAAACCAATTCAGTGGAATCTCATTGACTGGGTCACGCTCAGGAGCGCTGTCGGCGAAAAGCAATGTATCACGGCGGTCTGTCCAGGGCTCTTGAAGATTCTCCTGAGGCAGACGGTGTTGCGCGGCTTGGAGGGACGCGTGGCTGACAACCCGCAGTTGGATTGCAGGAGGCTTTGCTTCGATACGATCAGGCAAGCCCTCAGCTCGTCCACGGTGTCCTGAAAGGAAAGGCGGCGGCCAGGGTTCGTCGGATGTGATGAAAGCTGGACATTGAAGAAAAGCCAGACGCTTGGGATATGAGTTCGACTCGGTGACTTGCCCATTTTGCGGCAAGGGCCCTGACACGTTGCTGCACAGGTTCTGGAATTGCCCAGCATGTGCAGAGGACCGAAAAGAGTTGGTGCCTAAGGATGCCTGGGACCTGTATCACAGCATGGACCCCGATAACCCGCAGGACCTCCTCCTCATCCTCACTCTTGGCATGTTCCCCCATCCTGGAGGTCATCGGCAGGGCCTAGACCCGACACGTTTGGAAGTGCGCCTTGGTAGTGGGAAGAGGGGGTGGTGAACTCGGAAGAGAGCGTGGTGTAAGCTGAACTGTTCGTGGACGGAAATTGCACACGGCACGTGATCCCCGAACTTCACAGGGCTGGCTGGCGTGTTTCACTTTTTCCAGGCTCCCAAAAACTGACGGGACGATGCTTCGGGAAGGTCGTCGGTGCGTTTTCCCAGACGGCCCAAGCGGGCGAGTGTGCGGCTTACGGGTGTGCTTGCCAGGTCCTGAAGGGCGAGGCTAACATGTACACTGACTGCGCTACCGCGCATGTACAGGCTAAGAGAGCCCTGTGCGAGCAGATGCACTGTCAAAGGCCGTATGTGGGGCTGCTGCTTTATCCGCCACCGTGCTTTCAGCACGTAGTGGAGTGCCCCAAAGCTCATGCAGCCCTGAGAACTTCAGAGTTGCAAAATGTTAAAACCCCGTGCCGCCGGTTTCACAAAAATTCCCAAAGATTCCCAAGGATTCCCAGGGATTCCTGGAAATTCCCAATGATTTCCAGGGATAACCCGGGTGTGTCGCGCGCGTCCTCGGACAGCGCAGCCGGCCCAACATGGGCCCAAAAAGCGCCCAAGAGGGCCGAAGATGCCTCCGAGAAGAGTGCCCCAAGAGGCCCAAGATGGTTCCAAGACAGCCCACAAGGCCCCCGACAGGCACCAAGAACGCTCTAAGAGGACCCCCAAGAGGGTCCCAAGAGGGTCCAAAGAGGCAAAGATCATATTTTCCATCGGTTTTTCATAGTTTTTCGGATTCTAGCTTTCCCAGCTTCCGACGCTCCAAGACGGGTCAAGAGGCATCCAAGACCGCTCCAAGATGGCCCAAGAGGCCCCTAAGATGGCCCCAAGAGCGCCCAAGACGGCCTCACGACGGCCCCAGAAGCGCTAAAGAAAGCCCAAGAGGGTCCCAAAGAGGGGCCGAAGCGAGGGGACACGAACCGACAATTCAAACCTCCCGCTCCAAGAAGCCCCCAGGAAGCTCCAAGAGACCCCCATGAAGCCCCCAAGAGGCTTCCTAGAGGCCCACAAGAAGCCCCAAGAGATCCCGACACGACCCTCAAGAGGCTCCACAACGGCCTCCTGTAGGTGCCTGCTTCTGCGCGAGGTGAGCACCAAGGCCAGAATCAGCGAGCCTTGAGCCCTCGCGGTTGCAACGTTGCTGCCTCACGCCGTCTGAGCCTGGACAATGATCTGCCCCTCTTCCCCCTGTCTCTCTCTGGCCTCGTCTCCGTCCCCCACTCCTGCTAGACGGGTTCAGGATAGACGGCGAGGATCAAGAGAGAGAGACACACGCACATATCCATATACACTAGAACCATCGAGCGCGCTAGGCGCTCTCTCAGGTTCTGGCGCAGTCCAGGGCCGCACCTGAAAGGCTTGGACAGCTCTATCATGCACAAGCGCGTGCCATAGTCGCACACGTCCTCATAATCATGATCAGTCCTAGCGTCTTCCTCGCCCTCACAAATTCTCGAAATTAACAACGTCGTCATGCCAGACTCATGGTATCATGCATCATCCTCATCATCATCAGCAGCAGCATCATCACCAGAATCGGCATACTAAGCATCAGCATCATCATCAGCATCATCAGCAGCATCATCCTCATCATCATCAGCAGCATCATCATCATCATCATCATCATCATCATCATCATCATCATCATCCTCATCAGCATCATCATCATCGTCATCATCATCGGCATCGTCATCATTACCATCAGCACCATTATCATCATCATGATCATGAGCATCATGATCATCATCCTCCTCATCATCATCATCGTCATCATCATCGTCATCGTCATCATCATCACCACCATCATCATCATCATCACTGGT
>CAUYUJ010021709.1:47500-60000 GCA_963575745.1 Prorocentrum cordatum | reverse complement strand
GAACCTCTTCCTTGTCGGCCAGTGACTTAAGTGCAAGGAAGCCCCGAACGAGAGCGCCGTTCCTGAGTTCGGGGGCTTCTCTGGCCAGGGGCTTTCGAAATACCGATGGAAAAATATCGAACGGGAGCCCTTGTCGCCGTGTTCGCGCCTCCACCAACTTTCCTGAATTGCGACAGAGTTCGGGAGACTTTTGGCCAGGGGCTTCGGAGTAAATCGTGAGGAAGTATCGAGCAGGAGCCCTTGTCGTCGTGGCTGGGCCTCCGCCAATTTGACTGATTTGCAAAGACTCTCGAGCGAGAGCGCCGTTCCTGAGTTCGGGGGCCTCTCTGGTCAGGGTGTTTCGGGGTAAGTTGTGAGGAAGTATCGAGCGGGAGCCGTTGTCGTCGTAGCTGGGCACCCAAGGGCCCGCATTTAGGCTGAAGCAAACGCTCGAGCGGGAGCCTCGTTTTCAGAGAAAATGAAGCCAGCGTCGAGGCGAGAGCGCGCGGAACCGCTTCAGGAGATCAACTGTAGAAGTGAAGATTCAACAACAACAACAACAACAACAACAACAACAACAACAACAATCAGTTTGAGACTGTTTGCCCTTATCTACTCGAGTGTCCAATAACGCCTACTTCCCAAACCCTCGATACCCGCCATCTTCGTCTTCGATAGAACCCCTTTTGGGGGGTACACTTTTCTTCCCTGCAGGCTGGACCCTGGCAAGCGGCGGGGCGGCCGCGGACCGTCGGCCTGGCCAGCGGCAGCGCTGATCGGCGGGGCGGCCGCGGACCGTCGACCCGACCCCAACAGGGACGGACAGGGGACTCCTCCCTCCTCCTTCCACTCTCCGTCCTATGAAGGACCCCGCTTTCGCAGGCCGAAAGGTTTTCCTCTTGAACCCAGAATGTCGGAAACGACGCGCCGTTACGCAATTCGAAATCCCGCTTACGCAGGCCGAAAGATTTTCTTCTTGAGCCCCAAATGTCGGAAACGACGTGTTGTTAAGGTAAGCGGATACATGTAGCGCTCTCTTCGGCTTCGTGCCTCCTCCCTCATCCTTCCCCTCTCCGTCCTGGGAGGACCCCGCTTACGCGGGTCGAAAGATTCTCCTCTTGAACCCAGAATGTCGGAAACGACTCGCCGCTCAGGTGAGCGGATACGCGTCGCGCTCTCTTCGGCTTCGTGCCTCCTCCCTCCTCCTTCCCCTCTTCGTCCTAGGAAGACCCTCTTTCCCCATTAAAGTCATAGCTCTGGTCAGCATATCCACAATTTCGTGGATCGCATGATGCTTCACGTGCGGTGCCCCACGGATCCCATTCCCCCTGGGTCTGGGATGTTACTTGTTATTGTATATCTATTCCCGGAACATAAATGAATCCATTGGTTCTTCACACACGCGAAATTGGATCCGCGCAAGACACGAATAGGATCCACGACACTGTCGCACACCCGAAAAAGAGGATCCAATTGGATACATCGGTGTTCTCACATTTTCAGCCCAAGAGGAAACAACTTTCGCCCTGGGGATGTAGTATAAGTATGTTAGGATGACGCCGATAGTAAGCTCGAGGCAGACGCTCCAAACTCTCTCCCCTTGTCTGCCGTCCAACAATGTGTGCGAATGATCTGGTTACCTGCCCCCTCGTGGACTTAACTACACCAAGAGAGGGCCATCACATCTTCGTGGATGCCACCGTAGCTTACTTCGGACCGAACAAGCAAGTAAATGTGCAGGGGGGCTGTCAAGCACTCACAGGCGGCCCTGAGGTATAGCACCTTTCGCTCAGATTTGGGCTTCAGCGTGATGAAGCCGTGGAGGTGGAAAACTGGATGTAACAGCAGGGCAATCATAATCATCATCTTCAGTACCTTTATCATCATCATCACCACCACCATGATCGTCATCATCATCATCATCATCATCATCATCATCATCAGCAGCATGATCATCATAAATCATTCCCTTCGTCATCATCATGATCATAATCGTCATCGTCATCATCATCGTCATCATGATCATCGTCATCGTCATCGTCATCAGCGTCATCATCACCAGCATCATCATCACCATCATAATCAATATGAATGTTGATCGTCATATTAATCATCGTCGTCATCATCAGCATAAGCATCAGCATCAGCATCATCATCATCAGCATCATCGTCATCATCACAATCAGCAGCAGCATCAGCAACATCCTCATCAGCAGCAGCATCAGCATCATAATCACCATTTTCGTAATCAACATCATCACCATCACCATGAATTGGATCAGCATGATCCAATTCATCACCATCCTAATCAATATGAACATCACTAGCGCTGCCAGTGTAATCGTAATCATCGTCGTCGTCGAAGTCAACGACATCACCATCTGCATCATTATCATGTTGATCATCATTGGCGTCGTCATCGTCGTCATCACCATCAGAATCATCATCATCATCGTCATCACCATCAGCAGCATACACATCATCATCGTCATCAGTATCGCCACCATCAGCAGCATCCTCGTCCCCATTATCATCATCATCATCATAATCAGCATCATCATCGTCATCGTAATCAGCATCATCATCATCATTATCATCATCGCCATCATCATCGCCGTCATCATCTCAAAAATCATTTTGATCGTCATATTCATCATCATCGTCATCATCATCAGCACCATCAGCATGAGCATCTTCATCATCAGCAGCAGCATCGTCATCATCATCATCATCATCATCATCATCATTGTCAAGACCATCATTATCAGCAGCATCGTCCTCATCGTCACCATCATCATCATCATCATCACCATCATCATTGCCATCACCATCATCATCATGATTATCCACACCTTCATCATCACCATCATCACCATCAGCATCAGCATCAGCAACAGCAATAGCAACAGCATCATAATCTGGATCTTCAGCAGCAGCGCAGCATCATCAGCATCAGCATCATCATCATCATCATCATCATCAGCATCATCATCATCATTATCATCGTAATCATCACCATCACAGTCATCATGATCACCACCATCATCATCGTCGTCGCCATCACCAACATCATCGGCATCATCGTCATCGTCGTCATCATCATCAGCAGCAACGTCCCCGATCCGCTCCTACACTCCCTCATCCCCCCTCGTGAGGAACCGCTCTCCTCTCAACAGTGCCCCGAGCGGGGCGACACCATTTCCGGAGAGAGGCGTGGGAGCGCGCGGCTCGGGAGGGGAGCCCGCGCCTGGAAGGCCCAGTCACAATCTTGCCCGGAAGGCGGATGAGCGAGAGCTGGCGGTCGTCGTCGTCCTCGCGAACCGGGGCGGGACGGGCGACGGCAGGGGGCCCCTGAAACCATCGTCATCGTCGTCGTCGCCATCGTCATTGTCATCGCCATCACGGTCATCGTCATCATCATCATCATCATCATCATCATCATCATCATCATCATCAGCAGCATCAGCATCACGGCCGCCGTCAGCAGCCCAGTCAGCCGAAACGAAATGTCCGAGATCATGCCCTCGAGATTCGCTACTAGCGAATCCGACGCATACATATATAGAAACTATGTTTGCACAAGTGCAGTGCGCTAACGGGCATCGCTTCGCGGATGAGAGGTGACTCACCGATTTCGGGTGGTACTTAACCCATGTTTGGGGATATTTCAGCCACTGGCCGCGGGGAAGGCTAGGCAACTACCCAGGAAAACATGGAAATTCACGCTTCTTGAGAAGGCCCGCCCGTTTCCACTTCCCCCCCGGGATCGCCCCCAAATATCCGGACGGTCCCGTCAAAACGCGTCGGCAAGCCCGACCGAGCTCCTGCGAACTCGACTTCTACGCCGCCGCTTGCTCGCGGCCCGACGTGTGGACCTCCGGTGGCTGGGGCCGGCTGGCGCCGCGGACAGGACGAGCGCGCGCGGGGAGGGGGGGGGGGGCATTGCTGCTGTTCCGCGGCGAGCCCAGGGGGCAGTGAGAGTCGGGAGCGGCCAGGAGGGGGGTGTCCAACAGGGGGGGTGCAAATCATGACCCGCGGCACGTGCGCGGCCCAGCGGGGGGGCCAGTGACGTAATGAAGAAGAGGCACCATGAAATCTGGGGAATTATCATGGCCCCCGCCATGATATCCACCCCCCCCTAGTCATCACCCCCCTCTTTTCCGCCCCCGAGAGAGGGGGCGGGCTTCCTTTTGTTTTCTTTTCTGCGCAGCTGAAGGCCGCGCGCGGCCAGCCGGGCGTGACAATTGAGGGCCAAAGAGCATGCCAGAGATTCGGGGTCCTGGTCAAGAGCCAGGGCCTCAGCGACGAAGGAAGATACGACGCCGACCTCGTCCAAGAACACACCAGCCACTGAGACTATTTGGGAAGTGTCTCCCCAGACAACCTCGAGGATCCAAGCTGCCGCGGAGCACGCATCGCCCTGGCGACCCCCGTCGCACTGGACAACAAATTCGCGTCTCGAATCTGACAGCTGGCAGCGAATGGAAATGACTGCTGACAAGAACGCTTTTGGCCCATGTGAAGTTCGCTAGGTGGTCTGCTTTAACGTTGAGCTCACGGCGCCTCCACGCGACAGGGTCCGCATGGCACTGATGGGGCAGGGCGCCCCTGTCGAATAGCGTTGCCAAGCGAGCGCGACTGCGGTTGAAAATGCGGCAATGGTCGGAGCCGTCCTGGAGGGCGTTTCCCGTGATGACCTCCACGAAAGGTTGAAAACCACAGATGATGATGAAACGGCCTGCGCGGGCCTCCGATTTGATCTGCCCGTCGTGGAAATTAGGACTGCATATGCTTTTTGCAGGCTTTCCCATGTAGATCTTTGAACGCACCCCACCACTGGGAGACCACGACCTGAAATCCCCGAAGTGCCGCATCCACTCTTTCCAGGGAACGGCAACCGTCGCGGATACTCCTCCAATCGACGCCGAAAAAATGACAAAATACAGCTTCCCAGTGAAAGAAATTGCCTCCGGTTGCGTGGACCATATTCAATCGCAACCGTTTCTTGTATTCTCTGGCACGCTTATACTGCTCCCACCAGTCCCGCGCGCGGAAAGTCCGGCTCTTCCTCGCAAAAGCTCAGCCCCGGCATTGCTTGAGAGCGAAAACTCGCGCCATGCGTTTTAAAAGACAGACTTGAGCACGTGCACATATGGAGGGCACGTGGTGCGTATCTGCATCCGCTTCCGCGTCAAAGCCGACGTGCGGGCATTAGCGGTCATTGCGTTTTCGCATGATTTGCGGCGGAGCTGGAGCACTTTCCAGACGCGCCGCCACTCCCAGTTCTGGAGTCTCCAAGGAAGCTGCTCGTTGATGCGCCACGCGCAAAAAACCGGCAAAGACACCAGCAAATGGCCCAACTGACCAGGCGCGCAATTACTTTTCACCGCGCCACCAGCGCGAGATGCTTGACGCGCGCCCAGTGGCGCGCCTCTGCCCTGCGCAAACGGCGTTCCAGTGCCTGCGTTTCTGCTCTGGCGGCACTGAAAGCCCCGAACAGGACCAAGCGAGGAACCAACGAGAACGCGAGCGGCGTTTCAGCCCCGAGCTCTGCGACGACAGGCGGCTGCACGCGCTCGTCTGTGAGAGCCCCACATGTCATGCACTCCAGAGAATCTGGCCCCCAGCGGAAATCGACATCAGCGAGGACCGTCGTCAGCTCCTGCGCCACGGTTTGGAATTGTTACGCGCTGCTCGCAAATGAATGAAGCTGTCAGCCCAGATGAGATGCGTCAGCGGCGGACCCATCGCATCGAAAAGTATTCCGAAGTTACGGCTGCGCCAGCTGTGGGCCAAAGATTCTAGCGCGAACTCGGCCACGCAGTTGAAGAGTTCCGGCGTCTCCACGCCGCCCTGCTTCCCGCCGACCTCCGCGGGCAATGCGTCGCTAGCCGGCATCCCCGACAGAACCGCGGAGCAGAACAAGTCCGACATCTCCCGCAGCATTGCCCGAATAAGGTTCGGGTGAAGACCTTTATCCAACAAGATTCGCGACGCGTGTCCGCGGCGAATCGAACCGAAAGCTGCCGTGACACGAAATGCCCCAACAACCGACGGCATACTTCACTTCCTGGCAACAATGACGGATCGGGTCACGATCGCAATAATATCGCCACATGCGACACCAGCTTTGAAACCAAAAATCGCCACCGAGCTGGGCGGCACAGACTGCCGAAAGAGCGATTGTATGCTACGGGTATACCGTCCAAAATAATCCTATGCACGCAGGTATCGAAACTCATCGAAAACCAAAGGCACTGCCTTTTTTGAGAAGGCTGGTGCACTGGATTTGTTTCCAAGTGGAAAGGTCCCCAAGTGGGAAGGTCCCCAGAATCGCTGTCCAAGTACCGCCGCCGACGCAATATCCACTCTTTGCGAACGAGGTACAACGGCAATCTCTTGCAAATCTCCGGCGGCGCCCCGTCGAGCTCCGCCGCTGCGCCAGATTTCATGCCAGCCCGACCCGCGATAACGTTGAAGAAATCAAAAAAAGGTGGAGCTCTGCCATCCAGCTTGGCATTCCGGCTAATGCAAGCCAGCGTATCCAAACGCTGAGTTTGCGTTTCGTGGTCGTTTTTGTTCGTCGCCGAACGGTTGAGCACCAAAAACTGTCACTCCATCGCGCCAGACTTCTCTGTCTGTGTGGAGCAAGCCATTGTGCATCTCTGTCAGGCCGCAGTCGCGAAATCGTAGACACTGCAAGCGAAAGCTTTCCAGAGGCCTCCAGCCTTTCAGCCCCTTGCCAGACCGACGACCGCAGCGCAGTATAGCCGAGAGCCGATAGGTGCCAATCACAGGTCGGTGGTCCGATTTATGGAGTAGGTTGTTTCTTTCTGAACTGCTGCACCCTTGCGGATCCAACCAGGCCCGGACAGGTGCACAAAAAATCGATGTGAGACCTGAACGCGGGTTGGCGTCTGACGCCTGCGATTCCAGGGAGGAGAAAGTGAAGGGGCCCTGGGACACACAAATAAATGCACACAAATAAAGATAGCCCCCATATTTTCCTATATTTTCTGGGTTTTTGTCTTCCCCCCCATTTCCCAGATTTTCCCTTATTTGCTTTGGGAATCGACGAATCATTGTGTCTGTGTGTTTTTTCCCCTCCCGAGTAGGGATCACGCCGTCGGCCCCTTCCAACCACAAGTACCCGGTGAAGGCGTTGAACCCGCCCGCACGCCGAGAGCGGCCAGCCCAGACGGCGTAAAATACGAACAGGACTGCAGGGGGCAGGCTTCATATTCCTGCCGCAGGCCCTCGGCCCGGCCGGCGCGTCCAGGTACTCCAGATTTCGTAATGAAAGGGAGGGGGTCTGGACCCTACAAGACAAGCCATTTCAGACCTCCCCCGTGGGAGAACCCTCCAAAACATCGTCCCCAGACCCCCCAGGCCCTCCAAGATAGCCTGGAAGAGACCCCTCCCCGAAATGAGACCCCCCTCCCTTGATTACGAAATCTGGAGTACAGTCGGGGTGTATTGAAAGAGGACACGCGAGAGGACACGAGACTCCTCTGATGGCCACAGTGCTGGTGGAACGTAGGGGGCATGGGTCGCGGGAAACAGGACACGAGGGTACCCTTGTATGGGCAGGGTCGACCTACTAATCAAACTCGACTGCAGGCCGGAAATTTGACGCTTGCATCAAGCCCCACGACAACTTCAAACTGCAGGTACTGGCCAGCGTTACGAAGTCGATGCACAAGACGAACGGTGTCCTGGAACGCCAAGCTGGCCCGCCCGTGCTCCTCGAGGTGATCGAGACCATGCGCGGAGATGAGAGTCGTGCTTGTATAGCGGTACCACAATAGTAATCGCCCCATGTACATACAATCTCTGCACTTTGACATCCAGGGTCTGGGAGTAATAAAAACGCAGTCACCACCTCGAGAGGAAATGATGACATGGCCGCTGCAGGTGAAACCGTTGATATTTCCCCACGCAGGAACATATTGCAGACAAGTTTCAAAAGCCCCCCCCCTACTCACAGAAGTATCTACAGATTTTGCTGGCAGCCGACGACCCTTTCTTACAAGTGCTCCAGGTAATCCATGTAAAAGGTGAAACCTTTGATGGCGGGTTGTCTCACGCCCGCCTGAACGACCAACTCTCCCTGTTCATCCAGTCCGAAAGCCTGGTGGGTGTTGGACTCGTTCCACCACACGGCCCCGTTCTGGTCGATGTAACCCATCTCCACCTTCTGCTCCCCAATCTTGCACGTGAGCAACCAGTGCGGGTTGTACAAACACTCGGCGACAGAATCAGGGTGGTTTGCCGACCTTCTCGAGGAGGAGGAGGAAGAAGAAGAGGACGGGGAGGAGGAGGAGGAGGAGGAGGAGGAGGAGGAGGAGGAGGAAGAGGAGGAGGAGGAGGAGGAGGAGGAGGAGGGAGGGAGGGAGGCGGAGAAGCAGGAGGAGGAGGAGGCGGATTTTGTGGTTCAGGGACGCTTTGGCTTTGCCGACCTTCTCGTGATTAGTGGAGCTGGTCCGCCGGGGGAACCTCTCGGCGTTCGTCCACGACTTACGCTGGCTGTAATACGTGACTGGACTCGAATGCGCTCCGAGCGGCTCCCGAGCATTTCGAAAACCCTCACCTCGGAGGCCAAAGGCTCTGGGAGCTTCGCCTTCAGCGCGTCAACGGAAGGCACGGCCTCGGCTCTCGAAATGCCCCTGGTCCGGCGCTCGGCATGAGTAGGGAAGGTGTTGATCGTGAAGAACGTGGGCTTAGGTTTGAAAGCGGACGGCACACCCGAGCTTCCTGCATCACTTCCCAAACCCCCTTCAGATTTGGCGATACACGGCGCCTCATCGCACTGCTTCTTGAGGTCGGTAAGTTGATTAGAATGCTCCTGCACCGTGTTTGACAACCCGTCGAATTTAGCTGCCAGGGGCTTGACTTCTTCTTTGACTGTATCAACGATTGTTGACTTCAGTGTCTGCATAAAGACGCTGTTCCATATCACCCATTCATCCTGGAAGTTCAAGGTACGTAGATGGGTACCCAGAAGGGCTAAGAATAAACAAACGATAGGAATGGGTTTCAGGAGGAGTATGCGCAGAGTCACCCTTGAGCTAGTCTTACGGCCTTGAGCCAAAATGGCTACAGCCATTTTGGCTCAAAACTGGAAGGCTCAGAAACCCTGCGGCCCAATTGACTCAGAAGGCTCGGAAACCCTCCGGCCCATTTTGGCCATTATGGCTTAGGAGGTTCGAAAACCCTCTGGCCTTCTGAGACATTTTCTGAACTTTCCCCGAAGACACAGAAACCTTTTCAGAAGGCGCGAAGGTTTCTGAGAAGCCCCGCCGCCTTCTGAAAAGGCCTTCTCCTTTTCACGTCCCCCCCTCGCTCGCCGCCGAAATGTGCGCGGGACCTGAGGTCGGAGTTTGCAAAACTGCGCAGGACTTGGAGGGCCACTCGCAGAATTCAGATCTCCCATGTCCCTGCAGAGGCTGCCTGCGGGGCGTTTCCTCTCTCAGCTTCCGGGTCGTAGTTTGAACAACAAGCTCGGCTCACCTCTGGGGGCCGAGCTGGGCGCCGCCCCCACAGCCGCGAGGCGGCGCGGCGGCGACGACGCCGCAACCAGAATCCGCTCAGAATCGGCCCACGGCCCCTCCCGGGGCCCATGCTGGGCGGCTGTCCCGTCCCATCCTCCTCCTCCTCCTCCTCCTCCTCCTCCTCCTCCTCCTCCTCCTCCTCCTCCTCCTCCTCCTCCTCCTCCTCCTCCTCCTCCCGGGTCGACTTCCGACCGCCCCGGAATTCCTAAACGGGCGTCCAGGAGGCGGAGATCGAACAAAAAAAAAAAATCCAAGGCGAGTTTTGTTCGAGCCAGCACCGACGGCGGCGGCGACAACCGATGCCGACGGGAGGCCCCCAGAGGTCCTTGGAGGTCCCCCTTGAGGCCCCAGGATGCCTGGGATGGCCTGCGGGGGCCTCCGCAGGCTCCCTGAGGACCCCGAGGGCTTCTGGAGGTCTAGAAAAGCCCGACGATGTCCTGGACGACGACGACGACGACGACGACGACGACGACGAAGACGACGGCGGCGGCGGCGACGACGACGACGACAGCGGCGACGACGGCGACGACGACGACGACGGCGACGACGGCGGCGGCGGCGACGGCGGCGGCGGCGGCGAGCGCGGTCCAGCTGGCACACGGCAGTCGCGTTCTCCTCGCTCGTGACAGCAGCCTTGACCTTGCCCGGGATGGGCGCGCGACGGCTGCGGTCAGGGCTACCCTCCTCTCTCTCTTCTCCGCTTTTGCGCGCTTGCAGCAGACCGAAGCCTTTCCGGGCCTGAGCTGGATCGAATTACGAAATCGGATCGGATCGGGAAGCGGATCGGATCGCGCCTGAGTCAGCAAGGAATCGGATCGGGATCGGATCGTTTGGAATGGCGGATCGATCTGGTGGGGTCGGATCGAATCGCCATCGGAATCGCAGTTTGGGAAACGGATCAGATCGAATCGGACGCATGAGCAGCCCTGCCTTCACCCCCCCGAGGTGGCCAACGTCACCTGGATGGGGGGATGCCTTGAGCGCAAGGGCAGAGTACCAAGGCAGAGGCAGCGATGGTAGCGGCGGCGGCGGATGGAGGGGATGGCGAGCTTGACGATGAGGGGCGACACGAGACCTCTGGGCCGCGCGTCGACAAATCAGGTCGTCGGATGCCTGGGAGGAGGCAGGGCTGGACCCGAACCTTGATTTTCGTTCTGGTCTCGTTGTGCTGTTCGTTGTACTCTGCGTGCTGTCCCGTGCCTCCCTGCCAAAAAAAAAAAAAAAAAAAAAAAAAAAAAAAAAAAAAACGCAGCCGAAGTCAGGCAAAACAGCGTTAAGGTCCAGCCCTGGGAGAGGAGGGTCGTGCCAATTGCGGGGCGACGAGGAGGAGGACGAAAAGGAGGAGGAGGAGGAGGAGGAGGAGGAGGAGGAGGGGAAGGGCCAGCTTGGAGCGCTCGCGTCATGTCCGACGTCCTACCCCTTCCTCCCATCCCTTACCATGGCGTAGAGATCCTCTCTGTTCGCACAATCGGATGTCGTAGCAGGGCATAGCATTACATGGCATAGCATGGTGCTGAAGATCAGCGCGTGGCCTGACATAGCATGGCGTGGCGACACCCCAAAGTGGGAAGGGCAGGAGTGGGAGAGAACGACGACGGCAATGACGGCAACACCATGGGAAAAACGATGGTCGTGCATCCGATCGTCACAGCTTAGACACAGCACCCACCCTCGCCAAACCTCACCCAGGGGGACGCCAACTATACACCCAGGATTGGCCTGACTGGGTGAAATATGCATTGCTGTCGCTATCCGAGTTATCCTCAAACCCACCGTCGCCAGAGCCGCGTATGTTCGAAAAGCCAAAATGGGTACAGGAAAATATGGCACGATACCCAAAAGCAAACGTTGTTCAAAACCGATAGCGACCGCTGTTGGGCAGGCGGCGTTCTGCCTCAAACAGACAAAGCCCGCGGCAACACCTGCAGCAAGTCCTGCTCAAAATGGACAGGAACTGATATTCGTCTTCGTCCCCACCCCTGACATCTGCCGATCTGACTGTTTCAATCCGTGCCCTCAGAGCTTCTGACACTTTCCTCGGAGAATTTGCCTCGGCCAGGGTCAACCTTTGAGGGCCCCAGGGTCCCATAACGGGCCCCGGAGGCCCTGATCGAGGAAAAAAAGCCCACTGAAAAACAGATGTCGTCGGAGACCTCGGACTGTTTCCCTACCCACTTCGCTCATGCCGATGCAAAAGATTCGGCGGCGCGCACGAGGGGGTAGGGGGAGGGGGGAAGGCTTCTCAGAAGGCGCTTGCCTTGCATCTACCGAGAAGGCCCGCGCCCTTTCAGAAGCAGGAGTGCCTTCTAAGAAGCCTCCCCCCCTCCCCCTACCTGACTACCTACCAGACCACCCCAACCCAACCCGAAGACCCAAATTTCGGGTTGGGGGGGTAACCGGACTCACTTCTATAGCGCTCACTTCTATAGTGCTCACTTTGAAATTGTGGTCCGGAAGGGGCCGCACATGCAGGCACATGCCGCACAGTCGCATGCACATGCCCATGCAAATATACAAAAGCCTCAACAGCATTGCCGCACATGCGCGCACATGCCACACCGTCCGACGCACAGTCGAATGCACGGTCAAGCAAAACTCTGAAAGCATAGACGCACATGCCCGCACATGCCGCAGAGATGTCGCAGGCGATAGTGGCCTGACCACCTGAGCTCGGGGCATTTCGCAACCCAGAGTTCCGAGGATGTCTCAGGCAAGCGTGGCCGGATCACCATGGGGCAGGGCATCTTGGAAACCAGAGTGGCGAGGATGTCGCTGGTCAAGGTGACCAGACGACCATGGGGCAGGACACCTCCGAGGTCTGAGTTGTGAGGATGTCTCAAGCGAAAGTGGCCTGACCACCATGGGGCAAGAGATCTCTGAGGTCAGAGTTGCGAGGATGTCTCTGGGGAGAGTGGTCTGACCACCTCAGCCCAGGGCATCTCGGAGCCCAGAGTTGAGAGGATGTCTCAG
>CAUYUJ010021709.1:40000-42500 GCA_963575745.1 Prorocentrum cordatum | reverse complement strand
GGTAGTAGTAGTAGTAGTAGTAGTAGTAGTAGTAATAGTAGTAGTAGTAGTAGTAGCAATAGTAGTAGTAGTAGTTGTTGTTGTAGTAGTAGTAGTAGCAGTAGTAGTAGAAGTAGGAGTAGCAGTAGTACTACTACTCCTACTACTACTACTACTACTACTACTACTACTACTACTACTACTACTACTACTACTACTACTACTACTACTACTACTACTACGTACTACTAACTACTACTAATAATAAATATAAGTAGTATCAGCAATTATATAGTAGTAGTAGTAGTAGTAGTAGTAGTAGTAGTAGTAGTAGTAGTAGTAGTAGTAGTGGCAGTAGTCGTAGTAGTAGTGGTAGTAGAATCAGTACTAGTACTAGTACTAGAACTCGTAGTGGTAGTAGGAGTAGTAGTAGTAGTAGTAGTAGTAATAGTAGTAGTAGTGGTAGTACTACTACTACTACTGCTACTACTACTACTACTACTACTACTACTACTACTACTACTACTTCTACTACTACTACTACGACTGCTACTAGCAGTAGTATTTGTGGTAGTAGTAGTAGTAGTAGTAGTAGTGACAGCAGTAGTAGTAGTCGTAGTCGTAGTCGTAGTCGTACTCGTAGTCGTCGTCGTAGGCGTAGTAGTCGTAATAGTAGTAGTAGAAATACAAGTGGTAGTAGAAGTAGTAGAAGAAGAAGTAGTAGCAATAGTAGTGGTAGTAGTAGTACCGGTAGTGGTAGCAGTAGTGATAGTAGGCGTCGTTGTTGTAATATACATCTAACATTTTTCACCGAAAACTACAAACATGGTCATCGTAATGATAATCTGACATTCTAACAGTTATTCGGCACATGACTATTGAGAAGTACTAGTAGTAGTGGTAGTACTAGCAGCAGCAGAAGTAGTAGAAGTAGTACTACTCATGTAAATTAACATCGTTAACGCAACAGTAACAGCAGACAGTAGTAGCAGTAGCCGTATCAGCAATGGTAATAGTAATAGTAGTAGTAGTAGTAGTTGTTGTTGTAGTAGTAGTAGTAGTAGAAGTAGTAGTAATAGTAGTAGTAGTAGAAGAAGTAGTAGTAGTAGTAGTAGTAGTAGTGGTAGTAGTAGTAGTAGTAGTGGTAGTAGTAGGTCGTAGAAGCAACTGTAATAGTAGTAGTACAAATATTGATAGTAGTAGTAGCAAGAGTAGTAAAATTATTAGTTGCCGCAGTAGAACTACGTACTCGTAGTAGTACTAGTAGTAGTAGTAGTAGTAGCAGAAGTAGCAGTAGTAGTAGTCGTAGTAATGCTGGTGGTACTACAACAACTACTACTGTAACTACTACTGGTACTACTACTACTACTACTACTACTACTACTACTACCACTACTACTATTACTACTACTACTACTACTGCTACTACTACTAGTACTACTACTACTACTACTACCACTACTACTACTACTAGTAATAGGGGTAGTAGTAGTAGTAGTAGCAGTAGTAGTAGTAGTAGTAGTAGTGGTAGTAGTAGTAGTAGTAGTAATAGTAGTCGTAGTAGTGGTCGTAGCAGCAGTAGTAGTAGTGGAAGTAGTAGTCGTAATAGTAGTAGTAGTAGTAGTAATGGTAATAGTAAAAGCAATAGTAGTAGTAGTTGTTGTTGTTGTTGTAGTAGCGTTAATAATAATAGTAGTAGTAGTAGTACTAGTAGTACTAGTAGTACTAGTAGTACTAGTAGTACTAAGTACTAATAGTACTAGTAGTAGTACTAGTAGTAGTAGTAGTAGTAGTAGTAAGTAGTAGTAGTAGTAGTAGTAGTAGTAGTAGTAGTAGTAGTAGTAGTAGTAGTAGTAGTAGTAGTAGTAGTAGGTAGTAGTAGTAGTAGTAGTAGTAGTAGTAGTAGTAGTAGTAGTAGTAGTAGTAGTAGTAGTAGTAGTAGTAGTAGCAGTAGTAGTAAAACTAAAAGTAATACTCGTCGACGTCGTAGTCGTCGCAGTAGTCGTAGTTGCGAGGCGGGGATTATGCAGATCCACCGATTTGGAACAGACGCCCTAATGCCCCAGCGGGCGGTAGATATGGCTATATGTTGGCCGCGCCGTCGCCAACGTCGCCGCCAGCATTGCCACTACGATCATCGCGTCTACCGTCGTCGACGTTGCCAAGGTACCGCGCCCACCCGAGTCGCCGACTCGCTCCGATGCGCCCGCTGGGGCGCGCCCAGCGCTCAGCGCCGCCGCGGCCGCGCCGGTCGCGCCGAACTAGCTGGTCGCCGCGCGCAAGTGCACGCGCGGGCTGTCGCGGCCGCAGATGCACCAGCCAACGCCAAGCACTGATGGCAGTCGCCGTCGCGCGTGTTTTGCAAGACAAGTTGCGGATGGGCGAGTGGGATGGTTGCGCGAGCAGTGGAGCCGACATCTGCGAGTTTCACAAATTCTCTTTTATGAAACACTAGATTCGACCCCCCCCCGGGATGATCCGCTCCCCTTTTCGCATTGGAATTTGCACACGATTGTGCCCC
>CAUYUJ010021709.1:12500-35000 GCA_963575745.1 Prorocentrum cordatum | reverse complement strand
TAGGGGAGGGAGGGGGGGAGAGGGTGGGGGGATTCGGGGACATAACGCGCGCTGTGGCCCAGGGGGCCAAAAAAACACTCTTTCACACGCCTGCACCTAGCATGGCCAATTCCATCCTCGGCCACCCGCAACGCTGCTCGAAATCAGCGCAGGTGTTTCCATCGGCGCGCGAACCGCGGCCCGCTGGGTCAGATGTGTGCGTTTACAGTCGCCAGGTTCGGCGCGAATCTCGAGATTGTTGGGTCCTTGGCGCCGCCACGTCGCGGGAAACACTTGCGTTTGACTTCGAGGAGGGGTGCAGGACTGGTGAAGGCGCCCTCCTGGATTCGCTGGGGAGGAATATAGCACACCACCCCGGGGTCAGTATCGACCTGGCCATGATCGGTGTAGGTGTACTGATTGGCGTCCTCCGGCTCTTTGGCAGGGCGCGAACAGCGGACGGTTGCTAAGTTCTGATTGAGACGAAGCCAACCGTGATCTTGGAGCCGAGACGCGCACAACGCGTTGGCATCGCTGAAGGCACCGGCCGTGAACCCTCGAAACGCCCCCTCGGGCATGATCTGGGCTTGTCGCTGGCCATCTCGTCGAGTCCTACACCCCTCCGCGAAACTTAACGCAAGTTTAGCCCGCGCCGCGTCGGCACCCCAAGACCCCCAAATCTCAATACTGATGCCGAAACACGCAACTTGATTTCTGTCCGTCGGCGCCCGCGGACCGCGCCGCGCGCGCAACGGAACATTGAAATCGGGGGCGCGGGGGGGGGAAAACCTGCGTTAAGTTTCGCGGAGGGTTGTAGATTGTCGCTCGATGTGGCCCTGCACGGACCACCATCGTGCCACCATGGGAAACGCTTCGTGAAGAACACTGGAGGCACCTGCCGTGAACCCTCGACACGCCCTTTCGGGCACGCTCTGGGCTTGTCGCTGGCCATCTCGTCAAGTCCCAGATTGTCGCTCGATGTCGCCCTGCACATACCACCGTCGGGCGGCCATGGGAAGCGCTTCGTGAGGAGCGAGGGGTCTGCTCTATCCACGGCGAGCCTCGGCCACGACCAGAGCCACTCCTCCTCCTCCTCCTCCTCCTCCTCCTCCTCCTCCTCCTCCTCCTCCGCCTCCTCCTCCTCCTCCTGCTTCTGAGCCCGAGGCAGCTCATATTTCAGCGTCTTGACCGGATTGCCCTAGAGCTCGGTCCATGACCGATTGCGATTGGAAAAAATTGCATGGGTGACCTGGTTAATGTGCTTATCTAGCGTCGTCTCACTGGAACGCGAGCCATGAAGTTGTCCACATCTGTCAGACACGCGGATCCCTTTGGGGAAAGCCAAGCAGAACCACGACCTCTTGGGTTGGATTTTCGACCTGTCGCGCCTTGAGCGCGCTGTCGCAAAACTCGTGTGTCGCAGCAGCGCGTCACGATACACTTCGAGAGCTGCAATGGATTCCAGAACCAATACACCTTAACCTGCAGCTTCATTATGACCCGCTATACACCGAAGTACGTGGTCATTGTTCCTGTTGATTCTCCTGTACAACAACGGCGTTCCGCTCTATCCAACTAGCCTGGCCAAGGGCCAAACGTGACTCGACCATTGAATGCAAATTCTCACTTACAATCATGGTCGAACTTTTGCGACCGTTGCCGATTGCAGTTATCCAACCATTTAGCTCACATTAGTTTTGACATTCACCACATTCCGCCATGTCCTTGTCGCACTTGCCGATCGCATCTGCATGTGGCAACACGCCGGAGGTCCTTGCAGCAAATTACTACATGATGATATTAGACATATCCCCGATTGGTCGTTCATGACTTGACAAATCGCCGAATTGTCCTAACTGCCTAGCCCGCTGGAATGTTGTAGAATCGGAGCATATCCACGTTGCATCACGCGGTCACTCCGAGTAAACAAAGTATCAATACATACGCGTGGACTCGGTAAAGAAAGAATGAGAGAAACAATAGATAAAGAAAAAAAACAAAAGCAACAACAAAAACAAAAAAAACGCTCAGTGAGGGCTAGTCAGGGGTAGCGGCGGCCAACGGACCCCCAACAGAAAAAGGCAAGCAGCGACTACTGGTCCAACTAGCTCGCGGCGGCCAACTGGATCCCCAACAAGCCCGCGGAAGCTACCACCTGGGAGTCGTTGGTGTCACGACCAGCGGCATCCCCAGGCGTAGCGCTGAAGAGGTATTGACTAACGAAACCAAGCAAACAAACAACAATGCATACCTCACATAAGCAAGCAAGGAAGCAGGCATACGTTCAGACAAGCACGAAAGCCAAGAAGCAAGCAAGAGAGCGAGCTGCAGACCATTCGAGAAAGCATGCAAAGGCACACAAGCAAGCGACCAAGCAAGCTCGGATTCGGACGAGCACTGAATGTGGCCCGATTCTCGACCCGCGCCCGGCCGTGACGCCGAGGGGGATCCCTCGAGGGCCAGCGAGACACACTGGGGCCATCATTGGGGCAAGCAGGGCATGCCGCTGAGGACAAGACGACGGCAGGAAGATCGAACCAGACTGGGACAGCTCGAGACTCTCTGCGAGCCAGCGGGCTCGCTGAATGCATCGGGCGCCGCGGCCGCTCCAGAGCGGCCCGGAAGCGCCCTGTGAACGTTCCGGGACGCTCTGGAACGATTCTCTTCGTCCTGGGCCTGCCTGAACTGCCCTGACATCCGATGCTGCGCACAAGTACAGCATCGCGAAGACTCCCGGCCAGGGCCATCTTTCTGCCGCACGTTTCGAGCCAGATCGATCTGTGATGGCCCAGGGGTCCGAAATCCGGAGGAACAGAGGACACGCCGTGGAAAACTGCAACGCCCAGCTCTCAGGGCGAGCTGCCCCCGAGCGCGCGCCCCCCATTCGGCTACACGCAAGAGTGACCCTGGGCAAGAGTGCCCTTTGGTGCGCGGCTTTTTGGGGGCCGCGGGGGGGGGGGGGGACCGAACACGAGCGCGCAAGACGCTGCTACCGCATCGCGTTCGGCGATCGGGGGACCCCAATGGGCCCGCACCAAAGGCCACTCGGGCGAAAGGTCACTCTTACGTTATGTTGCTCCCGTCGTATTAAAGACCGCATCCCCGAAAAAATGTCGAGCACCCAGAGAAGTATCGAAACAGTGTCGAACGAGTACCGCCTCCCAGGGCCCGACGCGTGAAAACCCTCCAAGTTCGGTACTTCCCTGGTGCTCGAAATCCTTCCTGGTGATCAAGGCTCGAATAGGCTGGACCATCCAAATCTTACGTGTAGTCGACCCATGGAGGCCTCCCGCGCACGTTCTCGTCGGCCCACAGGGCCGTGTACTTCACGGTGCAGATGACCAGGACCTCGCCGGCCCAAGCGGCGCGGGCCGAGCGGCACCCCCGGCGACCAGCGCCGAGCGCGCACCCCCGCCTCCTCCGCCTCCTCCTCCGCCTCCTCCTCCTCCTCCTCCTCCTCCTCCTCCTCCGCCTCTCCTCCTCCTCCTCCTCCTCCGCCTCCATCCTCCTCCTCTCCTCCTCCTCCTCCTCCTCCTCCTCCTCCTCCTCCTCCTCCTCCTCCTCCTCCTCCTCCTCCTCCTCCTCCTCCTCCTTCCTCCTCCTCCTCCTCCTCCTCTCTCCTCCTCTCCTCCTCCTCCTCCTCCTCCTCCTCCTCCTCCGCCTCTCCGCCTCCTCCTCCTCCTCCTCCTCCTCCTCCTCCTCCTCCTCCTCCTCCTCCTCCTCCTTCCCCCCCATCCGCAGCCGCCCAGCAGGGAGGCACTCGTTTTCGATGCATACCTCCCCCCCGCCCGCGCCCTTCTCTAGAGGCGGAGCCCTGCGGTTCCTCTCGGGCTCCCCCCTTGTCAGGAAGGACTCGAGATCTTCGGGACGACTGCCGACGCCAACGACGCCACCAAGGGCGCCGACATCTCTCGTCTCCTCCGCCCTCTCGCGAGGACCGTCTTCGGTCCCTGCCCGTCCGCGCAGCTTCCATCACAGGGGCTGCGTGGGTTCGCGCTCCCACCTACCATGGTGGCGTCAATAGCCACCGGAGGGGGTCGAGGCCCTCCCTACGGTCCCTCGGCCAACGAAGACGGCCGTAGGGAGGGGTGCCAACGTACCTCCACAGCTCTGGCCTGAATACCTGAAGGCGCCAATTGACACCACCCAGTGTTCTGCCCCCCGCCCACAGCCCTCTAGCTAGGGCATATTGGAGCAATCAGGTCAGCGCTGGGCTCCAAGGAAGTTGCATCAGCGCCACCAAAAGCCACCCACGCACTGACCTGACCAATCAGCCGCGGGAGTGCCGCCTCAGGGCCACGATGATTCAGGTCAGTACTCGGGCCTCCTCGGCATCACCTGAAGGAATTGATTCATTTTTTGATCCCGAGCGCTGATTCTCCTTGCACGCGCGCCGTCTGGCTGCAGGGCATCGTGAGGGGGGGGGACAAGCTCAGGGGGGAAGCATCGACCTGGAATCGGCGATACGTCGCAGACTGATCAGCGATGGGCCCCCGATGTGCGAATCCACAAGCTCATAGGCGGGGTGGGCCATCGAGCCTTTGATCAGCGATGACTGGGCGACTGGGGGTCGATCAATCCCCTCCCACTAAGCCGATGCCCCCCCTGCAGTCTTCCCTGACAGGCGCAAAGGCACGCTCGCTCGCGCTCGCACGGAGGAGGAGAAGGAGGAGGAGGAGGAGGAGGCAGGGACGGTGCGGGGCCTTCTCCCCCGCGTTCGTCGCCGAGATTTGCTGCAGCCCCGGGACGTCGTGCCAGCGCCCGGGGCCGACGGTGCACACCTGCCAGCAGCGGAGGAGGAGGAAGAGGAGCAGACGGGGGAGGAGGGAAGAGGGTGGCCCGGCGACGCGCCAACGGGGGGAGGGGCAGAGAGGAAGTGCGCCTCCTCTCAGAAGGCGCATCATCACCATGCCTCCTTTCGTCCTTCCTGTGCCTCTTCCTCCCGCTCTTTCCTCCTGCCTCCCCACTCTCCTGGGACTTTCCCCGGCTGCACGCTATGCCGTCTTCTGCCTGTGGTTGGGGACGCGCGGCATCCAGCCTTCCCAGAAGTTTTCTAAGCCTGGTCCGAACCCGCGCGGCGTTTTGCTGCTGTGGAGGAGGAGGAGGAGGAGGAGGAGGAGGAGGAGGAGGAGGAGGAGGAGGAGGAGGAGGGGGAGGGAGGAGGAGGAGGAGGAGGAGGAGGAAGAGGAGGAGGCAGAAAGAGGAGGAGGGACATCGAGGAGATCAGGAGGAGGAGGAGGAGGAGGAGGAGGAGGACGAGGAGGACGAGGAGGACGAGGAGGACAAGGAGGAGGAGGAGGAGGAGGAGGAGAGGAGGAGGAGGGAGAAGGGGAAGGAGGAGGAGGAGGAGGAAGAGGGAGGGGGGGAGGAGGAGGAGGGACGAGGAGGAAGAGGAGGAGGACGAAGGAGGAGGAGGAGGAGGGGGGAAGAGGAGGAGGAGGAGGAGGAGGCGGCCCCGTCCCAATCCCCCGCGGGCGGGGGCTCCCTGGAGCGTCGCGAGGTCTTTGCACATCCGGCGCCGCTGGACAGGCCCATGATGGGCCCAGGCGCGGTGTACACGCCCCCCTGGGCTTGGCCAGGGAGGCCCTGCGGTGGGCGTGCACAGAGCTCGTCGCCCAGATTGCCCGGTGGGCTTCTGAGGAGGCGGGAGGCTCCTCAGAGCGCAAGGGGCCTTCTCAGAATGGCCTGGCGGCTTCTGGGGAGGCTTCTTGTTCCCCATATCCTGAGGATGGGGGTCTTGATACTACTTAGACCGCGCGGAACGCGAGAGCACCTCCCACCCTCAACGCCTCCCACCCTCAGGTCATCAGTCTCTGATTCACTCCCATGTAGACTCACTCATATTCAGACTCACTCATACTCAGATACACTCGCTCTTAGATTCTTGATGCTCAGGTTTTTCATGCTCGGGATCACTCATATGCAGACTCACTCACGCTCCTGGTACTTCCGCGCTCAGACTCACTCACACACACACACACACACACACACGGTGTGAGGATGTCTCAGGCAAGGCGCTGGTTTCAGTACTCCCAAGGGGGGGGCGCCAGGGGGTATTGCACTCCTCCGCTCGCGCCAAGGATGTCTCGAGCGGTTTGCCCGTTTTGGTGCCCGATATCCTCCACTTTCGGAGCAGATTTGGAGGATGTCTCGAGCGAGGCGCTCATTTTCGCCTCCAAGGAGGAGCCGCCAAGGGGTATCGCACTCCTCCGTTCGCGCCATAACGGCGGGGATGTCTCGAGCGGTATGCCTGTTGCGGGGGCCGAGGAGGCAAGGATGAAGGGTATACTTGGGAAGGTTGCCCATGCTTACCATGCGGGCTGACTGTAAGGTGGGGGGGCTAGCTCAGGGGGCATGGCAGATAGATCGGCGATGGGCCCCCGACTGCGAAACCACACGCTCCTGAGCGGGGCCGGCGGTGAGGACCCCAACCGGCGATGCGTGGGCGCATAGCGCGGCTCTCCGACGGCCGTTCTGGACAATCCAGGCACCGCGAGAACGCTCTCGGCGAGGCGCAGCTGCTGCAGAGCATCCCGAGGCTGGAAAGCCGCCGAGAACCGACGAAAACGTCAGAAAACCTCCAACCTCCCAAGACATGCGATGTCCTGATTGTTCAGCACGGGCTCCACAAAAGTCTCGACCCTTTCGCCGGGACTGGCTTTTCATCCTGAATAGTCTTCTTCCGGTCCTGCGGCCCAGTAAGGCCCCGCAGAAACCGAAAACAGCAACAACAAAAAAACAAACAAACAAAACAAAAACAAAAAAAAAAAAAAAAAAAAAAAAAAAACGTACAAATCTTTTCACGATGCGAGCATGTCTGGATCGAACCTATCCCCCCCTAACGTTGCCCCTGATCGCAGGGCCCGCGTGCAGGCCTCGTGGCTGCGGGCAGAGGTGACCTGTCCGCCGGGGATGACGACGGCGGTCAGCGCCCGTCGGGCCTGGGGCCCGGGCTGCTGGGGGGGGCTCCTCCTCCTCCTCCTCCTCCTCCTCCTCCTCCTCCTCCTCCTCCTCCTCCTCGTCTTCCTCCTCCTCCTCCTCCTCCTCCTCCTCCTCCTCCTCCTCCTCCTCCTCCTCCTCCTCCTCCTCACCCCCGGCTGGGAGGTCGACAGCCAGATTTCGGCGGAACGCGACCAGGCAAACTGCGAAGAACGGCAAAAATGCACATGGCCCAAGAGGGGAGATTGGAGGGGGAATGGGACGTGGGAAAAGGACGAAGGGGATGAACAGCTGTCCACCTCCCCGCTCCAACTCGGGCCGCGAGCGCATCTTACGCTGGCACTTTTCATGAAGGAATGAAGCTGTGGATTCTGCAAGCGCCCCAGAAGGGGGGCACACGGGAGAGCACAGAGAAGCCTGGAACAGTGGATGTTGGAAATTCAACGAAAGTGGAAATGGCCAGGGCTGGACAAACTGGCCGGGGCTGGAACAACCCGAAGCAATTGGGGCTTGGTCGCCAGGGCTGGAAAACAAAAGGAAACCGAGACCAGGGCTGGAAAGAGTGAAAAACCTAGTCCTGGCAACTTTGTCCAGCTTCCCAGTAGAGAGAGTAAGAAGAGCAACGAACTGTCCGCATTTCCGCCCCTACGCGGGACGCGGACATTCGAAGGCGGACGGCACCATGCTCATGGAACTCTCGCTGCCTCGGGTCGTCTCCCGCCGACAAACAACAAATTGATCCGCTGACGCGGCAAAAAATGACGGCATTGTGCGCACTGATGCGTGAACTACACTGGCGCTGGCCGCCGCCGCAGCGGCTGGAACCTGGCAAGCGCTCAAGAAGTCGTCGACGTTCAACGACTTTCACAAGTAGGTTTGCACAGGCTCAACTCCCAACGGCAATAACAATCAGATTTGCCTCAGCATGCACCACGTTCGATGCTACGCGCGCGCGGGGGGGGAAGAAAAAGAGGGACGAAGGAAGGAATTTAGAATAAGGCGGAGGATGTGGAGTAGGAGCAAGAGAAAGGCGGAAAAGCAGGGACGAGGACGCGGACGAAGGAGGACGGAGGAGAAAAAATGATGAGAACCCCCCTCCACCCGCAACCCCATCCTCGTCTTTGCTGAGCTGGACCGAACCCTTCAACCGGCAATGCACGCTGTAGTCCAACTCCATCCGCGCCTGGGGGGGGGGCAGACGACGACCAAGGCACCCACAGCACGTTCATGAATCGTACTACCCACCCTTTCCCCTGATCGTCATCATCACCATTATCACAACAATCGCCCTCATACCCATAACCATTACCACTTTCATAAGCACCACCGTCATCATTATCACCATCAGCAGCATACTCTTCAGCACCATCCTGGTCACCAGCACCATCATCATTATCATCAGCAGCATCATCACCATTGCCATCATCATCACCAGCATCATCATCATCATCATCATCATCATCATCATCATCATCATCATCATCATCATCATCATCATCATCATCATCATCATCATATGGATGTTCAAATTCACATTCCTACGCCCATTCATCCTCATTAGCAACGCACCAAAACCACCATCACCACCACCACCACCGTCATCCGCAACATCATCAACATCAACATCAACACCACCATCGCCGCCTATCGTCACGTTTAACCAGTGCCTCGTCCTCGACGTCCGCGACACAATTAGCATCGCTCTCCTCCCGTTCCTCATGTTCCCCCGTACACCCCCGCAAGCTAGAACACTAAGTGGGACGCACCCATCCATGCGCAACACATCAGCAACACATCACATCATCAACGGGCCCATTCCAAACGAAAAATGATATCCGCCACTGTCTGGCACGCTGGGGCGCGTTGGAGAGCAACTCTGCCATCTGGCAGCCCCAAGTACCACTTGAGGCATGTAACTTCTAACCCGCAGCCCAGGCACCAAGGATCTCAGGCCGACAACCAAGGCGCGGTGGTGGGATGGCCCGAAGGCCACTATTTATCTATATCCGCCAGCCCCCTTGCGGGGCCACCAGGCTGTAGGCGCGAGGTTCGCAGTTTTCTGTACCAGTTGTAGCTTGTAGTTTCCAGTGTTACAGTTCTGCCTATTGCTGGTTACTGTAACTAGTTGACGTATTGTTGGTTACTGTCACTACTTGATTGACCAAACCGGTTTTTTAGCACCCCCTGGGCGCGTTGTCTGAATTGCTGGGGGGGCTCGAAATCGACACCCCTCACGCAGATCTGCGGGGTCAGGGTCCAAAAACACAAGGGATTTGCCACATTTCTCAAATTCGGTGCCACCCCTCACACAGATCCGCGGGGTCAGGGTCCAAAAACACAGGGGATTTGCAACATTTCTCAAATTCGGTGCCACCCCTCACGCAGATCCGCGGGGTCAGGGTCCAAAAACAAAAGGGATTTGCCACATTTCTGAAATCCGGTGCCACCCCTCACGCAGATCCGCGGGGTCAGGGTCCAAAAACACAAGGGATTGACCACATTTCTGAAATTCCGCGCCACCCTTCACGCAGATCCGCGGGGTCAGGGTCCAAAAACACAGGGGATTTGCCACATTTCTGAAATTCGGTGCCACCCCTCACGCAGATCCGCGGGGTCAGGGTCCAAAAACACATGGGATTTGCCGCATTTCTGAAATTCGGTGCCACCCCTCACGCAGATCCGCGGGGTCAGGGTCCAAAAACACAGGGGATTTGCCACATTTCTGAAATCGGTGCCACCCCTCACGCAGATCCGCGGGGTCAGGGTCCAAAAACACAGGGGATTTGCCACATTTCTGAAATTCGGTGCCACCCCTCACGCAGATCCGCGGGGTCAGGGTCCAAAAACACAGGGGATTTGCCGCATTTCTGAAATTCTGTGCCACCCTTCACGCACATCCATCGCAAGGCGTGGTAACCCAAACTGCGAAACTCCCTCGGCCCTTTAATCGCAAGGTGTGGTAACCAAGCCCGTAAACCATACACGTCTTACCAATCGCCAGGTGTGGTAACCCCTCTTGTGATCAGTTGGTTTTGCTGATTGCGAATCGGCTTCGCATGAAGTTTCGATACTGCTTCACGACAGCGCCAAGGCCTCATGACTTAGCTCTTCCATGGCCCATTCTCCGAGAGAGGGGGCCGGCGGCAGGGGGCGAAGCCCTTACGGATATATATATATATATATATATATATATATATATATATATATATATATACCACGCCGTTACAACAGTTCGTCACTTTTCATGAGAGTTTGAGGATGGCATGGGTTTCGTGTCTCACTTCCGCGTGAGCGGGCGGGCAGAGTTTGGCCACTGTCCCGACCGCGCCGAACTGGCCCCCCCTTCCCCCTAGAATCCTAGCGGACTGAATCAAGAGCGGTCGGAACAAAGATCCGGGACTTTCAAAAGTGGGCAAAATAGATTTAAAACGGGGTAAGTTTAAATCCCAACGTGCGGAATGTGCCCTTGCTCACGCAAGATGATCGAATCTCAATGTACGACGAAACTTTTTATCGCCGATGTATGAACTGCCGCGGGTATCTACCTCGATCGAGAAGAGAAAGATGAAGAGGAGAAGGACGAGGAGGAAAAGGAGGCGGAAGAGGAACAAAAAGAAAGAAGATTTCGTCGTCGCCGCCGATGTCGCACAGATTTTCGTTGTCTTTCGACCACCCGAGGCATCTCCTCGAATTCAGCCTCCAGGAATCGTTTACGGTGCCAGGGACCACCGCCGAAAGTCCCGGATGAGGATCGACCTCCCTGGCAGGCGCCATCCCTTCGCAAAGGAAGGAACACGGGGTGGATCGAGGCTCGAGGCATGAGACTCCTAGTTCTTGGGCGCTCTCCGCCCTTTCTGGGTCTTCAGGAAGCTCCTCCTCGACACAGCTGGGTCCACTCTCGAACTTCTGGCCGGACGCAACCCCAGCTGGGTCTCAACGATCCCCGAGCCGATCCAGGAAGTGGACAAGGAGGCCTGGGAAAGGCCCCGTGAAAGCCTCAAGCAACTCACAGAAGACCACGAAAAACTTCACAACAATCCCCTACAAGGCCCCCCCTTGAACCCCACACGCTACGCAAGACAGGCCGAAACCCCAAGATTGCCCATCGATCGCGCGCTTTCCGCGAATTCTGTCTTTCACTCTTGCTGCTTCCCCAAGGGGTCGGCGGTGCGGCGTAAGCCAATGAATCAATGAAACCAACTAACCAACCAACCAGGCAACCAACCAACCAACCAACCGGGCAACCAACCAACCCTGCAACCAACCAACCGGGCAGCCAACCAATCCACAAACTGGGCAACAACAAGTCCTTAAATTCGATGTTTGGAAGATGACCCACACGGCGGGGTCTGGTAAAAAAACGACCGTTCGCCCAACCAAATGACCGATCATCCAGCCAACCACTCCACCAACCAACCAGCCAACCAGCCGAGCAAGGGTCTGGTAAGAGAACGACCGTTCGCACAACCATATGACCGACCATCCAGCCAACCACTCCACCAGCCAACCAGCCAACCGACCGACCAACCAGCCGAGCAAAGAATTGACCAAGCATCTAGCGAGCCAACGAACCGACCAATCGACCAACCATTCCCGGGCAACCAACCTACCGACCTACCTACCTGCCAACCAACGAACCAACCTCTAGGATAACATTTTTTCACCCGGCAATCGGCGAGCCAATCAGCCAACCAACCCGCCAACCAACCAATCCTTCAATGGGATCTTTTGAACATGTCCCACACGGCGGGTCCTGGAAAAAAAATGGCCCTGGAATGAGAAGTGCCCAGAAAGAAAAAGTGTGTAAGGCGAGGTGTGAGGCGGGAGGGTAAAGGAGAGGATGCAAGCAGCAGTTCTCCTTCCGAGCACCCAATACTTCCTGTCGCAGCGGCGCGTCCTCACCGAGTTCGGGGGCAGCCGTGGGACGCAGCGGGGCCGCATCCGAGTACCCAATACGGGAGGGCTGGGAAGAGAAAGAAGAGAGAGGAGGAGGAGGAGGAGGAGGAGGAGGAGGAGGAGGAGGAGGAGGAGGAGGAGGAGGAGGAGATGGAGGAGGAGGAGGAGGACGACGACGACGACGACGAGGACGAGGAGGAGAGAAGAGGGGAGGGAGCGGGAGAGGACGGGAGAGGAGCCGCAAGCGCCCTGCGCAGAGCGAGCACCCGGCCAGGGGTGGATCAAAAGCATCACGGCGGACCCCCCAGGGCGCGCAGGACTCTCAGGACCGCCGGACGAGCGCTCTGCAGGGGATCCGGGGCGGCCAAAGAACTCCCATCGCTCGGACGTCCATCTCCCGTGCATTTTTTCGGTTTCGTGCGTGTTTCTTTTGCTCGGTGGTCCAGGATCGTCCTCCATGGTTCTCGCCGAGGAAAAAATGCACACGTCCGCGCGATGCCAGGCGGAAGCGCACCGTGGGGCTCAGCGAGGGGAGGATGGGGGGCAGCGGCGGGGGGCAGACTGTGGCTCGGGGGGGAGGGGCAGCGCTGCCCTGGAACGGGCGATGCCTCGCCGACAATGTCGGCGACGGACCCCCGACTGCACAACCGCGCTGCAGTCACCCGGTATGGCAAGAGTGCGCGGCAGGGATGCAAGGGCCTCGGAGGCAGGCCCGAACGTTTGTCGAACGAGGCTGCCTAGCGAAAGAGTCGCTGAGCATCAGCCGGAGGGGCAAGGATGCAGGGGTACCCTTGGGAAAGGTTGCCCATCCTTACCCTATGCGGGTTGACTGCAGACCCCCGGTTGCAAAACCGCGCGTTTCTGAGCGGGGTGGGTTATCAGGCCCCATGTCGGCGACGAGTGAGCGACTGGGGATCGATGCATCCCCCTCTGAGCCCATCACCCCCTGACGTTGCCCCTGGGAAGAGGACGGAGGAACAGGGCGATGACGAGGATGCCGACACAGCAGGAGCCCAGCCTGCGGGTGCCACCCCGCCGCGGCGGGCAGGGGCTGGTGCGGCGCGCCTTGCCGGGCTCGTCCAGCCAGGGCATGAGCACGCCCTCCATCTGCCCAAGCCTCGGCGTGCGCCAGTGTTGCTTCGACGTGTTCTCTGGATCCCTCCGATCGTCTCTTGAGGAAGCCAGCCCAGGCTCTCTTCTCGAAAGTGCTGTCCAGGGCCTTGGGAAAATCCAGGCTGTTGTCAGGATCTCGGCTCACAAGGGCATGGACGAGGACGGGTTTTCAGACGTGCTAGGAGGCAGGGCAAATCGCTTTGCACGCGTCGCTGCGAAGCTGGGGCCGCCGCGCACCCCCGCCCGGACCCACGCGCGCATCCGAGTTTCGAACGAAGGATTGCAAAAAAACCGAAGGATTGCAAAAAAAAACTCGTTCGAAGGATTGCAAAAAAACCCTTCGAAGGGTTTTTGTTGCAATCCTTCGTTCAAGGGTGTTTTTTGCAATCCTTCGGTTGTTTTTCAATCCTTCGTTTTTTTTGCAATCCTTCGAGCCGTGGTTGGGTTGGCCTCCATGGCTCTTACCCTGTGGCTTAAGTACGGCCTCCCAGGGGTCGAATACATCAAGCCCCGACCCAAGGCCAACAGATCTGCTAGTGTGGTCCTCGATTGGGCGTGGATTTGAACCGTCTGGCAGCGTCGAGTCTGGTTGCGCGGGAAGCGAGCCGTCGTCCACCCTCCTCCAGATGCTCTACGCCAAAAACATTTGAAGAATTGCGCTGATGAACCACCGCTGTCGGGTCGTGGACTGCTCCAACTGCTCTTTTATCTGAATTTGTCTCGGCTGCCGCTTCTACAGCGCGGGCGGCAGGATCGCGAAGCTGGGGCAGCAATGATCGCCGTGAGCTCCCTCGGGCGGGCCGCACAGCGTTGGCCGGTTTGGCGAACTGGCAGCACCCCTCCCCCACCCCCCCCAGCATGTGATGGCAGCAAAACAATCGTGACTACCGAAAAGCATCCTCGTACCCCACCTTCTTCCCCCCCTCCCAGTCAACCATCATCGGATTTCTCCTCCTCATCATCCTGCTCCTCCCACTCCTCCTCCTCCTCCTCCTCCTCCTCCTCCTCCTCCTCCTCTCCTCCTCCTCCCTGCTCCTCCTCCTCCCTCCTCCTCCTCCTCCTCCTCCTCCTCCTCCTCCTCCTCCTCCTCCCCTCCTCCTCCTCCTCCTTCTCTCCTCCTCCTCCCCTCCTCCTCCTCCTCCTCCCCTCCTCCTCCTCCTCTCTGTTCCTCCTCCTCTCCCCCTCCTCCTCCTCCTCCTCGATCCTCCCCTCCTTCCTCCCCTCCTCCTCCTCCTCCTCCTTCCTTCTCCTCCTCCTCTCCTCCTCCTCCTCCTCCTCCTCCTCCTCCTCCTCCTCCTCTCCTCCTCCTCCTGCTCCTGCTCCTTCCTTCTCCTCCTCCTCCTCCTCCTCCTCCTCCTCCTCCTCCCCTCCCCTCCTCTCCTCCTCTCCTCCTCCTTCATCTCCTCCTCCTACTCCCTCCTCCCCCTCCTCCTCCTCTCCTCCTCCTCCCTCTCCTCCTCCTCCTCCTCCTCCTCCATATCCTCCTCCTCCTCATCCTCCGTCCACCGACCGTCGTCCGTCATCATCATCATCATCATCATCATCATCTCATCATCATCTCATCATCATCATCGCAGCAGCAGTCATCATCATCATCATCGTCATCATCATCATCATCATCATCATATCATCATCATCATCATCATCTCATTCATCATCATCATCATCGTCATCAACATCACATCATCATCATCATCATCATCATCATCATCATCATCATCCTCATCCTCATCCTCATCCTCATCCTCATCATCATCATTCTCATCATCATCATCATCGTCATCATCGTCATCATCATCGTCAGCAGCATCATCATCACCATCATCATCATCAGCAGCAGCATCATCATCATCAACATCATCATCATCATCACCATCAGCATCAGCATCAACATCAACATCAACATCATCATCAGAATCATCATCAGCATCATCATCAGCATCATCATCATCATCATCATCGTCATCAGCATCATCATCATCATCGGCATCAACATCATCATGACCATCATCATCAGCGTCAGCATCAGCATCAGCATCATCAGCATCAGCATCACCATCAACAGCTTCGTCATCATCAGCAGCATCACCATCATCACCAGCATCCTCATCACCATCATCAGCATTAGCATCAGCATCATCATCCTCACAACCACCACCACAACCACCGCAACCACCATCATCAGCATCAGCAGCATCATCAGCCGCAACATCATCATCATACTCATCATCGGCACCAGCATCATCAGCAGCACCAGCATTATCATCATCAACATCATCAGCATCAGCATCAACATCAACATCAGCATCGCCATCGTAATCGCCATCGCCATCAGCATCCTCATCCCCATCATCGTCCTCATAATCATGAGCAGCATCATCCTCACCCTCACCCTCACCCTGATCATCGGCAGCAGCATAACCCCATCCGCATCCTCATCCTCGTCATCTTCATCATCAGCATCATCCCCACCATCCTCACCGTCATCGGCAGCATCAGCATCAGCCTCATCATCATCGCCATCAGCATCATCATCAACAGCGTCCCCATCATCAGCAGCAGCAGCAGCATCAGCATTTCCATCACCAGCAGCAGCAGCATCCTCATCGTCAGCAAGCAAGATCATCACCCTCATCATCATCATCATCGCCGTCGTCATCGTCAACGCCATCATCATCATCACAACCACCACCACCATCATCATCAACACCATCAGCATCATCAGCACCAGCACCGTCATCATCACCGTCATCAGCATCAGCAGCATCGTCATCGGCATCGCCATCGTCATCGCCATCGGCATTCTCACCATCATCGTTTTAACTGCGCCAGCATCATCACCACCATCGCCACCGTCATCAGCATCATCGTCATCAGCATCAGCATCGGCATCGTCATCGGAAAAAAAACATCACCAGCAGCACCACCAGCATCAGAAGCAGCATCAGCAACCGCAGCATCGGCGGCAGCAGCATCGGCGGCAGCAGCAGCAGCAGCATCAGCAGCATCGCCATCGCCTTCAACATCAGCAGCAGCAGCAGCATCATAAACACCACCATCATCATAATCATCGTCGTAATCATCAGCAGCAGCATCACCACCGTCGTCGACATTACCAAGCTCACCGTCGGCATCGTCGCCATCATCACCATGATCATCAGCACCACCAGCATCATCATCATAAGTGTCATCATCACCAGCAGCAGCAACATTGTCACCACCGTCACCGTCGCAAACGCCGTTGTCGTCGTCATGATCGGCATCGACGCCAGTGCCATCACCATGACAATCAGCATCACCATCATTATCCTCCGCCTCACCATCATCATCACCACCAAGAGCATAAGCATCACCAACGTCATCGGCATCGCCTTCACCAGCATCATCAGCAACATCGCCATCGTCATTGCCATCGACATCAGCTTCAGCACCAGCATCAGCACAACACCGTCATCAGCACGTGTATATCATCACCGCTGTCATCGTCGTAATCAGCATCGCCGTCGTCACCGTCGCTATCATCATTACCATGATCACTAACAGCAGCATCATCATCATCAGCAGCAGAAATTCCTCCCCAACATCATCATCATCATTCCAATCACCATCAGCATCATCAAAAGCATCGGCATCGTCGTTGCCATCGCCGCCGCCGTCGCCGTCGTTGTCGGCGTTGTCGGCATCGTCATCGTCGTGTGCGCCGTTGCCGTCATCACCATCATCATCAACATCATCACCCACATATTCATCAAAATCAGCACCACCACCATCATCGCCACCAGCATCATCACCACGCCAATCAGCATCAGCATCATCATCATCATCAACAACATCGCTTATCGCCCTTCCCCTCCCCCTGCTCCGTCATCCTCCTCCCAGCTCGCCCGAATCGGATTTTCCGCTCGCATGTGTGTGTTCCCGCCCTATGTCTGCTCCTGTAATGTAATGTAATGGATCGTCTCGTCTTGCCTCGTAGTGTTTTGTCTTGTTTCGTATTGTATTGTAGTGCCCTTTATTTGTCTTGTATTGGCTTGTCTTGTCTTGTCGTGTCTAGTCTTGTCTTGTCTTGTCGTGTCTTGCCGTGCCCTCTCCGTCGGTCTGGCCTCCCCTCCCTGCTGCTGTTGTTGCTCCCCCCGTCTGGATCAGAGGATATCGAACTCGTCGCCACCTGGCTCTGCACGCCGCCAGGACGCGTCAGCCACCGCCACTGTCGCTGCCGCCGTCACCCGAGTCGGTGGCCCTGACGAGGGAACGACTGGCAGTGCCGAAAAGCGCCCAGGAGTCCAGCAAAGAATGAGTGTAAACCCGACTTGTCTGGCTGATGCTCGGGGGGGGGGGGGCTATGCTGAGGGCAGGCTGCAGCACCGCTCAATGATGTGCTGTCAACCAAACCTGCAGGGTGGGCCCTTTAAACTTCTCTGTGCGCTTCAGCTTTGGCTTCGGCTTCGGCTGCCGATGCACCGTGAAGCGCCGTCGGGCCAGCTCACCCGAGTCGGATGTCCCGCTCGCACGAGTGCTCCCCCCCCTCCTCCCAGGCCGAGCTCCCAGGCCCTCTGGCGACCACACGGATCGACCGCTGAGAGCAGCACGAGTGCGTCCAGCTCACGAAGTGCGGCCCGACCAGGTAGGAGCCGCGCTGCGGGCGGGAAGGCAGGAGAGAGGAGGAGGATGGAGGATGAGGAAGACGAGGGGGGGAAAAGCAGGAGGAAGGAGGAGGAGGAGGAGGAGAAAGGAGGAGAAATGAGGACAGAGGAGGAGAGAGGAGGAGGAGGAAGAGGAGGAGGAGGAGGAGGAAGAGGAGGAGGAGGCAGCGAATGACGAGGACGAGAGGGAGGTGGCGATGGAGGAGGCGGGCGAAGGGCAACTGTTCCTGAGCAGCTACCCCGACCGAGCGCCCGATGGAACGGGAACGCTAAGAGTCGGGGAGGGGAGGAGGAGGAGGAGGAGGAGGACGAGGAGGAGGCGGAGGAGGAGGAGGAGGAGGGGGAGGAGAGGAGGAGTAGGAGGAGGAGGACGAGGAGGAGGAGTAGGAGGAGTAGGAGGAGGAGGAGGAGGAGGAGGAGGAGGGGGCGGAAAAGGAGGAGGAGAAGGACAGGGAGGAGGAGGAGCAGGAGGAGGGGAGGCAAGAGGAGGTAGGAGGAGGCAGGAGGAAAGCGAGTCGAAACCGCAGGATATGGCACATGTATGACGCAAGAGCTTCATTGAAATGGGGGAAACGGAGCATGTGTTCTCCTCGTAACCCGTCCGCACGTGCTGCGCACATTCATGTCGGCCGCTCGTGACCTGAGCCGCACGGCCGCAGCGCATGCAAACATCCTGCTAACCCCAGATAGGTTCAGAAATGGTGCAGGCGCCACCCGTGTGCGCAAGAATTTGGCTAAAGGGCAAGCGGAACTGTTGTCGTATGAAGCCTGTGCGAAGTTCGAGGTCTCAGAGTCTTTGCGCGCGCAGCTCCCAGGTCACGATGGCTCGAGAAGCAGCGCGAAGTGAGCCAATTATGCAGCCGTTCACGAGGGTCCAGGAAGATCGCCACAAGCCCCAAGATACGAACACCCAGGGAGGAGGGAAAAAGGGGAGAGAGAGAGAGAGGAGGGAGGATGAGAAGGACTGAAACCCAAGAGTCATCAACGATGTTGGAATAAACCCTCCCTCCAAGCTCCTTCTTCATAGGCCCCTTCAAGGGTTCATTTCCACTGAGGGACCTGCTTCGTTGGAAGACAACCGTTTGAAGACCCTGACGCATGCCAAAATATCGTTCTCGGGATTCCAACGCCACGGATCAACCTGATTGTTGCGTCTTGACGATCCTGAATCGCACCAGAACGCCATTCTTGGGACTTCAACGCCGCGAATCAACGTAACTGTTGCGACCTCATAATCCGGAATCATTCCAGAACACCATGTGTGGTTCGCTGATCAGGAGAATCCGTGAAACTCTTGCAAATGTTTAAAACGAATGTGCGCGGCGCTAACGCGAGAGCCACATGTTGAAAAGGAACCGCCCTCAATCCGTGAAACTCTTCCAATGTTTGAAAACAAATGTGCGCGGCGCTAACGCGAGAGCCACATGTTGAAAACGGCCCGCCCTCGATCCGCTAAACTCTTGTAATTTCGTAAAATGAATGCGCGCGGCGCAAAGGCGAGAGCCACGTTTTGGAAACCACCCGCCCTCAATGTGTGAAACTGTTGTCAATTTTGAGCTTCAGGGTCAGAAATGGTGAGGAAGTCTCAGGCGAAACGCCCGGACCGCCCAAAAAACTTGCTTCGGGGTGCGACACGGAGAAGTTATCTATAAGGAAAAGGAAAGGAGGAGGAGGAGGAGGAGGAGGAGGAGGAGGAGGAGGAGAAGAGGAGAGGAGGAGGAGGAGGAGGAGGAGGAGGAGGAGAAGGAGAAGGAGAAGGAGAAGGAGGACGAGGAGAAGGAGAAGGAGGAGGAGGAGGAGGAGGAAGAGGAGGAGGAGGAAGAGAGGGAGGAGGGGAAGACAATGACGACCAAGGGTCCAGGAAAGGGGCTGGAGGCGGAGGAGGCGAAAGCAGAGAAACTGGAGCAGCACGGGCTCGGGAATACTCGGGGCCAAGGGACGGGAGCCCTGGCATGGGCAGCCCGCAGGCCCGAAGGTGGCCCCACGAGCGCCCCCCGACGGCTGCACGGCCCCCCGCCCAGCGGCGGCTCCGAGCGGGCCCGAAGGCGCCAGGCGGAAGCCCATGCGACGGAGACCTCGAGACGAAGATCTCCAAACCGTTTTCGTCGCAGCGCGGCAGAAGCTGTCCGCACGCGCGCTCCAGTGAGCCGGGCTCGGGCACGCACTCGCTGTCCAGCGGCAGGAGGGGGGAGCCGAGGCGGAGCGCGGCCGCGGAGGGCGGGCAAAACGAGGGAGGGCACTCACAGCGCGAAGAACTTCGAGCGGAGTGGCCGGGCCGGCCAGCCTGCGCTGAAGCAGTCTGGCAGTGGGCGCGGGGCGGCATCGCAGCCTCACCCAGGGGCTGTGGCACAGGCTGCCGGCGCAGAGATCCCCACACACGCGTGGTCGTCGACGCGCCAACGCACCGGGAAGACTTTTTCGTCGGCGGCGAGGCAGAGGCAGTCCGCTCCAACGCGTGGCATGTCGGGGCAACCGAAAGGCTCATTGGCCGGCGTGCAAGAGGGGGGGAGAAAGACAAGAGCGGCCCCACGCGGGCAGAGGGAGGACAAAGCGCTCAGACGTGGAAGAGTTCCGCGTCGAGCGGGCCAGGGTAGCCGACCGAGGCAGCACGCACTGGGAAGAGACACGCGGCTTTCCCGTCGACGCGTCGATGGGCACCGGCCGACGGTAAACAGTAGGCGGGCCCCGCACGGACTGCCTGAGCCCCTTTGTAAGGCAGCGTGGCAGTAGGTAGACACACGAACACACACACACACACACACACACAGACATACACACACACACACACACTGCTCCTCCTTCCTCCTCTTCCTCCTCCTCTTTCCTCCTTCTCCTCCACCTCCTCATCATCCTCCCTGTCATCCTCCTCCTCCTCCTCCTCCTCTCTCCTCCTCCTTCTCCCTCCTCCTCCTCCTCCTCCTCCTCCTCCCTCCTCCTCCTCCTCCTCCTCCTCCTCCTCCTCCTCCTCATCATCATCATCATCATCATCATCAGGCCCCTGCCCCTGCCCTCGCTCCTCATGTCATCCACCCGTCCTTCTTGTCATCCTGCCCTTCGTGCGTCAGCAGAAGACACGTATCCGTGAGTACATATTGTCTCAAGACACCGACCGCAAACTCCAAAATCATGTTGCATCGTGTGATTACGAACTTCTCCATTTCGCTCCGTGACATACAAAAGTGACGTGCACTTGCGCAGCCAGCCCAGCAATGATAGCGCGAACTGCCACTTTCCCTCTTTCTCACAGACGTTGATTCCAATACTACAGCTGATGACGTCTGGCTCCATGCTTGTTTCGCTCAACTCCCGCAGCAGTAAAAAAACCTGCTGCCACTGCCCGCTCGTCTTGCAGGCAGTCATTCCAGCATTGTAGCTGATTGGGTTTGGCTCCAGTTTCGCTTCACACAACTCTCTTAGCAACGACAACGCCTCCTGCCACTTCAAGCCTTTCTCGCACGCAGCAATACCGACATTGTAACAGATGGCGTCCAGCTCAAGCGCCTCTGCCAGCAACTCGCTCATCAGCGTCATCGCCTGCTGCCACTGCTCAGCCTTCTCGCACGCACTGACCGCAGCACTATAACCAACCACGCACGGCTTTATCCTTACCTGCGCCATTTCCCTCAGCAGCAATGACGCCCGCTGCCACTGCTCAGCCTTCTCGCACGCACTGATTCCAGCGCAGTAGCTGATGCTGGTCGGTTCGAATTCTACTTCCCGCAATTCCATCAGCAGCGATAGTGCTTGGCGCCACTGCCCGCCCTGTCCGCACGCACTGATTCCGGCGTTGTAACTTATTACCGTGGGACCGATCTTCGCTTCACGCAACTCCCCTGGTAATGCGCACAACTCCCTGAGCAAAGCCAGCGCATGCTGCCACTGTCCACCCACCCCGCACGCACTGATGCCAGCGTTGTAGGTGATTGCACCAGGCTCCAGCTTCGAGTGACATACCTCGCCCACGAGCAACAGAGCCTGCTGCCACTCTCCGCCCTTCTCGCATGCGCTGATTCCGGCACTGTAGCTGACGACGTCCAGCTCGATGCTGCTATCCCTGACCTCCCGCAGCAAACGCAGCGCCTGCTGCCACTCCCCGCCTTTCTCGCACGCGCTGATTCCAGCACTGTAGCTCACGATGTCCAGCTTCAAACCCTCATCCCACAACTCCCTCAGCAGAAGTACTGCCTGCTGCCACTGCCCACTTTTCTCACATGCGCTGATTCCAACGCTGAAGGAGACATAGTGTGAGCCTATGGACTACCATACACTTTCGCTCTCTGGTCGCTGATTCCCAGTCTGCGAATGCTCGAGAGAAAGATGATGCTGAGCCACAAACACACACGTTGGACTGGGAAGTACGGTTCACGTGGAGCTGCCCGCTTCAGAATTACGGGGATCCTGCCGGAGGAAGTGCGGTGGTGCGCGCCAGGATGCCAAAATCGTTTACCCCTCCTCCTAACTGCTAAATCCAGGGTGTTGGACTTTCCTCCTCCCCGCGAGACAGATAGAGAGAGAGGGAGAAAGGAAGAGACGTAAAGAGGAGAAAATGAGAGACAGAGAGAGGGGGGGAGAGAGAGAGAGAGAGAAAAAAAGAGAGAGAGAGAGAGAGAGACGGAGAGACAGAGAGGCAAAAAGACAGAGACGAAGGAGGAGCGGGAAGGAGAGGGAGGGAGAGCAAGGGGGAGGACATACATACATCCAGATTGAGAGAGAGAGAGACACCAAGATTTCCATGATGTACATAGGTCCACATACTAGAATAATCGCTCGCGCTTCGCACGCGCTCAGGTTCTAGCGCAGGCCAGGGGGGCGCTGGAGAAGCTTGGACAACGCTATCATGCAGAAGCACGTGCCGTCGTCGTGCCCATCCTCCTTCCATCCTCACCCTAGTACTCCTCCTCATGATCCTGCTCATCGTCATCACACGAAT
>CAUYUJ010021709.1:0-10000 GCA_963575745.1 Prorocentrum cordatum | reverse complement strand
CATCCTCATCCTCATCCTCCTCCTCCTCATCATCACCATCATCACATCATCATCATCATCACATCATCATCAGCATCATCATCAATATCAACATCAGCATCATCATCACCGCCACCATCATCCTCATCATCAGCAGCAGCATCATGAGCATCAGCATCATCATCATCATCATCATCATCATCATCATCATCATCATCATCAGGATTGACATCAGCATCATCATCATCAGCAGCATCATCACCATCATCATCACAATCATCATGATCACCATCATCCTCATCACCATCAGGCTCATCATCATCAGCATCATCAGCAGCAGCATCGTCATCATCCTAGTCGTCGTCGGCGGCGGCGTCGGCGTCGTCGTCCTCAGCATCATCAACAGCATCATCAACAACATCATGATCAACATCATCATCATTATCACCAACGACATCATCGTCATCGTCATCGTGGTTATCATCATCAGCAGTATCATGATCGTCATCGTTTCGTCGTCGTCAGCACCATCATTAACACCATCTGCATCCTCAACACCATTAGTCAGAAATTGGTTATGATGGCCATCATCATTATCGCGGTCGTCGTGCCGTCGGATGATGTTCTCAAAGGAGAGGCCCCCAAGAATGTCAGGCCGGCTGCGGGCTGCGTGTTGAGGGCTTGGACGGGCCGTCGGGAGTGAAGGGTGTTGGCCTCCTGGGGGCCCCTTGGGAGCGTATTGGGAGCCTCTGCAGGGCGTGGTAGGGCGGTCTTGGAGCCCTCCTTGGAGCTGTTTGGGCCGTCTGGAGGCCATCCTTCGGGCTCGAGGGCCGTCTCGAAGCCATGTCTGGCTGTCTCGGAGCCATCTTGAAGCGTTCGGGGGACCCCTGTCGACCGTCTTGGGCCTCTCTGGTGCTCCTCGAGGGTCATTCTTGGACCATCCTGAGGCCTCGGAGGCCTCTCGGGAACGAAAAGGCGAGACCTTCACAAACTCATAGTTTTCTCAACGTTTTGGAATGGTTTTGGCCTCCTGGGGGCCTCTTGGGAGCGTCTTGGAAGCCTCCAAGGGTCGTCTTGGAGCACTCTTGAGCTGCCTGGGGCCGTCTGGAGGCTAGCTGGGACCGTCTTGCCGAGCTCGAGGGCTGTCTCGAAGCCAACTTCAGCCGCCTCGGAGCCACCTTGAAAGGTCTCGGGGGTCCCAGTCGACAATCTTGGGCCGCTTTGGGGCGCATCGTGGGTCATTTTTGGATCATCCTGAGGCCTGAGAGGCCCCTCGGAAGCGAAAAGGCGGGTTCTTGAAAAAAAACTTGTTTCCGTAATTGTTCAATAATTTTCGTCTCCTGGAGGCCTCTCAGAAGCGTCTTGTGAGCCTTTGGGGGGCATTTGGGGGGCCGTCTGTGGGCCATCTCAAGCTGTCTGCGGCTGGCTGGAAGCTGTCTGGGGCTGTCTGGGCGGTCTCGAGGGCCGTCTCGAAGGCTGCAGTCGACCATCTTGAGCCGTCCTGGGGCTCCTCTTGGATCATTCTTGGACCACATCCTGAGGCCTCGGAGGCCTCTCGGGAGCGGAAAAATGACCTTCAAACAGCCATCGGGGGGGGAACCTCAAATTCTGCCTGCGCCGGGCCACCCCAGGTGTCTCATGGTGACGCCACCGCGCGGCCAGAACGGCCCGCAAGGCCTCCAAGATTGCCCGAAGAGGCTCCGAAGAGAGCCTCAGGAGGCCGAGACGGCCCAAGATGGTCCCAAAATGTCCCACGATGGCCCCAAGACAGCCCAAGATGCTGCCAAGACGGCCCAAGAAGCCTCCAAGGGGCCTCCCAAGAGGGCCCCACGAAGCAAAAATCAATGATGTTCCTAACATTTTCGAAGGCTGTTGGTCAGCTTTCCGACGCTCCGAGACGGACCAAGAGGTTCCCAAGATCGCCCCACGACGGCCTTAGAAGCTCCCATGACGGCCCAAGAGGCCCCCAAGACGGCACCAAGACGGCCGAAGCATGCCCCAAGACGGTCCCAAGCCTCTCCGCCCCGAGAGAGCGAGGCCCCAAGAGGCCCCCAAAAGACCCCCAGGAGACTCCCAAGAGACCCCAAATATACGCCAAGAGGCTCCAAAACGGCTTCCAAGAAGCTCCAACAATGACCCGCAGACGCTGCCGAGAAGCCTGCCACGAGAAGAACCCACGTCGCTTTCCGCGCAGCCGCGCGCACTAGTAATAGGGAGGCCAGCGGCACAAGGCGAAGCCCTCAAGACATATACATATGTACATATACACAGGCATATGATTATACATATACATAGACATATGCATAAACATAATCATGAACAAATACATACACATATACATATCGTTGTAGTCATACATATATAAATACATATACAAATACACAAATACATGTACCTACTCATATGCATAAATATAGTCATATACATGTGCATATACATATACATATACATGTACATATACATATACATATACATATACATATACATATACGTATACATATACATATATATATAATGTACATGTACATATACATATGCATGCACCTATACACATACACATACATCTACATATACATATACATACACATGTACAAAAACATATACATACACATATACCTAAACATGTACACATACATACAAATGTACAGACAGAAAGACAAAAACATAGGCATTGAAACTTTTCATATGCATGTCCATGTGCCTATACATATACATATACACATAATTATACACATGCATATGCATCTACATATACACATACGTAAAAATAGACATACACATATACAGGTTGGTATGCATATACACATGCATTCACATACACATATACAGATGCGTGTACATATACATATGCATATACATATACAGGTGTATGCATACGCATGTACATGTACATGCACATATTCATCTGCATATGTGTACACACATACGCATACATGTAAACATGCACATACATATACATATACAATTGCAAATGCGAATACTATAATACGTATACTTATACATAACCAGATTCACGTATACCTGTACATGTTCATATACATGTACAAATACCTATACGAATACGTATACGTATGCGTAAACGTAAAAATTGTCATATACATGTACATACCTGTTCATATCCATCTACATATACCTATGCATACTGCATAGACAATTACCTGTTTATACGTATACGTAAACACGGACACACACACACAGACATATCTATATATATGCATATACATATACATATATATATATATATGCATACACATGTACACATACATACACTGATGCATGCGCATATACATAAAAATATGCCGATACATGTGCATAACCATATACAGAAACAGGTATGTGCACATGCACATATACATGTATAGATACATGCATGTTCAAACACGTGTGCATGTACATGTGAATAGACATATACCTATACATATGCATGTACATATACATGGACATTCAACTATACATATACATATGTGTATGCACATACATGCATACATACATATACATGTACACATACATTGACCTGTACACATACAGATACACATGTGTAGAGATATGCGTATGCATCTACATATACACATGCCTGTGTGCATGTGTATGTTGATGTGTTGGTATGTATATGCGTGTATGCATTTGCATGTCCTGAAAGAAAATATGAACACGAAAGGGAAAGAAAAGAGAGAGATATAGAGAGAGGTAAGAGAGAGGCAAGAAAAGATAGAGAAGAGAGAAAGAAGAGAAAGAAAGAGAGAAGAGAGGGACAGAGAAGGGGGGAGGGGGAGAGGGAAGAGGGAGCGGAAGGAGGAGTGCGAGAGGGACGGAGGGCGAGGAAGAGGGAGGGGGAGGGGGAGTGGGGAGAGGGAGAGAAAGAGGGAGGAGCAGGGGGATGGAGGGAGCCAGGGGGGCGGCTGCGCAGGAGATTCCTGGACTCAGACGGAGAGAGAAGCAGGATTTGGAGACGTAAGATGAGGAAGAAAAGGAGGAGGAGGAGGAGGACGAAGACGACGACGAGTTGGAGCGAGGGATCGACTACATCATCGAATTACCTCAAGATGTCTTCGGTCGGACGTACGGAAATAACTGAGCATTGACTGTTATTGTCGCGGATTCGACGGAAAATCCATTTTGGGGGTAAATCTATCCTGTAGTCGGCCCCCTACTCGACGAGTGGGGAGCACGAACAGGAGGAGAAAGGAGGTGGGAGGGACGAGGAGGAGAAGAAGAGAGAAGAGAGAAGGGAGGATGAGGAGGGAGGGGGAGAAGGACGGGGAGGGAGAAAGAGGGAGGAGGCAGGAGGGGGGAAGTGGGAGGGGGCAGGAGGGAGGAGGAAGAGGCAGGAGGGAGGAGGCAGGAGGGAGGACGCAGGAGCAGGAGGAGGGCGACTGGTGGTATGCCCCCCTCCCGTCCATCCACGGGGCCTGCCCAGGTCCCGCACTGCCCTGGGCGGATGGCGCTGCGCTCCACCGTCGCGCCCGCGAGCTCCCTGAGAAGAGACAGCGCCCGCTGCCACTGCCCGCCCCTGTCGCACGCGCTGGCCACGGCGCCACAGCTGATGGCGTCCGGCTCCATCCCGCGCCCTCGCAGCTCCTCGGGGGCAGGAGGGCGCCAACCGTCCCCCTGCACCGATCCTGGCCAGGCCAAGGCTTGGCCAAGGATCGGCACAAACGCCCTCATGGCTTGGGCGGGAAGGCACACACACACACACACACCACACACGCAAAAACACAAAAACACTCCGATCCTGGGCCCAGGACGAGCAAGGCCAGGATGGGTGTGGGTGTATTGTCGGCGCCGAGGGGGGAAGACGCGACGACGTCGCTGCCCCTTCTCGGCGTCGCGCCCGCCCCGGGGGGGGGAAGGAGCCCGAGGGGGCGGACCTTTTCGGAAGGTGGCGGGACTTCTCAGTCCGCGGCTTCGGAGGAGGCTCTGAATGACGAACGAGCAGGGCGCACCCATACCCACAGGAGGAAGGGAGGGGGCTGTGGGTGGACCAGAAAACAAACAGCACCACCCCACCTGCGGCCCCACGGGCCGTCGCATATACCATGAATTCCGGCTTGGGCTTTGGCGTGGTTTACGCTACGGCGCCCGATGGGCCGTAGCACAACATGGAGGGCCGCAGATGGGACGGCGTCGCTTGTTTGTTGGTCGAGGTGGCGCGTGTTGTCGGAGCCTCCCTCAGGGCCCGACGACCCGCATCCATACCCACAGCCAGTTCTCCTCCCTCCGACCCCCATACGCGAACGGTTTCTTATTCGGCGTTTCGACAATGGGCGGAACGGGTGGGGTTCTGGCTCCGGACCTCTGCTTCATGCGACTGTTTACAACAGTGCGTCCTATGGGGGAGACTCCACCTGCTTGAAACCGACGCCAATAACAGCCAAGATCTACTCCATTGGGGGGGAGGAGGTGCGAGGGCCCGCGCCGATCGGCAACACAGTGAAGAAGAAAACGACGACTATCGGTGTGTTTCTGTGTGTGCTGTTCGCTTGTCATGGGAAACTTCTGCGGTTCCTGAGGACCTCGGCCGTCCACCCCCCCCTTGGCGCCGCCGCCGACCGTCCCTCGCTCTCGCCTGCCTCGCCTGGAAATCCTGTGGTCGGGGCGCGCCCCGGGAGGGGCACCAGGAGTCGCGATATACCGTACCTTCCTAAGCGGAAGTATAACACCCCCAATCCCTGGTTTTTCAAAAAATTCCACAAATTCTAATCCGAACTCTGGGATAGACACAATGAGCAGGGGTCCATCCTTGCAGAGGGTACGTCCGAATAGCCACCCAGGGGTGTGCCCTGGCGTTTCCCCCCCTTTCCTGCGCAGCCCGACTCTTCCGGCGGAGCCCGGGGATGGGGGGAGAATCGGGGGCGCGCGAACATGGCTTAGCGATCCATGGGTTTGGCGCGGGGTCGCCAAATCCGTGGATCGGGGGAGGTGCCCTCCCCAAAATGCGGCCGGTGCCGCCTCGCTCGGCGGCGGGAATCCGCGCTTTCCCACAGAGACGGGACCCGTCGCCCATCCACGCCCCCTTGATCCGTGTCTGCGAGCGCCTGAGAGAGGAGGTCGCCTGCGATTCCTGGCCCTCCCGCTCCGCCAGCAGCCGCAGCGCCAGCCGCCACTCCCCGCCCCGCCCGCAGGCCCTCACCCCGGCGTTGTAGCTGGCGACCTCGGCGCGGAGGCGCCAGCCGCCGAGGGCACGCGCGCGCCGGTCTCGGCCGAGGGCACGGCCTGGGCACGGGGACCGGCGCGTGCGCCCTCCCGGCTCCCGGCCAGGAAGGCATCCTGCACCGATGCTCGGCCCAAAGCTGGCCGCCGGCCAAGATCGGCGGCGGTGTGCAGCCGGCGTCCGCTGGGACCTGGGGCTCCAGCGAGCACTCCAGGAGCTCCCGGAGCAGGAGCAGCGCGCGCTGCCACTGCCCGCACCTCTCGCATGCGCTGATTCCGGCGTTGTGGCTGGCGACACTGTGCTGCGACCTGGCCTCCAACGAGGTCCGCAACAACGACAGTGCCTGCTGCCACTGTTCACACTTCTCGCACGCGCTGACCCCAGCGCTGTAGCTGACTAGTGTAAACCCGTGGAAAATCCACGGCCCGCAGGTCCAGGCGTTGGTCCCATGGGAGCATGTATGGAGGAGGCGCCAGCAGGGAGAAGTGCTCTGGTGCTGGTGGGGGGGTCCCGAAATCGCTGGTGGTTTCCCCGTAACCCCTAATTAGCTTTTGAGTGGGGGCCCGAACGCGGCCGAACTCTCCAGAAGGAAGAAGAGGTCGATGGGAAGGTGGACTCAGAATCGGCGAGAAAACCCGGGGCTCGGAGGCCGTGGCTGGGGCCCTCTGAGACCGTGTCCGGGGCTTCTTGGGGCCATCTGGGGGGTCTCGGGCCGTCTCGGAGGTCGCTTTGGGCTCCTTTTCGGCGGGATCTGGGGCCCTTCTTGGGGTGTCTTGGGGCCACCTTGGGGGTCTCGGGCCGTTTCGGAGGTCGCTTTGGGCCCGCTCGGGCGGGATCTGGGGCCCTTCTTGGGGCGTCTTGGGGCCACCTTGGGGGTCTCGGGCCGTTTCGAAGGTCGCTTTGGGCCCGCTCGGGCGGGATCTGGGGCCCGATTGGGGCTGACTTGGGGGTCACTTGAAGCTCTCTTGGGCGGTCTTGGGGCCCTCTTGGGCCGTCTACGGGCCTTCTTGGGCCGTCTGGGGGCCCTCCTGGGGCCCTCTTGGACCGTGCAGAGGCGATCTGGGAAGCCCATGGGGGCCATCCTGGGCCGTCGTAGGCCCAAAATGGCGGGAAAACGACAACACACACACACACACACACACACAAGTATTGTCCCTTGGCGCCGTCCACGCGGTCCTCGGGGGCCGTCTCGGATGCCTTTTTGGGCCGTCACAGGGCTCCAGTCGGGTCGGCTTCGGCCCTCTTGGGCGTCTGTGAGGCCGTCTTGGGGCGATCTGGGGTCCCGGAGCGTCGGCGAGCGCTCCAGGGGCCTCCTGGGGCCGTCGAGGAGCGCCCCGGAGGCCCTCTGGGCGGCCCGCGGGCGCTGCCACTGCTTCTCGTACTCGCACGCGCTTCGCCCGGAATTGTGGTACAGATGATGCTCGGTTCCAACACGACTTCTCGCATCTCCCACAGCAACATCAACGCATGCTGCCACTGCTCGCCCTTCGCACAAGCACTGATTCCAGCGTTGTACGTCATAACGTGTGGCTCCAGCGTGCCTTCCCATAGCTCCCTCAGCAGTGACAGTGCCCACTGCCATTGCCTGCCTTTCTCGCACGCGCTGATTCCAGCACTGTAGCTGAAGATGTTGTGCTCAATTCGCGCTTCCTGTAGCTCCATCATCAGCAACAGCGCGTGCTGCCACTGCCCACCCTTCTCGCACGCGCTCACTCCGGCACTGTAGCTGAGTTGGGCTGGCCCGCAGACTACAGTTGCGCTACCACAATTAGCACAGATTTTTTTTTGGGGGGGGCGGGGGTGGCGGCGGGGGGGGGCAGCGACCAGTCTCCACGGTCGGCGCGAGGCGATCGGTTGCGATGCCTAGAGGGGGGGCAGAGGCTTCGGACCACCAACGTGCGCTGCCTGGGTCGCCGATCGTGCCCCAAAAGCGGCGTTGGGAGGAGGGAGGAGGAGGGGGTAGGGGGAGGGGGAGGAGGAGGGAGGAGGGGGGGGGAGGAGGCGAGGAGGAAGGAGGAGGAGGAGGAGTGAGAGAGGAGGAGGAGGAGAGGAGGAGGAGGAGGAGGAGGAGGAGGAGGAGGAGGAGGGGAGGAGGCAGGAGGAGAGGAAGGAGGAGGAGGAGGAGGAGGAGGAGGAGGAGGAGGAGGAGGAGGAGGATGGAGGAGGAGGAGGAAGGAGGAGGAGGAGGAGGAGGAGGAGGCGGGGGGGGGAGGAGGAGGAGGAGGAGGAGGAGAGGAGGAGGAGGAGGAGGAGGAGGAGAGGAGGAGGAGGAGGAGGAGGAGGAGGAGGAGGAGGAGGAGGAGGAGGAGGAAGGAGGAGGAAGGAGGAGGAGGAGGAGGAGGAGGAGGAGGAGGAGGAGGAGGAGGACGGAGGGAGAGGAGGAGGAGAGGAGGAGGAGAGCAGGAGGAGGGGAGGAGGAGTGAGGAGGAGGAGGAGGAGGAGGAGGAGGAAGAGGAGGAGGAGGAGGGAGGAGGAGGAGGAGGAGGAGGAGGAGGAGGAGGAGGAGGGGGAGGGGGAGGGGGAGAGGGAGGAGGAGGAGGAGGTCTTCTGGCCACGGCGAGCCTCGGCCACGAACGGGCTCCACGGCCGAGGTCCGAGGCACGGCCCGAGTACCGGAGCCCCGCCTTAGACCCAGCGGTCCCCATCTCGGCGCCTCGACCAGAGACTCCAGAGGCTGCGGCTGCCAGTGGGTGCGCTACGCACCCCACGTGCACGTGGTCTGCCGCCTCTCAGACGGTGCAGCTGCGTGCTCCAGCGGCCCGGCGCGAGGCTCGCACTATCGCACTGTCCCCCCGAAGAGGGGAGAGCAGAATGCCATCATTGCGTACTTTGGGCTACCATGCCAGCACACTGTCGAGGGAGCCGACGTCTGGCTCCAGCTCCTCCTCCCGCAGCTCCATCAGCAACGACAGAGCATGATCCCACTTCCCACCTTTCTCGCACGCGCTGACTGCGGCGCTGCAGCAAACGACGTCCAGCTCCAGCTCCCACGCCCACAACTCCCTCAGCAGCGACAGCGCCTGCTGCCACTCCGCGCCTCTCGCGCACGCACTGACTCCGGCGCTGTAGGAGACAATGGAGCGCTCCAGAGCCGATGCCCACAACTCCCGCAGCAATAGCAGAGCCTGCTGCCACTGCCCGACCCTGCCACATGAGCGGATGGCACCCAAGTAGAAGCCAACATTGGTTTGCACACTCGACGCTGAGCCCCTGGTGGAGCTCCTGGGCGTCCCCTGGCACCGCAGGGCATCCCGGAGAAGCCCCAGCGCCACAGTCCACTGCGTGGCGCCCTCAGGATTCCTGATGGCTTCGAGATGGCGGCGCCTGACTGGTGTCCCAGGCGTCCTGCCTTCGCACTGACCCTCCACCGGCGATTGAAGCGCGGCGGGCAGTGAAAGAGCCAACTCCTACAGTCATCGTGCTACCATCTGGAGTGCTACGTGGGGAACGAAGGGGCTTGTCTGGCCACGGCGAGCCTCGGCCACGGACTGGTTCCCCGACGTAAGTCTAAGGCACGACCCGAAACCCAGAGCCCCTCCTGAGCCCAAAATGGTCCTTACTTCACCGCGGCCGGCACTCAAAGAGCCGACTCGCAGCACAGAGAACAGAAAGTCGCCGACCGATCTGGGCCACCAGCGCGTGAGGCCTCCCTCCTCCCCCCGTGGAGGCCTCCTACGGGGGCCAGGGCGAGCGGGGTGGCAAGACCGCACTGCAGCATAGATGCATCGACGATGCGTCGGAGACGTCTGCGTGGAGAAAATCGGGTTGCCGATGCATCGGCGGTGCGCGGCAATCTGGCGACGCCAATACTGTGGCCACACTGAAGATGGTTGGGCCCTAAACCTCCCGCACAGAAGGGGTGACGAGGGG
>CAUYUJ010021708.1:5000-134847 GCA_963575745.1 Prorocentrum cordatum | reverse complement strand
TTTCTCTCTCGCGAGCTTTGGCGTCGAGAGCCCGTTGCGCCACCGCGCGCCCTAGGGAGCCTTGGCGTTCACAGATGGTTGCGCTGCCGCTCGCCCTTGGGAGCCTTGGCGTCGAGAGTCGTTTACGTCATCCTTGGGAGTTTCGGGGTCGAGAGCTGTTTGCGTCGCCGTTCGCTGTTCTGAGCTTTGGTGTGAAGAGCTTTCGCGTTTCCGATCGCCACCGTGCCTGGGTTGTCGGCAAGAGGCTTGTCCGGTGTTCGTTGGGATCTCGGGGGGGGCTTTTCGCGGGCCTCGCGGGGGCAGTTTCGAAGCCTCCTGGGGGCCGTTCTGGGGCTTCTCGGGGCTTCTCTTGGGTTTCTGGGGAGCCTCTTGGGGCCTCTTGGGAGCCTCTCGGGCGGCCTCTCGGAGGCCTCCTGGGGCCACCTGGGACCATCTCGGGGCGGAGGGCCCGGCTTTTCGGTTCGTGGTCCCCCTCTTGGCCCCGTTTTGGGGCCTTCTTGGTCCGTCTTGGGCGCCTCTCGGGCCGTCTTGGCGCCCTCTTGGGCCGGTTCAACGGCTTCTTGGGAACCTCTCTGGCAGTCTCGTGGCAGTCTTGGGGTGGGCAGTTTTCAACGCCGTGGGGGCCGAAGTGCCGCGCATGCTAAACATGAACGTATTCCTCCGGGGAATCAATGATTTTGGCCTTTGGGGAACTTCTTGGGAAGCCTCTTGGGCGCTTATTGGGGCCTCTTGGAGGCGTCTGGGAGCGTCTTGGAGGCATCTTGGGCCGTCTGGATGCCATCTTGGGCGTCGTGGACCGTTTCGGGGGCCTCTTGGGGCCTTCTTGGTCCGTTGTGGGACCCCCTCGGCGCCCGTGATGCGTTCGTCCGGGGCGAGGGGGCGGGGGGTCCAATTGCCGGTTAGGGGTCCCAGGGGGGGGGGCATGGGGGGGGGATCATCTCGCGCGCCTAGAGACCCACACCCGGTCGGCGGATTCGCTCTTTCGATTTTCGGGCAAAACCATAGGCTGCCCGATAGATTCATCACCAGACGTGCACTTCGCGCGTGCATGTCGGAATCGTTCGGACGCTCTTGCGCCCGCGCTGTCGCAGGGATCCCTTGCTACGGAAGGGGGCAACTGTCATCGCCATCGTCGCGATGAGAATCGGCCCTATCATTGGCTTTGTCGTCGCCATCGTCACCATCGCCAAGATCACCGCTACTATCATCATTGCATCTACCCTCGTCGACGCCGCCATGATACCGCGCCCGCCCAACTCACAAAATCGCACTGAAGTGCCCGCTGGCAAGTGCCCAGCTGTCAGCGCCACCTTGGCCTCGTCGGTCGCGCCGAACTAGATGGCCGCTGGGCGCGCACTGGCCGCAGAGATGCCCCAGCAGACGCCAAGCATTCATCGGAATCACCGCCGCATGGGTTTTGCAAACCAGATTGTTGGTGGGCCTATGGGATGGTTGCGCGAACAATATGGCTCTCAATCCACATTTGTTTTGACATTACTTGCATCACGTCGATGGTGCACATACATCGCACCACATATATATATATACACATACACATGTTTTCGCGTAGACTGTACGACATATCGTTTCCGCACAATTCGACTACACACCCATCGACTCCGCCACATTGTGATTGCACCACACAGGTCGCAGTACATTTACTTTTCAACGCGCATTGCACATCATATATAGCACTACGTATAGTGCACCTCATACATCGCACCGCATTGGTTGCACCGTACACCATGCACTACACATATTGCCTCTTTTAAATGGCACCACATTAATTGAACCACAAAGACTGCGCCATATAGTATGCACGAATTATGTGACACCTCACCGGTTGCAAAACTTAAATCACATCCCTCTGCAGTCATCGCGCAGATTTCACCTCGTTTATTGCACCTCGCAGATGGCACCAAATAGGCTGCATCACAATTACAGTTCTACGTGTATTGCACCACGTATGTATCGCCACATATCGTGTAGAGCATACATGGCACAACTGATATGGAACAGCATCGATTGAACCACGTGGTTTGCAACATACATAGATTGTCCCACATGAATGTCACAACGCGTACTGCTAGAAACCCAATGTTCTGGGCACGCATTGGCTAACACCCGTTTCAGGCTTGTTGCGCGATCTCGCAAATTAAAGTGTTGCCTTTTTGTTGTTTGTTTTTTCCCTTTCCCCGGCCATGACATGCAAGCATGGAGGCATATGCAAGCATGGAGGCCACGGCCTTGGTGCAGGAGTGCATATGCACAACAGGGCGTGCCGTGACATGGTCGATCCGGGATGCGTCTCTGATGGAGTCTTCGGTACGTTGTGTGGTGCGTGTGTGCTTGTGCGAGCGTGTGCTTTCAATACTGCTCCTCAGGATTTCGCAGTCCACGGCAGTCCCATTCATCATTTTCAGCCACGGCGGTCTCAGCCATGATGTCAGGCAAATTTGTTTGGCATGCGATGTTCAGCTCTCCGCGCCGCGCTCCGCAGTTGCCTGTCGTGCGAGCTAGGGTACGAGGGTTCGCCGTGGACAGAGCGTATGTCGGACTGCACAGTGCTATCTCCCTCCCGCACACCCGGGGATCGGCGGCAGCCCTTCTACTTCTCCAAGAGCTCGCTGTTGAGCACAGGGGAGCTGGGCTCGCAGGCGCTGGCGCTGGCGCTTCCTTTTTCCTCTTTGCTTAATGTATTCCTCCTCTTCCTCTCCTCCTTCCGTCCTCCTCCCGTTCCTCACCTGGGCCCCGTGCCCCCCCCACCCCGCGGGCGCGCGCGCGGCCAACCTAGGATCCTAGAACCTACCCCTTCCTCTCCCTCCTTTCCTTTCTCCTCCTCCTCCTCCTTCTCCTCCTCCTCTTTCTCCTCCCCCTCCTCCTCCTCCTCCGTCTCCTCCTCCTCCTCCTCTTCCTCTTCCTCCTCCTCCTCCTCCTCCTCCTCCTCGTCCTCCTCCTCCTCCCCCTTCTCCTCCTCGTCCTCCTCCTCCTCCTCCTCCTCCTCCTCCTCGTCCTCCTCCTCCTCCTCCTCCTCTTCCGCCCCGTGGGAGGGGGCATGGCACCTGTTCTCATGGCGTCAGTGCCACGCACTCCACGCGGCACAGTGTCAGGAGCGTCAACCGCCAGTTGGGTGAGGTGCGATTGGCCGTTTCGTTTTGGAACCAAGTGGCTTGGCGTCTTCGCCTTGCCGCTGGTGGCGTCAGCAGCGCCCGTAGCACTGGAGTTGGTTCCCAGGCGCGGGGATCGCGCATTTGGTGGCCCGTAAATCCCATGGGACCTTGTGTCCACTCACCCTGGGGTACAAACCCAGTTGCGCCTGTTAGGTGCTTCGGCAGGGTTGAGGCCGTTTGAAGGCCCCCCTAAGCACCGGCCGTTGCGCTTAGGCTGCGAGTCGCCGGCGACGTGGTCACCCCGCTGTGCCCTGACTGGTTTGTGATTCAAGCCGCGTGTGTGTTGGGCGACATGCTCCCACATGCTCCTCCTCCTCTTCCTCCTCCTTCTTCTTCTTCTCCTCCTCCCCGTCCTCCTCCTCCTCCTCCTCGTCCTCCTCCTTCCTCCTCCTTCTCCTCCTCCCCCTCCTCCTTCTCCTCCCCCCCCTCCCGCTCCTCCCTCCGCCTCCGCCTCCCCCCCTTGTCCCCTCTCCCCTCGTCTGGCGCTGCGCGGCCCATCTGCGACACGCTACCCAGAGCTCTGCCAGCGGTTGCGGCCTCGCCCCCGGGTCGCCGCGCTCGCTCTCTCCGCCGCTTCTCTTCGTCTGCCCCCCGCGCTCTGCCCGCGGGCCGGGCGCCCTGCACCTCGCGTGCCTGGCCCCCTGCTGCACCTCTTTCGTCAGGAGGGAAAAAACACACAGACATAATTAATCGTCGATTCCTAGAAAATATGGGCAAAACAAGGGGAGGTGGGGGAGGAAGACAGAAACCCAGAAAATATAGGAACATATGGGGAATCTTTTTATTTGTGTGCATTTATTTGTGTGTCCCAGGGCCCCTTCACTTCGGGCTGTGCACCACCTCCTCCGAAGTCGGATGCTCTGTGGTTTTCCACCTTTTCAGGGGCAGCCGCAGGGGGGGGGACAGGCACAGGGGGGGGACCCATCGACCCCCAATCGCCCACTGATCGCCCAGAGCGGCCCCAGAGCTCCGACCCGTCCAGGGAGGTGCGGACTCGCTTCTCGGGGGGCTCCCGAGGGTCTATCGGCGATGTTTCGCCGCGTCCAGGTCGACGTTTTCCACCCTGTGTCTATCCCCTCCTATCGTGGCCCTTCAACTACGCGTTCCCCGGATGTCCTGGCCCCTTCCCGTGTGCCGTTGTTTCTTCAGAAGGGCTTGGTCCCAGGGCTCACTTCGTGTCGTTGGGCCTCTGGCTGTAGACCAGAGGGGTGTCGAGCAGGGGGCGTCGGATATCCCAAATGGTGTGGGGGATCATTCCACCCGGGACACCCTCACAAGACGAGGATGCCAGAGGCGTTGTTTTACGACGCCTGTTCCTGAACACGTTGTTCGCTCGAGACATCCTCAAACAACGCATCGTTGGGATGATATCGTTGGCGGGTTTGCAAATTTATGGAACCAGCGGACCTCCAACCTGAGACATCCTAACTCACATGGGACGGTATAACAGGGGCATTACGAAACCGTTCATCAAAATTGAAGATTTCGCTGCAGACGTCTTCAGAAAATAAACATTTCCAGTGAGCTTGCGAATTAGAGGTTTCGACGTATCATCGGGAACCTATAAGTTGCTATATTTATACATGTATCCATGCATACATATATAAGCTGTCAGGCAAGTGAGGCTTTCGCTACAGACATATTCAGAAAGTTGAGATTTGCAGAGACCTCGCGAACGCGTGCATCCCTCAAGACATTTGCTTTCGCCACAGAGATGCTCAAGACAGGGAGGCGTCGAAGGAGTGCTCCGTCCTCTGTTGGAGGTTATCTCGGAGGACCCCCGAGACGGCCGGAGGGGCACAAGACGCGGGTAGGCGCCAAGGCAGACAGGCCGCCTGCGACCCGGCCCTGGGCTGGCGGCTCTTGCCCGGATGTGGACGTTGAGGAATATTTCTAAAGAGGAGGAGGGCACGTGGGACAACAAGGGAAGGGTATCCTTGATCCTTGAGCCCTCGGAGGCTCATGGTCCGCTTAAATGGGGTGGAGGAAGAGGAAGGAGGAGTCGGAGGAGAAGGAGGAGGAGGAGGAGGAGAAAGACGGAGGAGGAGGGGCAGGAGGCAGGAGGAGGCCGAGGAGGAGCAGGAGGAGGAGGAAGAGGGACGAGAAAGGGGATAGAACGAGATGGCAACCGAAGCACAATCTTGTGGACGAGGGAGCGGACATTGCCTTTCGAGCGGACAAGGCGGAACCTTGCAGCTACGAGGGTGGGTGGCCTCCGCCGGGGGGGCCCAGCGCGGATCCAAGACATCTGCGCGGAGCGCCAACTTTTCTCGTGTGTGTGTGTGTGTGTGTGTGTGTGTGCCATTTTTTCGTTCTCTGCACTCGTCCTCGCGCGTGCGCGCGCGCTTTCGCGCGCCAGAGTGCACGCGGGCTCTTGCCTGGGCACGCCTCCCGTCAGACTCGGGCGTCGCGATGCCGTCAGGGCGGGCGCCGTTTGCCCCGCCTCGTGCTCCAGGGCTGCCTCGGAGAAGGGATCTGGCCGTATTTGTATGGCTCACTCCTTTCGCGGCACTGCAATCGGTTTCACGATCTCGGTTCTCGGGGCCCCATCGGACGGGGCTGGGACGAGGATGGATCCACCTCGGAGCGTTCCGGAGCTCTCTCAAAGCTTTCCGGAACGTTCTGGGAAGGCCGCGGCGCCCGAGACATCCTCCAGAGCTGCCGGATGGCAGAGATTCCCGACCTGTTCTCCCCCGATGTTATCCTCGCCTTGGCCTTGCCCCCTGGCCTCGTCCTCGATTTTGGCCTCCTCTTCCTGACTTCGTCTGGCGCCCTCGCCCGCAGGCGCCTCGAAATGTGTACATAACTCCCCCTCCCCCACACCTATCGCCCCCACAGTAAGCGACGCCCAAGAAAGCATTGAACTACACGCCGGTCGTTGAAAGTTGCCTCCTGCGGGCGCGTGGCACCCTTGAAGTCCTTGCCCTGACCCACCCCGACGAGGGCCGCGGACCACGGGCGCGAGCGCTTACGTCGGGCCTGTCCCTCTACAGGAGGAAAATTCAAAAATCATAGTCTGGGGCGATGTTTTGCTCATTTTTGTAAGATAAATAAATATATTTTTCGTCCAAAATCCGCCTGTATGGGGACACGCCCGGCCTAATGCTTGCCTCCTGGGTCCCCTGGGTTGGTTTCTCGGGTTTCGATGGTGTCGCTGTGGAACGCGTGACGCTCCCACACCGAAGATCCGTGGACATCCTGGGGTCTCAGGGTTGGGCTTCTCGTGGAAGGTTTCTTGTGGTCGAGCTCCTACCGCGGGCCGGGGAGGCCGCGCGGCCGCGCGCCCGCGGGCGGCGCGCGACGAGGGCCCGAGCGGGCCCGAGCACGGAGCAGGTGGCTCGCCGTCCGCCGCAGCACCCCCACGTGGCAGCGCTCGTTGGCGGCGCGCAGAGGGGGGTAGGGGGAGAGGGGGAGGGGGGAAGGCTTCTGAGAAGGAGGCTGCTTCTTAGAAGGCGCCGGCCTTACATTTGTCGACAAGGCCCGCGCGTTCTAAGAAGCAGGGGTGCTTCTAAGAAGCCTTCCCCCCTCCCCATACCCCCCTGCGCGCGCCGCCAAGCTCGAGCGCGTGGGTACAGTCAGCCCGCACAGCAAGGGTGCGCACCCTGCCCAAGGGGGCCCTTGCGTCCGTGCCTCCTCGGCCCATCCTTGGCCACTTTCCGCTGGCCGCGCCCCGCTCGGAGAGCTTCGAGGTGGCCTTCCTGGGCCCTGGCGCCCTCCGCGCGCATGCTCGTGCTACGGGCCGGCTGCACTTTTGTTGGCGGCGAGGGCCCTCGAAGAGCCGAGCGGGGATCGCCCTGCGAAGAGTGCACGCGCGACGCCGAAGAGCGCACGGGGAGTCTGGGCGGACGTCCGCGCGTGGCCAGGGCCACCTTGGGGCCCTGGGATCCTGGGATGGCAGGGCTCGATCGAGCGAAGCTGTGCTTCGGCGACTTCGTGGGCCGCTTTCGCGCTGCTCTGGTCTCGCGGCAGAGGCAGGGCGAAGGCGGAGCGAGGGACAGCGGAAAAAGCAACCCGAAGACGAGACGCACCTTTGTGCAGCCGGGCGGGAAACGACGAAACGACAGGGAAAGCGGACAGCAACCCGAAGCGGGCCCTGTGGGCTGGTGCGCTGGCCGCCCTGGCCTCGGCCACGAGGGCGGCATACACCCTGCCGCGGCCCCGGAGGGCCCTGGCCGGGCGCAGCGGGGGCGCACGGGGAGCCGCCGGCGCACGCCGGGGCCGCGGGCGAGGCAGCTGGGCCGCCCTGGCCCGCAGCCGCCTCGGCTCGCGAGCGGGGCGCACGCCGCAGTCGGGCTCTCCTCGCCATGGCCGCGCGCGCCCGCGGCCGCGCGGCCGCGCGGCCGTGGCTGCTGGCGTGCCGACCGCGGGCGCTGCTCGCCGCCGCCGGCTGGCGGTGTGCTGCGGGCGGCTCCGCCGCGGCTGCGCGCTGGCCGGCGCCGGCGCGCCCCGGGCGTCGTCCGCTGCCGGGGCCGTGCGCGGCGCCAGGCCGCACGCGGGCGCGGGGCCTCGCGGCGTTGCGGCCGCGGCGGGGCTGGCGGCGGCGAGAGAGCCGTCGCAGCAGTGGGGGGGGCTCACGCCGCAGGGCCCGTATTTCCGCGGGGGGAGGAGGAAGACGATCCTGCGCGATCTGGTTCCGGGCCAGGTGAGCGGCGCCCAAAAAAACGGGGTCGTCTTCGCCGACATTGGCGCGCAAGTGGCCCGCGTAAGGTCGCGCGTAAGGGTCCTCGCTTCAAATGTGGCGTGCCGCGCGGGCGGCCCGCGTAAGCCACCGCGTAAGGTCGCTATGCCATCTCGCGTAAGACCGGTTTCTTATCGTCGCTCAGGTGTGGAGCCTGGAGCAGGTGCAGGGGGTGATCTACGTGCACGTCCCAGTGCGGATGGCGCTCGTGAGGACGTCGGTGGGGCTGGTGGGCTACTCGGCCGTGGCACCCACCGAGGAGATGCTCCAGCTGCTGTCGCGCATCGAGGAGGCTGCTGGCGAGCGGCTGGCCCACCTCATACTCCCGACCACGGCGGCCGAGCACAAGCTCTTCGCAGTGGCGCTAGCGCAGGCGAGGTCCGACCTCGAGTTCTGGATCGTGCCCGGCCAGTTCGCCTTCCCTCTGAACCTGCCGAACGAGCTGCTCGGTTTCCCCATCGGGCGCACGCGGCCGCTGCCCGCGCAATGCTCGGACACCGTCGCCCCGTGGGCCGCCGAGCTGCCCTACAGGGTGCTTGGGCCCTTCCCTTCGAAGGACGGCGTCTCCACGTTCGAAGAACTGTGTGCTTTCCACCCTGCCAGCAAAACGCTGCTGTGCGTCGACTTGGTTGTGAGCGTCCCGAGCGACCCGCCGAGTATCTGGTCCACCTTCGGTACATCCCTCCTCTGTGCCAGCGTCGTGGACATCGGGGCTTGGGGGGGGGGGGGCCTCTTGGAAGCCTCTAGGGGCCTTTGGGGGGGGGGTCTCTTGGGGGCCTGCTGGGGGTCTCTTGTGGGCCTGTTGAGGGCCTGTCTGAGGTCTCGGGGCCGTCGCGGAGGGGAAGCTTTGCGTAAGGGGAGCGGCTGTTGCTCGGTTGTCTCACCTTCTTGAAGCATTATTGGGGGGCATTTTGCCACCCACTTCTGTTGGGGGGGTGCTGAGTTGAAGGCCATTGTTTTGAGCTGAGTTTGAAGCCCTCGTGGGCCGTCTTGGACGCTCCTGAGAGTGGCCAGACGAACACGATTGAGTCAGATAAACGTCCTGATTGTTCGTTGTTCGGTGTCTCTCCGGCTGGCCCCTAGGACTTCAAAGACAGCCCCAAATGCCCCGAAGGCGGCTCTGGGACGGACCTTTGGCAGCATCTTGAGGCTCGGGTCTCTGGAGAGGCCACGCGGCGGCTTCCGAGAGTGCACAGGAGCGCCCTCATGACGATGACGATGACGATGATGATGACGTCATCATCATCCTCATCATCAGCAGCATCAGTAACAGCATCATCATCATAAGCAGCATCATCAGCATCGTGCTCTTCTTAATCATCACCACCATCATCACCATCAGCACCATCACCACCACCACCATCATCATCAGCACCATCATCATCAGCGTCATCAACATCATCAGCATCAGTATCACCATTATCACCAGCATCATCATCACCATCCTCATCATCCTCATCATTACCATCATCAGCATCACCACGATCATCAACAGCATCATCATGATCATCGTCATCATCAGCATACCTACTCATTCTCAGCACCATCACCATCACCATCACCATCACCATCATCATCATCATCATCATCCTCATCACCATCATCATCGTGAGCGTCATCGTCATCGACATCGTCATCGTAATCGAGTCCAGGCTGTGGGGCTCTCAACGAGTCGGACTGAAAGATGCCGCACGCGTGAATCTTCTTCAAAATCGCACGCGCGCTGGGGGGTTCGAGGCGTTGCGTCGTTCTTGTGTCCTCTCTCCCGCAGCTCGTGGGGGCCCTCGGAGGGGTGGGGGGGGCGTACCTTCTTCGAGCGGGTATGAAGGCGTGGCGATGACGATGACGATGACGATGATGATGACGATGATGATGGTGATGAGGATGATGATGATGATGATGATGATGATGATGATGATGATGATGATGATGATGCTGATGCTGATGATGATGATGATGATGATGATGATGATGATGATGATGATGATGATGACGACGACGATGACGATGACGATGACGATGACGATCCATGTCCAACGCCCGCTGGGCTAGCAGGACGTCGGCTCCCCAAGGGTGGCTGTGGGGAGATCCCCGCCGTGCACCTGTGGGGCCGCGCTCGGCGGGCCCCCCTTCACCGAGCCCGCGCCCGAGCCCGCCGTGCCCACGTGCGGGCGGTGCCTTGCCCGCCGTGCCCACCGAGCCCGAGCCCGAGGCACCCCGGCGGGCGCTGCATGTGGACATCGCTCAATGGGCACAGGGACACACAAATGAACAGACACAAATAACAGGATTCCCAATATTTACCCATCTTTTCTTCTGGGTTTTCGTTTTCCCCCCACTTCACATATTTTCCCACATTTTCCTGGGAGTCGACGATTAATTGTGTGGCACACTTGTTCTGGAGGCATCCGGGGGGAGCCAGCCCGGCGGCCAGCACGGGCGACAGGCAGACCCCAACCCAACCCGAAGGCTCAGATTCACCCTCGATTTCCAGTGGGGGGGGGCGGGGAACATCGGAAAAACACATGTGGAACCCTTACCCCCCCCAACCCGAAATTCGGGTCTTCGGGTAGGTATGGGGTGGTCTGGTAGGTAGTCAGACTGTATGTGAGTCGGGCGTGCCCCTCGACAGGAGGAGTCTCCAGAGATTTTCAAAAAGCAGTCGGGGAACGATCTCTTGAGTAGGTTGGACCATTTTTGGGGGGTGCTGCATTTTGTGTGCACATTCTATTTTTCGCCCAAAATCCGCCTGAAGAGGGACACGCCCGACCTCAGTCTACACACTGGTCCATCTCCGACGCCTGCCGAGGTCCCCGGCGCTCGATCCCCCAGGCGGTGGTCATGGATAAATCTAAGGGGCGGGGGCGGTCCCAGGGAGGGTGCCCAAGGGCTTGTGGACTTCTCGCCAATCGATTTGTGGGGATCGAGCCAGGTAAAGCCAGGTAAAAATGGCAGGTAAATCGAGGTACACCCAGGCAAATCCAGGTATACATCGAGATAGATCTGGGCAGTTCCAGGTAAATCCAGAGATCTCCAGGGAAAGTTGGAGCAACTCGCGGCCGCTCCAGCGCGAGTCGAAGGACCGGCTCCCGTCCTCGGCGGGCTTCCGCGATTCGCGAGGCGTCTGCCTGCCATCGCGGTTCGACTTGCCAGACTTCGTGCTTACACATTCGCGGACTGTCGCGCGGTTCCAGAGATTCGAGGCCTACTTGTTGCGGCCTTCGTTTCAACTGCTTGCGGAAAAAGCCCAAAGCCTATTGGTGAGCTACTTCTGGCCTTCTTTGAGCAAGCACATCACAAGCCTTGGCTCTGTTCTCTTTTGCCCCAGAATCGGCGTCACCCCAGCATGCCAATGCTATGAGTGCGTCGTCCCCCCCAGGGGCGACGCGCGCACCGAGAGATCTTACAGTATATTCGCCGTGGCGGGATCTTTCTGGCCACACCGTTCGGAAACGATATACTACAAGATGGGTAGACTATATGTTCGGGTCGAACGCGCGCCTCCAAGAAGGACAGATACTCTTAGTATGTCTCTGTGCGTCCCACAGAGCAGCCCCTCACTCCTGTCCGGGTCGGCGTGGTTACGGCCAGTGCCACCGACCTTGAAGGGGGACGATGACGACGACAACGGTGATGGCGACGACGCGGACGCGCTGGAGCCGAAAGGTTCTCCCAGGGAGGGGTACTTACTCTTTCCCTCTCGCTCAGGGGGGGTGGTCACAACCCCCGGGGACTCCCCTTCCCGCTATGCTCTCTCCCAGAACCCCCCCCCCCGGCGGGGGACCCCGCCCCCCGGCGGGGGAGGCTTCCGGTCGACTCGACTACGATGCTGCTCGACCCCCTCTGGCTGGAACGTTTGAGGAGGAGCGGCGACGACGACGACGACGACGACGACGACGACGACAACAAAAACGGTCCTAGAATAGTCCCTCACGCATGTTCGGGTCGGCAGGGCAGCAGTCAATATCTGAGGGCTCTAGAGGCCGTGCCGGCGGCACGGCGCCGGATCCTGCTGGCCAACGACCCCCGCGCGCTCTGGTGGCACGCGCGCACGGTCGGCACGGACGGCACGGCCAACGCGCAGTCCGACGCGGCGTACCGGGAGGAGAGGGAGCGGGAGGGCTGGCAGAAGATCGCGCTCTTCGCCCTCTATTTCCAGAGTGGCGCGCTCGACGTAGCCAACGAGCCAGACGGCTCGCTGGCAGGGGCGTCAGCGTTCTTCTCGACCGCGTTTCCGTCTGGCGTGAGCGACGCCACGAAGGAGCTCGGGTGGGGGTCGTTCTATCCCTTCACCTGGAAGCCCAGCTGGCGCGCGAGCTTCGACGCCCTCCGCTGCGACGGCGCCCTGCTGGTGCCCCCCATCCTCGCCGTGCTGATCCTGAACCGGCGCACGCGGGACGTTCTCGACTTCGTCGACGATGTGTGCGAGAGTTTTCCGTTTGAGCGCGTCGTGCCCTGCCATCTTGTTGCGCTGCCGCGCACGTCCGCCACCGCGCCTGTGGGATGGGAGGCTCTGGGGGTGTTCGGTACCCCCTGGGAGAGGGTTCTATGGGGGGTCGATGATCCTCAGAACGTGTGTTAATAAGCGCAGAGTCTGATCCTCAGGACGTGTGTTAATGAGCCCAGAGTGTGTCTACCCCGTTCGGCTCCACTGACAGCACGTCGCCTTCGTCGCATTTGGACGAGCACACGTTGGCGCTAACGTCTGAGGATGTCGAGGGGCGTTCCAGAAAGGGGCTCGCCTTCGAGGGATCGAGAATTCGACATCTCCTCCTCGGCGGAAGGCTGGCGGAAGCCGGCGGCAGGAAGGCTGGGGGGGTACGCTTGCGGAATCAAATGTTCGCCCCTCTGGAGATGCCCCAACTCGTCTGGCCTCGGAGATTTCAGAGTCGGCCAAGGGCACGCCCCACCGCGTGTGCGAAGCCGAGGAGAGAAAGAGAGAGAGAGAGAGGGAGGGAGGGAGGGAGGGAGGGAGAGAGAGAGAGAGAGAGAGAGAGAGAGGCGCCTGAGCTGACCACGCGCGCACGCACCAGCCGATGTACGGCGCGCTGGCGGACTTCAGCGCGCCCGTGGACGCCGCGGAGGGCGACCTGCGCGACGCCTTCTCCTTCCTGCGGGACGGTGGCGGCGACGCACCGCCGTGGGCGCGGTGGCCCCCCTGGCGGCGGCGCCGGCTCGGAGAGCAGCCGCCCGCCGACCTGGCGTTCCTGCGCGGCTTCGAGCGGCAGCTGGTGGACCTGGGCAGCATCTTCCCTGCTGCGCCGAAGGCACCCAGATAGCGCCGAAGCGAGGCCTTTGCTGTGCGGTGCCAGCTCCTCTTGGGCCTCCAAGCGAGCAGAGGCATCCGAGGACCTCCAGCGTCCTCCAGAGGCCTCCAGGGATGCGTTATACATGGGGCCTCGCGAGAGCGGAGGCATCCTGGAGCTTCCAGAGACTTGTGGGCGTATCGAGCGCAGTCCTTGTTGGTTTTTGGGAGGTTACCCATCGAGCGTACATATCTCTTGCTCCTATACGCCCAACCCTCCTTACCGTCTTTGCATGACCACTCTGCCCCGGCCTCTGCTCCCCCCTCCGAAGAACGGTAGAACATAAGCGTTTCCGTCACCAGGGGCGCGTGTCCCCAGCCGGCTGGGAAGGTTCTGCCCCGAGGTGCCATCGTAGGACGTATGATTGGTCCAGCCGCCCTGGGACAGGCATACCCGACGGCGAAACTATTTGTTTTGTACAGCTCATCGCCTGTTAGTGATCGTCTTCTTGTTCACTGTTTTGCCGATCGGATCCGCGCGGGTCCTCGCACCCACCCCATGGAGTAGATCTTGGCTGGTTTGGGCGTCTGTGTCATGTAGGTGGGGTCTCTCCCACAGGACGCACTGTTGCGAGCAGTCGCATGGAGCAGAGGTCCAGAGCCAGACCCCCCCCCCCTCCCTCCCCCTCCCGCCCAGTGCCGAAGCGAAGGCCGAATAGAGAAACGCTCACTCCTCCCTGTTCGCCCCCCCCCCCCCCCGCGCCCCCCCCTGACCCGTGCTCCCTCTCCGCCGCCTCCCCGCCCGAAGCCTGTGGCCTCCCTGCCCCCCCTGCTCTTCGTCTGGCCTGCTCCTTGGGGCAGTCGGCCGACCTGTCGGCCTCGCGCCGAGGGGGGCACAGGGAAGCCCCGGGCCAAGGCACGCCCTGCTTGCCTCCAGGGCGTTCTGGGTGTCCTGGGATTCGACGGTTTGGCCATGGAGAGCGTGACGCTCCCACACCAAAAGTCAGTGGACGTCCTGGGGTCTCAGGGTTGGGTTTCTTCTTGTGGGAGGTTTCTTGTGGTCGAGCTCCTACTGTAATTAGGGGGAGGGGGGAAGGCCTCTTAGAAGGAGGCTGCTCCTCAGAAGGCGCAGGCCTTCGTTACTGATGCAAGGCCAGCGCCTTCCGAGGAGCAGCCCCCTTGCAAGCAGCCTTCCCCCCCCCCCTCCCCTCTGCCCCCCCCCCGTGCGTGCCGCCGGGATTGGGGTCCTCGCCCGCGCCAGCCCCGAAGCAGCCGTGGCCGCTGCGGCTCCAGCCGCCGCCGGCGGCGGCCCCCGGGCGCGGCCTCCCGGCCGCGCCCCGCCTCCGCGCCGAGGCCGCCCGCCGACGGCCGCATGCGGCGCGGGCCGCCCCCGCCCGCGCGGCATGGCGGGCAGCCCGTGCAGGGCGGCGCTCCGCGCCCGCCGCCCCCGCGCAGTGGCCGCGGGCGGCGCGGCAGGGCCGGGGCGCGCCCGCCGCGCCGGCGGAGTGGCCGCAAGCGGCGGGCTCGCGCCTCGCGTCCCGCGGCGCGCGGCGAGCGCTGGCTCGCGGGCGAGGCGCGGCGGCGGCGGCGGCGGCGGTGGCGTCGGCGGCGGCGGCGGCACGGACGGCGGCGGACGACGGCGGCGAGGCGGCGGCGGCGACGACGACGACGATGACGGCAGCGACGGCGATTCTGGCTGCCGGCGGCGGGGCTGACGACGACGAATACCGACGGCGACGACGACGAAGACGACGACGAGACGATTCCGACGGCTGGCGACGATTACGACGGCGATGACGACATCGGAGACCGCGATGATGGCGAAGCAGGCCGGCAGAATACCCAGCACCCGATCCTGGACCTGGTCAGGGACCCCAAGATCTCCGAGGAGGATCTCGACGGTTACGTGTCGTTCCTGGACGCTGGAGGCCACCTGCAGGAGAGCGACGATTTCCAGAGAATCATCAGGCAGTACGTGTCGAAGCAGAGGTGGTCCGATGCGATCTACTGGCTGTCCGAGATGCTCAGGCTCGCGCTGCAGCCGAAGGCGAATCTCCTCAGCTCTTGCGTGCGCTCCTGTGACGCGGCAGGGCAGTGGGAGCACGCCCTGGCGATGGAGGACGAGATGACAAGGCCCGCGGCGCGTCGAATGGGGCAGGTCGAGGGAGGGCCTTCCGAGAAGGCAGGGGCCGTACAACAGCATGTCTGTATTCCGAGAAGCCTAAGAAGCAGGCTGCTCACTCATTCCGCACCTCGACCCAACTCCACGGGCCCCCAGACCGCTCCCGGGGGGTCCTCCTCGCCACATGTCCGAGCTGCGCCCAGCTGCTGCGACGAGTCGACCAACAAACAAACGACCCACCCCACCTCCGCCCCTCCACGCTGCGCCACGGCTCATCGGGGGCCGCAGCGTCTACCACGCAAGAACCCACGCCGGAGTTCCTGGTAGTTTCTAGGCCTCCCAGATGGGGCCCGAGTAGATAGGGGTCGGAGGTTCGCGCCGCATCGCCGATGCATCGACGATGCGGCTCGATGCGGAGCCCGATTTGCTTCACGCCTACGTCGCCGATGCATCGCCAGCGTCGCTGGTGCATCGGCGATGCATTGGCGATGCGGTGCGATCCTCCAACCCCATCTACTCCAACCCCATCTAGGAGGCCTCTCTCTATACATACACATTTATATATATATGTATATATATGTGTGTGTGACACCAGAAAAACAAAAAAACAATCAGTGGATGGTTTTCGCTGAGGAGATCGACCGGGGGCCCGGGAGCCCGGGAACCCAGAGCCCACCGAAATCGGCCCGGAACCAATAACCGGGACAACCCGGGCACCCGGAACCGGCAACCGGGGAACCCAGCTTGCCACCAACATCGGCGGGAAGCTCTCGCCAAATCCTTCAACTTCCGCTACATGGACCCCATCGAGGCCTCCGCGGCGAGGAGGAGCGGGCCCTGCGGAGGCAGGGCCGGGGAGGGGGAGAGCTCTGGAGCGTGGCCGCCGAGGCCAGGGCCAGGGCATCCGCAAGCAGTGCAGGCTCGGATTGGGGAGTCTATATACAGCGGGGCCATCGGAGCGGAAGGCCGACGGCCTCGGCGTGCCGCCCGCCGCGGGCGGCGCGAGCGCAAGGGGCGGGCGCGAGAGAGAGAGGGGGGCGGCCTCCGCAGACGGCTGGCGGCTCCTCCTCCTCCTCCTCCTCCTCCTCCTCCGCCTCCTCCTCCTCCTCCTGTGACGGCTGCCTGGGCTCGGCTGCCTCGACACGCCCGTTTCGATGCGCAGCACGTGCCGTGCTCAAAACGTCCGTGCCAATACGTTGCGTGTTGGCCTCGACGTGTTGGCCAACGTCTGTGCGAACGTACCGCGTCAGACCTGCGTTTTCAGACTGCGTGTTGAGCTCCGAATCAGTACGCTGCGTGTTGCGTGTTGCGTATCGGGGCAGCCAAGTCCCTGGACGCCCCCGGGGGGAGCGAGCTAATTGAGACCCCCCCTGCCCTGCAAGAAGCAGCTCCGCCCTCTCCGCGGGCCGCCCCCCCCGCGCCGCCCCCTTGCCGCGCGCCGCCCGGCCAGGACCGGCGTGGGGCTGGAGGACACGTACGTGCCCACGACCTGCTGGCATGCGCCCCCGCAGGACCCAGGCGATCGCCAAACACGGATCAAGGTCGCAGGCCTAGAGGTTGACACCAACACCAATATCGGCGGTGTTCCTCCACCGAGGGAAGAAGATGCCGATCTCGGTGATGGTGGTAATATTCTGGCTTCCAAGGTGGCCGAAATATTACCACCAACACCGAGATCTAGGATCACCTCCCTCCTGTGGAGGCAGCCCTCTGTCTTGGTGTTGGTGCCCATTTCCAGGCCTCCCACAAGGGGGCGTGGATCAGCGACGGGCCCCGCTTCCGTGGGCCATCGCGGCTCCCCGCCGCCGAGCGAGGCGGCACCGGCCGCACGTTGGGGTGGGCACCTCCCCCGATCCGCGGACCTGGCGGCCGCGCGCCGGATCCATGCATCGCTGATCCACGGCTGCGCTCGACCCCGCAGGACCCCAGCGCCGACATGGAGGCCTGGAAGAGTGCCGGCGATTGGCCCGCGGTGCTGGCGCTGCTGGAGGGGCTGCGGCGGAGAGGTGACGTCGTCCTCGGCACGCGCGAGTGCGGCGCCGCCGCGTGGGCCTGCAAGAACGGAGACAGGCGGCGGCGTGCGGAGGCTAATTATACCAAGAGTGAAAACACACAGACACAAGCAATCGTCGCTACCCCAGAAAATCTGGGAGCATGTGTGGGAAGTGTGGTGAGGCGATGATCCAACACAAGCACACCTCAGGAAGCCCCAAACAATGGATGATTTGAAAATGGGGACTCTGGATTTTGAGATCGACTGTGAGATCGATAATGAGATCGATAGTATCATCGATAGTGAGGACGATTGTAAGGTCGATCGTGAGACCGAAAGTGCAATCGATTCAATGAGATCGATATTGAGGTCTATCGCGGGATCGTTCATGCGATCTCTGGTGAGATCGCTTGTGATCTTGATAGTGAGATCGATTGTGAGATCGAGGGTGAGATCGATCGAGAAGTCGGTAATGAGATCGATGGTGAGACTGATCGATAAGAAGATCGACCAGGAACCCGGGAACCCGGGAACCTCGACGCCCTCCGAAATCGGCCTGGAACCCGGAACCGGGAACCCGGGAACCGAGAACCGGGAACCGGGGAACCCAGGAACCCAGCTTGCCACCAAAATTGTCGGGGAACTTTCGCCAAATCCTTCAATCTCCGCTAGGACCCTTTCAGTGCAAGCACTGATTGGGGATATATATATATATATATACATATATATATATATGTATATATATATATATATATATATATATATGTGGAAATCTATTGGGAATCCTTGGGCCCCTTTGAGGCTCCTTTGAAGCTAGGAGGATCGAGAACCGAGCTTGTTCTTGCGTCTGCTGTTTTCGTTGGTCGGGGCGGTCCCAGGATGCAGGGGGCCTCAAGGGTTCCGCGGAGGCCCCGACCTCCGGCGCACTGCTCGCCATCGCTCGGACGTGTGCATTTTTTCCTTCGGCGAGGACCATCGAGGAGCATCCTGGATCATTTGGCGACGAAAAAACACGGACGAAACCAATAAAAAAAAGGAAATGGACGTCCGAGCGATGTCGGAGGGCACCAGCTATACACCTGCACCGATCCTGGCCAGTCCGATCATAGGCACGGGATCGATGTAGGTGCATTCTGCCGACGGCAGGGGGGCGTACCTGAAGGCCCTCGGCCTTACTAATTGTTAGCAGCACATGTAAGTAGGTTATAAGTAAGTTGCAACTAGGTTGCAAGTAAGTTATAACCATTAGTAATGTTACTAAGTCGGCTAACTCGGGCGGTGCATTTGGAGGTAGATAGCTTGAGTTAGCGAAGTTGCTAACTTCGCTAACTTTTACATGCTTACTTGAAAACAGAGCTGCTGCATCGGGTTTTCCTTGGATGTTGCCTCCAGAAACGCATGCATGTGTTTGGATTTTCGGGATCACGCATATCGGAAATCATGATCCAGACTTGCGTGCGAACGCATTCAGAATATTGTATCGAGCGTTACAAGAATGTTGTGCATTGCAAATGCAACATATCATTTCGAATTCGCAACCCTCTGTTGCACATGTTTTTGAATGTCACTAGAGTTTGGGCTCCAGCCGTTTGGGCGAGGATTGCTGCTGGCGCTTGTGGCGTCCTCCTGCACGCGGCGTGATGAACGCCTCCCGTGAACAGCAGATCGCGGAGGTCCGCCCCAAGATGATGGCCATCAAGGACATGTACTTGCATCCTGATGCAGCGGTGGTCTCATTACTTGAAGACGTATGCAGCATTGCAAGAGGCATAGACTGCCTGAGGGTAGAAAAAATACACTCGAAGTATATGATGGTGTGCACAGAGAATCGTTACGGAGATGGAATCATTCCGAGCGAGGTTATGGATTTGATTTCCAAGATCTTCAAAAATGGATTCAAGAACTCAGCCCTCCAGAATCCAGCTTGCATGGAACTTCCACCAGTGGGCACGCCTGAGTACAATACAATCAAGAACTTCAATTTCAAAATAATGGAGGACTCAGCGGGCCAGCTGCCGCAGTATGATTGCGATGCAAAGTTCGCATCCTATACGTGCGGCCACACATCCATGGGTTTGCGTTGCATCAACGCAGGGGTTCCAGTACCCACGGTCATGCCAGAGCGTTTCGACAGAATCTCGCACCAAGGGAAATTGTCACTGACGAGGTTACGGGAGGTTCAACCAGACTACGCTAAGGCGTGTGACGAAGGAATTGAGTGGAAGGTCTTTCGGTACGAGTTCGTGAAGGAGTTCCCGTGGATTAGTAATCTTGCTCAGGAGGCTGGCAATGCAGGCCAACAAATTGCCAGATGCGAATCTCGCATGAGTCTCATGTACAAGATCGCAGCAATTGCCAACCGACACCACACGGGTGGCACCATGATCGATTGGGATAGTGTGATCCGCGAGGCGACTCGCGCAGGCTCTCTCTTTCCTGGGGAGATCGATGGCTTAGTAAAATATGTGAAGGAGTTGTCTGGCGGCCTCGGCAACCCGATCTTTCTGAACGAGCTTCGCGACTTCTCGCGGCAGCTGACCTCCCAGTGCGTGGTCACGGGTTCAATGGCGAAGTCTCTCGCCGAGGTGCAGATCAAGCATGAGGGGTCCGCTGCGACATTCAAGCTCGCATGCATGAAGGCGATGACATGTGCGACGGGTAAGTTCGCGAGGGATGGCCATCAGATGCTTTTGAAGCCAGGCGACGTGACCGCCTTGTCGATCGATAAGAAGTCTACGATTGTAATGGTGGCCGATGAATTTCTTCAGAAAGTGCGACAGATCGCATGCGGTGAGGGCATCACGGCAGACACGGTCGCCTACGGCACCATCGTGGGATTGACTGACGTTCGCGTAGTTCAATTCGTGTTCAACAAGCCCGATGAGCGCTTAGGCACTTGCAAGACGCTGAATGACATCGGGGTCAGCTTCACCACTGCGTTGGCAACGCACGTTGGCAAAGCAGTTGCTAGCCCATGGAAGCAGATCGGTCGCGAGGGCGCATCCAAAGCCGTGACAGGGCAGGCGCGTAGCTCAGATGTGAAAGAGTACACCGCTTCGGGCAAGTGGTCGAACCAAGTGGACAAGCTCAGTGACAAGGGGTTTGAGGTTGGCGCCAAAGTCGCCTTGGCGAGCGACACCTTGGGTGAGAACATTTACGAGCTGATCTCCATCGACGCTGCGACTGGCGTGAAGTTGAAGCTTCAGGCCACGGGCAGTGCGACATGCCACCCCATCGACGACTTCTTACGTGGCAAGTTCGTCGTGTCCACGATTATGAAGGACAGTCTTGCGACCTCGTCGCAATGCATGTGGAATGCATATACACCCCCACACCTTTGAATTCTCGTTCGTCGTTCCCTCATCTCATTTGGCTCTGCGTCGTCATGTCTCATCTTTTTTTTTCCCGCTGCTCCCCCATAGAGGAAACGATCGACAAGTTCGCTGATCATGGCCCCCTCAAGTCTGTCGATTACCAGTGGGGTATCGAGGAGGCCAAAATCAGGCTGGCCTTGGATGATGTATACAGCCAGAACGGCAACTGTCTCAAGTACTTGAGTGGCGTGATTACGCCTGTTAAGCTTCGTGCCCTCACCGTAACGCGTTCGTTTGAGGCTGAAGAGCTGGTGCTTGTCCCACTCTCTTCGGCAATCTACTTGAAGAAGCAGACTGATATAGTTCAGTGTGGGCATGTGTTCATGAAGACATACAAGGACCCCAAGGGATTGACGTTCAATATCGTGTTGGCCCCCAGTGGTGGCATCAAGATGCCTAAGGCTGAGACGAACACTGGCGTTGGAGGGCTGAAGCAGGCACCGTCTTCGCTCGTCATCCCCTTCTGGCTCGTACAGGATTCAGGTGAGCACGGCACCCCCAACATGAAGCTCAAGACCGTCAAGTCTACAGCTGTCCCATCAGTGCATGTACCAATTTTGACAAACAAGTGCGCCATCAACAAGGGCGATGTCCTTAGCGCCCAGCTGGCATCGCTCATGCCCAAGCGCAAGGTAGACGATGTGCCTGCTGCGCCCGCGGCTAAGAAGGCCAGGAAGCGATGAGGCTCGCGTGTTGGCAGCATCGGTTGCACATACCATGTGTCGTGGGGGGTGTTTATGAAATGTATGAAAGCATCGTCGGTATCGTTCCTCTGCAATCGTTGCATCATTGCGTCAACACGCATCGGACTCGTCTGCAATTGTCCATTGCATCGGCCCGCAGGCGTTTGGCTGTGTCCAAGCGAGTGCACGCTGCATCTGCGCACGCACTGCAGCTGCAGATGGCAGTGAGCGTGCAGCTCCGCACGGTCATCGAGGGGGGCGGCCTTAAGGATCGCGAGCCATGGGTCCCGAGGGCGGTGATGCATACGGCAGGGGGGCTCTTCGTGGAGCTGTCGAGAGCGGATAGGCAGCTGCAAAAATTTATATCTGTGCCCAACCCCGCCAAGAGCCAATCGCCTCTGGCGACAAATTCGTTTTTCGATCAGATCTTGAAGATGCGCAACGCCGCTTGCACCGAGGCCATTTGGGACCACTTGAAGCAGGCCGACCCATTGCTTCAGCAAGATTGCGACAGGGCCAGCGTCATTAAGAACAATAGGAGTTCTCTGGATATGTCGCAATCGTGGACGCTTCGCGCATTCCCACCAGGGGAGGAGGAAGGAGAGGAGGAGGATGATACATTGGATGATGAGGTGGAGTGGCGGGGGAGGGGGGCGAGGAGGAGGGGCTGAAACAGAGGGGGATGGTGGAGGAGAAATGGGAGGAGGGAAAGGGGGAGGAGGACGGAGCATAAGGATGACAAAAAAAGGATGAGGAGGAGGAATAGGAGATGCCTTAATTCGCTTGCGTGAATAGGCCGCTCTTGGACCACTCTTGGATCGATCTCTTGACCTTGAGACTTCTTGGGCAATCTTGGATCGCGTGATATCTTGGACAAGCTTGGGCAATCTTGGGTCGCGTGATATCCATGCCTGCATGTTGAGGCATCGCGTGATATTGGGACATATCCGTGGACATCTTGAAGTATATATGAGCCCTTCTTGGAACCACCGTCCAGGCAAACCACTCCCCCAAGGGGGTGAAGGGCGTAGAAGAGAACGCATTCTAGACATGTGCCCTAACGGGATGGTGGTCTACCAGAAACTGTCTCGATATATATGCCCGCAGTCCAGTGCGACCATGGTGATGAGCATTTGCATCACGATGCAGTTGCCTTGAAGCTTCTGTTTGAGCTGAATGCTACTAAGAAGGTGTGGGTCGAATGTACGCCAACGGGACTTGAGTACATACGGGTTGCATCTATCGCAGCAGCGGTTTCATGCAGTCAGGAGGCAACACATCGCTTGCGGTCAGCACCAGCAGGGGTGGAAGGTGTGAAATGCGACAAACGTCGCAGGACGGTGTTCATGGTGGTCGACGGCAAGCGTCTGCAGGAGCGAGTGGACGATTGGACTCCCACGTACATCAACAACGCAGCCCAATCCCTTCGTGATCGCTTAGATAACGAGGCACGTGATGAGGCTGAAGCTGATGGGTCCGAGGAGTACTATGACCCGCCAGTCGCAGCAGGCGATGGCTCGCCACCAGGCGATGGCCCGCCACCAGGCGATGGCTCGCCACCAGGCGATGGCTCGCCACCAGGCGATGGTTCGCCAGGCGATGGTTCGCCGCCAGGTGATGGTTCGCCAGGCGATGGTTCGCCACCAGGTGATGGGCCGCCCTCTGTTTTCACTCGCCGACGGGAGATGCGCCAGACGACGCTTAGCTTCCAGTAGCTCCACTCCCTCTTCGCCTTCCCACCTCCCCTTCCCTCTCCCTCCAATCTCTATTCTATGTTTGCCTCGCGTGCTCAGTCCGAATCTGGCCCCGCTGGCGGCGGGGACTCAGTAACAGAACTCAGTTCAAGATGCGGAGGGCCATCGTCGCGCATGCCGCTGTTCGGCACATCGGCGTCCCTGCCCATGCTCATGCCCTTGCCCTCGTCGGGGCCCTTGCCGTCATCGTAGCCCCCGCCGCTGTCGAGGGCCGTCGCCTTGCCCTTACCACCGTCGTTAATGCTCTTGCCACCGTTGTAGCCCTCGCCATCGTCGTAGCCCTGGCCACCGTCGTAGACCTTGTCACCGTCGGTGCTGCCCTTGCTACCATCGTAGCCCTTGCCGCCGTCGTAGTAGCCCATGGCCTCGTCGTCGATGCCCGTGCCACCGTCGTAGCTTGTACAGCCGCGACCGATGCCATCAGCACCCTTGCCATCGTCGTAGCCCTTTTCGTAGCCCTTGTCGTAGCCCTTGTCGTAGCCATTGACGTAGCCCGTGTCGTAGACCGTGTCGTAGCCCTTGCTCGAGCTGCCGTACGGGTCGTAGCCTTTGTCGCTGCCCTTGCCGCCGTCGTAGCCTTTGTCGAAGCCCTTGCTCGAGCTGCCCTTGGCGCTGCCCGCGCCACCGTCGCCCTTGTCGTCGGCCTTGCCGCTGTCCGACATCATGTCCTGCAGCCCGTCACGCTGCTCCTTCGCCAGCCTGATGTGGCCCTTGCCGCTGTCGCCGTCTTTGTCGCGGCCCTTGCCGCTGCCGTCATTCTCGCGGCCCTTGCCACTGTCGTAGCCCTTGCCCTTGCCACCGTCGTAGCCCTTGCCCTTGCCATCGTCGTAACCCTTGCCACCGTCGTCGTAGCCCTTGCCATCACTGCCGTAGCCCGTGTCGTAGCCCTTGTCGTAGCCTTTGTCGTAGCCCTTGTCGTAGCCTTTGTCGTAGCCCTTGTCGTAGCCTTTGTCGTAGCCCTGTTGTCGTAGCCACTGTTGTCGTAGCCAATGTTGTCGTAGCCCTTAATCAAGAGCTCGGTGACGTCGAGCAGCCTGTCTGTGATCCGCCGCTCCCGCTGGAGCTCCTGTATGGAGGGCGAAAATCCGCCGACCTCCCTCCTCCTCCTCCTCCTCCTCCCCCTCCTCCTCCTCCTCCTCCTCCTCCTCCTATTCCTTCTCCTCCTCCTCTTCCTCCTCATCATCCTCGTCTTCCTCCTCGTCCTCCTCATCCCCCTTTCATCCTTCTCCTGTGGCTCTCACCCCAGCAGTCCTCGTGCAGGCGGCTCAGCGCCTCGGCGCTGTCATGGCACGCCATGGCCGCGCGCGCCACCGCGCGCGGCCACGCCCCCCTGGGAGGAGAAAGGGGCCCTCCAGGGGGCCTCGGTCCAGAAACAGCAGCGCGCGCAAATGGGGGGAGGGGGGGGGGGGGGGGGGTGCGATTCAGGTGAGGGGGCGATTCGGGTGAGGGGGCGTGGCTGCGTCGCGAATCGTTTCGCGCTGTGCACTCATGGGTGCATGCAGCAATGCATGCGTTGTTTCAGAGTTGACTTGGGGATGTGAACTTGAAAATGAGATGCGTTAACATCGTCGTCTGCGTTCGCTCGAGACAGCCTCACAATTAACTCAGCATCACACGACCTCACAATGAACTCAGTACCGCGAACCATGATGTTGGTTATGGTATGCCATGCAATGCTACGCTATGATGTGAATATCCCTCCCCGACCTCATCCTCCTCCGTTGCCACCGCCGTTTAGGCCCGAGCGTTGCTTGGGTCGCGACAGTGCGCGACCAGCTGCAGCGCTCCACGCGCAGCAGCTACCAGCGCTCCGCGCGCAGCAGCACCAGCTGCATCAGCACCACCAGTGCATCCAGCAGCTCCACGCGCAGCAGCACCAGCTGCAGCAGCGCCACCAGTGCAACCAGCAGCACCACCCGCAGCAGCATCACCAGTGCAACCAGCAGCACCATGGCGGACGAGACCGCGGTGACGCTGCTCCTGGAGGCGGCGGAGGATCTCAGCCAGCGGCGGCGCGCCGCGGCCGCCAAGGTCTTGCAGCCCACCAGCAAGGTGGCCCCTCGGCCGCCAAGCACGCCGCCGACGGCGAAGGTCTTGGCGAAGTACGATCGCTCGCGCGTGGCCGACGGCTTGCTCGATGATCTCGAGTTGGCGCCCGCGCTGGATCCCGAGTTGAACTCGTTCCAGGGCCTGCAGGAGTTCATGGGCGACGGCGATGGCGACGACACGGGCTACGACTACGCCAGCTACGACGGTGGCAAGGGCATCACCGACGGTGGCAAGGGCTACGGCGGCGGCAAAGGCAGCTCGAGCAAGGGCTTCGACAAGGGCCACGACGATGGCAAGGGCAGCGGCGCAGGCTACGACATCGACAAGGGCCGCGACAAAGGCTACCACGGTGACAGGGGCGACGTGGGCTACGACGGTGGCAAGGGCGACAAGGGCTACGACCGCCGCTACGACCCGTACAGCTCCAAGTGGTATGACCACCACAGCTCGTGGTACGACCGCGACGACGATGACTACGACAACAGGTGGTACGACCGCAGGCGCTGGGGCGGCTACGACAAGGGCTCGAGCAAGGGCTACGACAACAGATGCTACGACAGCAAGGGCTACGACAAGAGTGGCAACTACCAGCGTGGCTACGACAACCGTGGTTACAACAACCGTGGCTACGACAACCGCGGATACGACAGCAGTGGCTACGACAACCGTGGCTACGACAACTACGGCAACAGTGGCTACGACAGCCGTGACTACGACCGCAAGGGCGACAAGGGCTACGATCGCAAGGGCGACAAGGGCTACGATCGCAAGGGCTACGACGTCGGCAAGGGCTACGACGGTGACACGGGCTACGGCGGTGATCCAAGCTACGACCGTGGCGATACAGGCTACGACAGTGGCAAGGGCATCGACAGTGGCAAGGGCCACGACGGCGGCAAGGGCGATAAAGGCTACGACGGCGGCAAGGGCTGGCGCGAGGAGAAGTCCCGCGGCGGGCGCCACATCAGGCTGGCGAAGGCCCTTGCCACCAAGGAGCAGCTGGACGGGCTGCAGGACCTGATGTCGGACCGCGGCAAGGCCGACTACGTCAGGTGGAGCAAGCGGACGCACTGGCGCATCTGGGTGGAGGAAAACAATACAGATCTAGTTCTATCGGGCCCCCTCATCCCTCCTCCTTCAACGGTTCTTACCAAGGACGAGGGGGAAGGATGAGGGCCAAGAACTGGATATGTAATGTGTTCCTCCTCCCGACATCTGGGCGGAGGCGGCTGTTCGCCGCTGATCAGTAGCGCCAGACACCACTACCAAAGCGGCGCCGAAGCCGCCGCTGTCGCATTAATGTGCCGCCACCAGCGTGGCAGCAAGCGTGGAGTTCATTCTAGACCGCGCGCTGCCTCTCCTCCGTCGGGCATGATATATCATGGTGGGGGTTGTCGTATGTAAGATTCTAACATACGACGCAGTTGTCGTATGTAACATTCTAACATACGACAAAGTTGTCGTATGTAAGATTCTTACATACGACACCGTTGTCGTATGTAAGATTCTAACATACGACGGATGTGTTAATGGAATCTTTATGGTATATAAGAGCGAGATGTCGTATGTACGATTCTTACATACGACAACGTTGTCGTATGTAAGATTCTGACATACGACAGATTTGTCGTATGTAAGATTCTGACATACGACAGATTTGTCGCATGTGAGATTCTGACATACGACACCAAGGGTTTGAGCTCATGTTTAGAGTAAACTTCGAGGGTCTCCATCTCGCTCGTGGTCGACGTTGCGCCTAGAATTGGCTTGTCTGCTTGGCTGCGCTGCCCGCGGCTGCGCTGGATCATGTTGATAAGTGATGCATGAGCGTGGCGTGAGCGAGAATAAGGGGAAGTGGGATGAGAGGAGGATGCGCGGGAGAAGGAGGACAAGGAGAAGGAGAGGGGGGAGGATTCTGAGGAGGAGGTGGGGGGTGAGGAGGAGGAGGAGGGGAAGGCCCATCCTCCCCCTCATCCTCATCCTCCCCCTCCTACCTTTATCCTCCTCCTCCTCCTCCTCCGCCGCCGCCTCCCTCCTCCTCCTCCTTCTCCTCCGCCTCATCACCCTCCTCATCTTCCCCCACCTCCTCCTCCTCCTCTGCCTCCTCTTCCTCATCCTCATTCTCCTCCTCATCATCCTCATTCTCCTCATTCTTACTCCGTCTCATTCTCACCCTCTTCATTCTCATCATGTCTCCTCCTCGTTCCCGCCGTCGCCGTCGAAGCCGTCGCCTGCGCCGTCATCTGCGCGCGCGGTGCAGGAGAGGGCGGCGGCCACCGTGACGACCACGATTGAACGACAACGAGGATGAGGAGGAGTAGGAGGAGGAGCATGAGGAGGAGCAGGACAAGGAGCACGCGGAGGAAGAGGGGGACGATGGGGAGGAGGAGGAGGAGAGGAGGAGGGGGAAGAAGATGAGGAGGAGTAATTGCCATGGCGGCTGCGATAGCGACGGCGACGGCGAAGAGTTGGTGGCGACGAGTTGGCTGCGACGAGTTCGACGGCGGCGGAGACGACTGCGGGGGCGTCTCATCCTGCTCCTCCTCCTGCTCGCCCTCCCCCTTCTCCTCATCCTCGTCCTCCTTCTCCTCCCCCTATCCCTCCTCACCATTCTCATCCCCATCATCCTCCTTCTCCGCCTCATTCACCTCCACCGCCTAACCCTCCTCATCCTATTCTTATTTCTCCTCGTCCTCATTCGTATTCGTGTCATCGGTCTCTCCGCAGGGTGCTTTATCGCGCGAAAAGCTGCAGCGAGAACCAAAAGGCTCGCATACATGCGTTTGCACGCACAACCCCAACGCGCCCCCATCTAAGTACGCCCCGACACCCACACTCAGGCGGCGCATTCACCGATACCCAAGGCTTTGCGCCCCCGCGCACGATCGGCAACACCTGCCTCCACAAGGCGATTATTCGCCCGATCAACCGCACCCTTACACATCTTGGCGTTGTCCAAGAGCAACGTGAACGAATCCGCGGCCTGCTCCGCCTTCTTCGCGAGCTTCTCCATCTTCTTGTATGCAGCGTCTGCCTTTCGAGTGGGCATGGACGGGGTTCAGACGTGGCGTTGACACGCCGTTGCTAAGTGCGACCGTTCGCCCAACCGCTTGAGACCATGCGACCACAGTCGCAACGCCAAGCCATTACACAACCTTTTTCACACCCTGACATCATGATAGTACATACCTGCGTGTCAACGCAACCGAACGCGCATGCATACGACTGCATTGGGCGTTGCCTCAACGCCCCCCCCTCCCCCCCCCCCCCCATAGTGTCACAAGTGCGCCCTTCGACGCGAACTACTCGCAGCCGATTGCAATGCGTTTCAACACAACCGAACATGCATACAACTGCATCGGGTGATGCCCAAACGTTTATGCTCTAATCAGCAAATATATTTCGACGTGAATGGATTGCAACCACTTGCAACATGTCATGCATGAGATACTGGCTGCCTTGCGGTCCGCCGTTTTGGACATCTTCTGGCAATGCTGCTTGTGCCTGATCAGGGTATCCAACCTTTCATTGAAGTGCTCCGTGTCCTCCTTGCGGTGCTTGGCACGCAGCGCCTTCAAGTCGGCTGACATGGCAGGCATAGTCGCGTACACACGCGCGCGCGCCGCAGCTTACAAGCTGCGTTCTCTCAGCCCTCAACCAACTCGGCTGCGTGAAAACGCATGTAGTCTGCGACGCGGTCGCATGGCATGAGTGCCAACCATGTGACCACACATCACTGCCCTACTCATACCCCCCCCCCCCCCCACACACACACACACACACACACACACACACACACACTACATCGACGCCGTGATCGGGCACTCCCGTTGCATGTCCACCCCCAGCCGCCTCCTCATCTCGACCCCTCTCCTGTTCACACCTCTCGCGCCCCCCCCCCCCCCAGCTTACTACATGTCGCCAACGATGGCGGGGCTGAACGTTTGGCAAACCGTCAGCAGCATTTGTGGTTCATTCGCCCACCTTTGCGAACCAGTTCACGCGTGGCTTACGCGTCCCCATTTGTGGTTCACGTGTCCATGGGAAAATCAGCGAAGACGATCGCGATGGAAGCGCAGGTGCGCTTTGAGCTGCAGGATGAAAAGCAGGAACGCCAGCGGTCAGTGAAGACTGCCAAGGCGGCATTGAAGCATGCCAAAGCAGCGAAGACGCAGGCTGAGAAGAAGGCAGGCGGTTGTTAACTAACAACAACACAGGGGCCCCTCGAGGCCAGGGGGGAGGGGATGGGCTCTCGAGCCCACCCCCTTAGTCAATGGCCCCATCGGCGTCGCCAGTCCCACCCGCCTCCGTGCGATCGCCCCCCTCCCCCCCCCGATAGGCAGAGAAGAGGTTCAATGCGTTTTTGAAGAGCAAGGACGCGTGGATGAACGCGCTGCTCGACGCGGATGATGCGAGCGCGGCCCACGTTCGGGCCGAGACTGAGCTGGCGCGCGCCGAGCGCGATGCCCGCTAGGGGTGTGGGGGCGACGGGCGACGGGTGGAGGGGTCAGAGAAAAAACCTGCATGCATCAATGCAAGATGAGTCTGGGATGATAATGTCGGCATGATAGCGCAGGTGCCTCGTCCTCCTCCTCATCTTCCCCCTTCTCCTCCTCCTCCCTCCTCCTCCGCCTCCTCCTCCCCCCTCCCTCCCCATCCTCATCCTCATCCCCATCCTCGTCCTCCCCATCGCATCATTCCCTCTTCGTCCCTCCTCGTCGTTGTCCTCCTGTTGCTGCTGGTGCTGATGCTCTTGCCCATCCTACTACGCTACTAAGCCGTGCCCCCCCCCCCATCGCTCCCTCACAACTGCTTCGCACTCTGAATGGCATTGGTGCTATGCGTTTCCGCCTTTTCGCGTCATAGGATCATCCGACGCCTCACGATATCTGTAGGATGACGCAGCGCCAAAACCCCAAGAGGAACCACATATAGAGCCCCAAGGCCGCAACGGGGAGGAGGAGAGGGATGAGGAGGGGAAGATGAGGAGGATGAGGCGGAAGAGGAGGAGGATACGGAGGATCGCGACTTTGGGATGCTCCCGACTGGTGAGGTTAAATCCAGAACGCCAGTTCTGTGAGTGATGTCTTGGACCGTCCCCTCGGCATCAGCGCGCGCGCACTTAACGAAAATGATGATGAGACATATGATGATAACAACTGCAGGTGGTCTGCGCTCTTCGTTCGAGTCGGATGGGCTGGCGGGGATACGCGACGCGGCAACACTTACATCGCCATATACGCGTCGGTTCTATGTATGCCAAGATGCATGCAACCCGTTGCAGGTGGTAGACTCGCACTGCCATCCGACACCAATCTTCGATGCGTGGGGCATTGCAAGTTGGCATCAGTTGGTGTCGGGTTCTCGTTTCGAATATAGATCACACAGGCCCGCGTCGCATAGCCATTTGGGCTCGATCGCGATCGATCGCGATCTATCGCGAGGCGCGATCTTTCGCGAGGCGCGACCTATCGCGAGGCGCGAGGCGCGAAGGTTCGGAACTGTCGTCATATGACGACGGTTCCGAACCTCCGCGCGGAACTGCAGCGCATGTCAGAGTGGGCATCGACACAGATCGCATGTGGCCTGTGTCCATCAGCCGTGGCCCAGCACCAGTACGACAGCCTCCTCATGAAGATCAACAACCTGTCACAGATCAGTACTGACGAGGCGACAGCCTTGCTGAAAACAATCAGGGAGCACTCGCTGAACACTTGGACTCAAGAGAACATCGCACGTTTGTGCCAGAGCGTCGGGACCAAGACAGGCATGTTGTCAATGCCAGGCGGATCCAAGCAATGGCAAGAGATTAGCATTGCATCGAGGGTCTTCACGGCGAGCGAGATCAAATCGCTGAAGAGCGGCGACCTGAGTGAGAAGGCGTGCATACGCCTGGTCGCCGCTCGGTGCAAGCTGATCGGCGCCCACACGCTCTCCGAGAGCTCCAAGGGCAAGATGGCCGCGCTCGTGGCGTGGGGCAGCGGCAAGGGGCATGGGGGCGATTGGCTCAGGCTCCTCGGAGAGGTGAAGGGTGCCATCTCCAAGGCCATCACGTGCAAGGGTTGGTCCACGCTTGGGTACGCCACGGTGTGGAACTTCGACCGCATCGAGGACATGTCGGCTGAGCCGTGGTGGAAATCAGCTTACAAGGACGATGGGCCCGCCTTGGAGGAGATCCAGACGGACGCGCCAGACTACGTGAGGAAGTCGAGCAGGCGCTGCGCGGCGAAGACCTCGCCTGCAGCTGCAGCGCCCCCAATGACAGCCCCAGACCCTACGGCTGGCGGGCAGTTGCAAGTCATGCAGGCCCTGTTCGGTGCACCGCTGTGCGCGGCGCTCTTCGCCAACTCGGTGGCCGCGGCTCTCAGGCCGCCCGAGCCGCCTGCGCAGCCGCGCGTGGAGCTGGAGCCCCCGAAGCCAAAGCTCCCGCCGCGCGAGGAGCCGCAGCAGGAGCCGAAGCTTCCGCCGCGCGAGGAGCCGCGCGATGAGCCGCGCGATGATGAGCCCGAGCCAGACCTGACCGACGAGGAGGAGAAGCTCAGGGCGCTCCTCGCCAAGAAGGCCAAGACCGCCAAGGCGAGGAAGCGCCCCTCCGCGGCTGGCGAAGGCGTCGGTGACGCCGAGGGCGGGGCAGGCGTCGAAGACGCCGAGGGGGCTGTGCCAATGAAGAAGGCGCGGCCCCCTGCCATGCGGCGACCCGCGGCTGCCGTGCCAAAGCCCGCCGTGCTGCCCAAGCCGCCGACGTGCGAGTGCAACGCGCCGTACAGGTGCGGCTACGTGATCTACAAGCCTTCACAGAAGGTGTTCAGGGCCGTTGTGGGGAGGGCAGATCGCCGCGTCCGCTTCGACCGCAATGCGACGATGAATCGCATTGAGGCTTGGAGCGCGGCGCTGGCGTGGATCGACGCCAAGTGTCAGGTTCTCGACGCGGGGAGGGGGAGGACCAGGGGGTTGTTGAGGACCAGCAGGGCTGGGAGCTCGCATCGCAGCTGCAGCGCGGCGGTGGGCGGCGCCACATCCACGAACTCTCTCTTGCTTGTATGACGTTGCACCATGATGTCTAAAACACAAGTCTGTTGCGATCTTTTCATCGCAAGTCGCATGCATCAATATGCAACACTCCTTTCTCTTGCGAGCTACCGTCGCACTTCGTATGCATCACTATGCACCTACATGTCCTTCTGATGCGACGTCGTATCATGCCATATGCATCGATATGCAACGTGCACTTCTGTTGTGATCTATCGCCTCGCTGCATTCAGATGCATCATGCAGCGTGCCCCTACCATAACGCGACGCATGCATCCTATGATGCGCATTGGCATCGTTATCGAGTCTGTAGCCATTTGGGCTGAAACCATGGCCGCGTCCGCCGCCAGGAAACGCAAGGCGGATGAGGCGCTGGTGGAGCTCCACAGGGGCTCATACCTGTCACAGCGTGCTCTGTCGGGTGTCCTAAAATATGTGCGAGACCATGGGTTGCCCGACAATATTTCACGGAGCTCACAATACAGGGCAAACGAAAACATCATTGCCAAAGAGTCGAACGCATATGGGAACGTCTTGCGTTGCATAGACACGCCTTTAGTCAGTGGTAGAACTTTCGAGAACTGGGTGTGCTGTCCTGGGCCATTTTTGTATTCCTGCTGCAAGGCTAGCGCTCCAGTCAGGGAGATGTTTCGCCGCTCACTTCAGGAGCACCCATGCAGCTTGGCGTCGCCGTGGCACATCATTTTATATTTCGATGGTATTTCACCGCGAGACCCCCTGGCGAAGGGGAAAGATTATCGGGGGGTTGATGCTGTTTACTGGTCGTTCGCTGAGTTCGACGAGTCCTTGGGTAACGAAGATGCGTGGTTCACGCTTAGCACTGCGCGGTGCGCAAAAATAAAAAGCATCCCAGGTGGCATCGGGCAGTGCATCAAGATGACCCTCAAAGAAGTTTTTTTTTAATTCTGCTGGTGGTTTCAATTTTGAGACGAGCGGTGTTACATTAGACGTGTCAGAGAACGGCGACGCAACGTCGCACGCGACGATCGTCGCGAAGCTGTCGTGCGTCATAGGGGACGAAGAGGCATTGCGGGAACTACACATGAACAAAGGGCACGCTGGTTCCAAACCCTGTGCGTTATGTCGCAACGTCTTGAATAGAAAGTTTGATTATTTGACATATGATGTATCTGGTTTCTTTGTGACAGACGCGTGCTTGGATGCGTCAAAGATACGCAGAAACGATGACGCGACAATCATCGCGATCCTGGAACGACTTCGACCCGATTGGGATAAATATCAGCGGGGGGAGTTTTCAGAGGGGCAGTACACGACCATCACACAGCACAAAGGATGGAACTTCCACCCCGAACACATAGCGCTGGACCCAGGTTTGCGATATCTCCCTGCGTCATTCATTTGCTTTGACTGGATGCATATTTATTTTGTGTCTGGTATATTCGACAGAGAAGTAAAAGCACTTTTAGGGCATGCGCAGTTCAAGTGTTTGTGTGATGCAATGGAGTTGCATGAGTATTTCATGAAGTGGACGTGGCCGAGTAAACACCACTCAGCCGCAACTGTATGGGAGACTGGTGAGCTCCAAGCAAGTGCCTCAGAAGAGATCTCTGCGTTGCCTGTTTTGTGCAGGTATATTCGGCAAGTAATTGCCATGCATCCTTCATCGGATCAAGTGGCCCCCCAGATCGCAAGTATGCTGGCATTGCAAGATGCCGTTGACATAATCATCACGGCGGCGCGGCGGCTTCCAGTCACGACCGCGCAGATAGAGTCAGCGATAGTGAAACATCTTCGGTGCCATCAGGACGCATATGGTGAAAGCTATTGGGTGTATAAGCACCATATGGCAACACATTTGCCAGAAATGTTTGAAAAACATGGGTCGCTCAGTTGCTTTGTCCAGGAACGCAAGCACAAAAACGTAAAACGTTTCGCCAAAGACCACATGTGCAAGAAGGGGCCAGAGAAGGCTCTCATGGTCCAACTCACTGCGCAGCACGCGCACGATTTAAAGACCATGCGTGTTTCACCTGGCTTAGTCGACCCAACGAAAGCAACACAGAAGCTGCTGAATGCGTTGAAACGCATGTGCCCTGGGACGCAGACAGCCGTCTCCAGCATCGAAGCCATGACAGATTTCGGCCGCATCAAGCGCGGTGATATCGTACTTCTGGGGTCGGGCGGGATGCATGCAGCAATGCAAGTGTGGTTTCACGTGAAATGCGACGATGGCGAGTCGCAGGTGCTTGTCCAGCAGCTTGCAACTAAGCATGTGAACGCCGCTGAAGGTTTTTCCAGACACATCTTTTTAGATGATACAGACCCTGTTCTGATGCCTCTGACCTCGCTGAAAGCTCCTGTGATTTACAGGAAAATAGAGAACGACATCACGTGCATTTGGCCAGTAGAATACAAATCGCGATGTTGCTAACATGATGCGCTGCGGACCGTCGCGTTTGCCCCAGGACGATAAAAAAATTCTGAAGGCCCTTGAGCAGATCCAAATCGACGAAGCGCCCAATCATGATGCCCCCATTTCCAACTACATGAGATGCAAAAACATAACATAAACATTAAAAAACAGCTTCAAACTGGCCAAACCTAACTAGTTATAACTCCGTTAATAACAATTAGAAGTTCCGCTAACTGTTACTAACTACGCAGGGCCTTCAGGTATACACCGATCCTGGGTCCAGGGTGATCCTGGCCGGGATCGGTGTTGGTGTATAGTTGGTGCCCTCCTACGATGGCCAGACTGGTCGTTTCTGTGCGTGCTTCTCTGAGCTTGGGGCCCCTGCAGGGGCGCCGTGTGCGGGCCCCGGGGCCCCCCGCGATCTGGGAGGAGCCGGCCTCGCGGGGACGGGGGGCGAGAGCCGCGGGGCCGACGGCCTGGTGGGCCATCCGCCAGAATCAGGAGGGAAAGAAACACACAGACACAATGAATCGTCGACTTCCAGGAAAACATGGGAAAAGATGAGAAATGGGGGGGGGGAAGAAAAAAAACCCAGAAAATATAGGAAACTATGGGGAATCGTTTCATTTGTGTGTATTTATCTGTGTGTCCCGGGGCCCCTTCACAGAGGTCGGCCACGCGCAGAGGGGGGCAGGGGGAGGGGGAGGGGGGAAGGCTTCTTGGAAGCACTCTGCTACTTAGAAGGCGCTGGCCTTCTCTGTAGCTGTAAGGCCGGCGCCTTCTGAGAAGCAGCCTCTTTCTAAGAAGCCTCACCCCTCGCCATACCCCCTTTCGTGCGCCCCGCCGAGGAGGCCTGAGCAATCGGGCAGTCGACAGAAGTGTCCCTGGCCTGAGGTGCCCCGAGTTTCCGGGCAGCTCTGGAGCATAGGGCCTCCCCTTCTGAGTTCCACAGTTGGCCTTGTGAGCCCAGTGGAGAATACATGTTCGGCAAGAAGAGGTAGATTACGGAGACGAGCAGCTGGAGAGGAGGAGTTGGGAGCTACGAGAGAAGGAGCAGAAGAATGACGACGATGGGATGAGAAGGAGGAGTTGGCGCAGAGGTCTGAAGCAGACAGCAGACGAACAAGGGTCGAGGGCAGTTGTCCCATATCCCGTGGTCTTCGGCCCGCCCCGACACCATCACTGGGTCGTGGACAGGGGCATCCTAGAAGCCTTGTGGGGGGGGGGACTCTTCGCAGGCCTCTTGGGGCGTTGGAGCTCAGGAGAGCACCCACATCCAAGGGAGCCGCTGTTGTGCAAGTTCCGTGCCCAGTTCGATTCGGCTCGAGGTGCTTCGACGAGCTCGCAGGGGGTCCCAGGAGGCCCCGTGGGGGCCAGTCGGGACCGCTCTGGAAGGCTCCGGGGCCGCCCGAGGCCGCACCAGAGGCCTCACCAGTGGGCCTTAAGGGGGCGCCCAAACACCCGACGCAGATTTGACGCAGCCCGCTTCTGGCAGGGTGCTCCGAGGTCGGGTCTCGTAGCTCCGTAAGGTGTTCCTTTCGGGCCAGGTGACAGGGCTCCCCACAACAAGGACGTCGTCGTAGCAACATCATGTGGCCCCTGGTTAATTCTTGATGTGTGGTCGCAGATGGTGTCCCCGCCGGTGCGGTCGCGTCTTACCTTGAAGGGCGAACGGACTGCTGTACATCTACGTAGGCACATCCCATGGAAGGCGCTCCCGAGAATGCACCCGCATGCTGCGCCCCCGAAATTCGGTTCAGAAGTTGCACAGCATGGTCTGCGCCGCGTGGTCTTGCATTCGATATGTTCCGCCCCCACTGGTCGCACAGAAGCGCTGTGTTGGGTCTATACGCGGGTGTTGTTGAATCACGTCCACGCGTGGGGGCTGGAAGGGTGGCTGGCCAGGTCATCAAAGCAGGCAAGTAGCAACCATCATCGATAGCATGGCATGGTAGGGGATAATACCAACGCGTGCCTACACCCCAACAGTAAGCATGTAGGACCGAGAGCCGCCTGGGGCGGCGTGCGTTGCAGCCTACTTCGCCCGCCATGATCCAGGTACACGGTGTAGAGGTACATGTCGTCCAGCTCCACACGCGCCATCACACCCGCCGTGCCATTTGTAGCCATTGATGCGGCGGTTGTGCCCCGCCACCGCGTCCGAGCGAAACGTGCAGATGAGGAGCAGGGTTCGGTGGCGGGCGAGGGGGGGAAGTGAGAAGGAGCGGGCCTTCCCAGAAGGCTCGGAAATCCCCCAGCCTTCCGTGAAGTTTTCTGAGCCTCTCCCGAAAACGGGAAAAACAATTTCTCGGAAGGCTGGAGGCCTTCTGAGAAGCCCCGCCTCCTTGTGTGAGGGCCTTCTCCTCCTCACTTCCCCCCCTCCCTCGCCGCCAAAGGGAGCCTCCTTCTCCCGAGGTCCGACGCCGCCAGGGCCGCGCAGAGACGCGGCGCAGACCCCACGCCCGGGGCTCTCGACGCCGCCCTGCGTCGCTCGTCGCGCCGGGGGGCGATCCGCGAGGGGGGGGCTCCCCCGGGGCTCTCGAGGCACGGAGGCAGATTACCAGCCTCGAACGTATCCCTATCCCTAAGATTGACACGCCCAAAGGCGATGACCATCTTAGGGATCCGCCCTCAAAAATAAGGGAATCCCCAGGATTGGCATCGTGGTAAGGAGGTGCCCAGCATAGGGATAGGGACATGTTCCAGGCTGATACGCATGAGGTCCCCGCTGGGTTCCTGCCACGCCGTCCCGCCCCCCCCAGGGCAAGAGGTCGTTTTGATTACGTGTGGCGCTCGCGCTGGGGGCCCCGCCTCTGCGGGGGTCGAGGAGCGGGCCCCCTCGGCGGAGGGAGAGGTACCCCTGCCGCGACCCTGCGTCCGTTTTCCCTTTTTTGGGCCTCCTGTCTAGGCCCCCTAGATGGGGTCGGAGTAGATGGGGTCGGAGGATCGCGCCGCATCGGCGATGCCTTGGCGGTGCGTCGGCGATGCGGCTCGATGTGGGGCCCAATTTCCTCCACGCCGACGTTACCGATGCATCGCCGACGTCGCCAGTGCATGGCCGATGCATCGCCGATGCATCGGGGATGCATCGCCGGTGTATCGGCGATGCGGCGCGATCCTCCGACCCCATCTACTCGGACCCCATCTAGGAGGCCTCTATCCTGGGCCTCCGTCGTCGCCACCGCTGGCTTCGCCTCGGAATCCTGGTCAGAGCGCACCCCAGGAGAGGTTCCGGGAGCAGGCGGCATCAGGAGGTTCCGGGAGTATAGGCGGCATCCGTACTTTTCAGTGTTCAGTCGGGCCTGTTCCTCTCCAGGGGGGAATATTCAAAGATAGTCAAGCAATAGTCTGTGAACAATTTGTTTTAAAGTATTGTTTGACCATTTTGGAGTTTTGTTTTGGGGGGGGGGTACTTTTCATGGTTCGTCGAAAGTCCCCCTGTAGGGGGACGCGCCCGACTTAATGCGAATTATGTTTTTAAAGTATTTGTTTGACCATTTTGGAGTTTTTTTGGGGGGGTATTTTTTGCATTTTTCGTCGAAAGTCCCCCTGTAGGGGGACGCGCACGACTTCATTTTAGTGCCCCCAGCCTCTCGACCTCGACGGAGTGTGGCGGGAGGGCGCTCGGCAGGCGGCGGAAGGGATGGCGAGGACGCTTTTCCGCGGGTCGCGGCTGGCGGACGGAGCATCTGCACTCCCCCCCAGGGAGAGACGTCAGTTTTCTCGGGGGTCTCCTCCTCGTCCTCCTCCTCCTCCTCCTCCTCCTCCTCCTCCTCCTCCTCCTCCTCCCCGCTCCTCCTCCTCCTTTTCCACCTCCTCCTCCTCCTCCTTCTCCTCCTCCTCCTCCTCCTCCTCCTCCTCCTCCCTCCTCCTCCTCCTCCTCCACCCCGCCCCCAGGGAAAGACGTCAGTTCTCTTTCGGGGAACGAAAAGCGACATAAACAGAAAAACTCGGAGGTCCGCGTGGATTTCTCGGACCGGCGCCGCCCCTGGCGCGCTCCGCGCGCCAGGGAGGGGGGTCCAGCGCCGATCCGAGAAATCCGCGCGGACCTCCGAGTTTTTATGCTTATGGCACTTTCTGTTACCCTATTATTGGGGGTCGTGGGTTTCCTGGATGGGCAGCCGGCTGTGACCAAGTCAGTTCTGCGTCAGCACTTTTCAGATGCCTCCAAACACCTACCTCCCTCATCCCGCAGGACCGAGGGCAAGGCTTGGCGCTTTGAGCGCCGCCGTCGTCGCGGCGTGACCCCTGGACGAGAAGCCCTCCAGCCTTCGAAGAGACCTTCTTCGAAGTCTCGACCCCTTCCTCAGAGGCACCCTGCCTTCTTAGAATACGCCCCCCTTGTTTGTGCGCGCCACCAACGGAGAGTGGTCAGATGGACAGTGCGCTTTAGCCCCCCAGGTGGGACATCGCCTTGTCTCTGCTCAGGGCCCAGGAGCGGCAGGGGGTCCAGACGAGCGGCGCCCTCCTTGACGCGGCCCTCGGCGCCTGCGTGAAGACCAGGCTCGGGGATGGCGAGACCCTCTCTTGCTTGATGCCCCTCGCGTTTGGCGTACCCTGAGATCCGACGTTGCAAAGAAATTGCAACACCTAAAAAAATCACGACCAGAGCCCCGGACCCCAGGGGCCCAAAACCCAGCGGAAACGTCCGTCGTGAAATGAGAAGAGGCGGAGGCGGAGGAGGAGCAGGCGGAGGAGGAGGAGTTGGAGGCGGAGGAGGAGGCGGAGGAGGAGGCGGAGGGGGAGGAGGAGGAGGAGGGGGCGGAGAAGGAGGAGGAGGAGGAGGCGGAGGAGGAGCAGGCGGAGGGGAGGAGTTGGAGGCGGAGGAGGAGGCGGAGGAGGAGGCGGAGGAGGAGGGGGCGGAGGAGGCGGAGAAGGAGGCGGAGGAGGAGGAGGAGAAGCATGGATCACCGCCACCGAGCACCCGTCGGCGGGGGACCGACCCCTCTGGGCGGCAGCTCGCCCGAGCGCCGCCCTCTGCCCTCGGCGGCGCTCGGGCGCGCCACCTGCCCAGAGGGGTCGGGCCGCTGCCGATCGGCGCTCGGCGCCGCAGGCGGGCCAACGGCGATGTAGGTTTCCAGGGCTCGTTTTGATTCCTCCGATTCGATTCGATTCGATTTCGATGGCCTCCGATTCCGATTCGACTCGACTTGGGATTCCGATTTGGGCTCCGACTTTTCGATGGAGGCCTACTAGCTTTCCGATTTCCGCCGATTCGACTTTTCCCGACTCGGCTGCCGATTTCCGCCGATCCGATTCCTTCGATCGCCGATCCGACTTATCGATTCGATTTTGGGGGTGCCTGGGTTTCGGCATCGTCAGGCGATCGCCAACATGGATCAGGGGGGCGACGTTCGAGGCGTCGGCCAGTAAACAAACGACCCCACCCCACCTGCGGCCCTCCGTGCTGCGCTACGGCCCATCGGGGGCCGTAGCGTCTACCACGCAAAAACCCACGCCAGACGTCTTGGTTCAGGCGATCGCGAACCTGGATCAAGGGGACGTGGATCAGCGACGGGTCCCGTTTCCATGGGACACTGCGGATTTCCGCCGCTGAGCGAGGCGGCACCGGCCGCATTTGGGGGAGGGCACCTCCTCCGATCCATGGATTCGGCGGCCGCGCGCCAAATCCACAGATCGCTAATCCATGTTTGCGCGCCCCCGAGCATGGCTCGCGCTTTCCTACAATTCGCTGTGTAGCGATCGCTCGATCCATCCGCAGCTGGGAAATGTAGGATAGTGTGGTTCTTGATTTCTTACAGTTTGGTCCGCAACATCACAGTCAGCCCGGCCTCGGACATCGCAGACAGTCATGGAGTCATGGCAGAGAGGACTGCCAGGGGCCAGCACCCTGCCGTTGGGTTCCTGGTGGCGGTGGCCCATGCTTCTCCTAAGGAGCGGGCGTTACAGCAAGCGTGCAACATCGCAGAAAAGCATGAAGTCATGGCATGGAGGACTGCCAGGGGCCGGCACCCTGCCGTGCCGTTCAGTCGGGCATGTCCCTCTAATTACAGGGTGAATATGCAAGAGTAGAAAAAGATAGTGTGACGACGACTTTTCGTGATCGGTTGACTATGTTTGATCACGTTTGATCATTATCACATGTTTTATTCCAAGATCCGCCTGTAGGAGGACATGCCCGACCCAATCAGTGAGTCACGGCTGAGAGGACTGCCAGAGGTCGGCACCCTACCGACGGGTTCCTTCGATGCTCGTTTTGGGGACCTTCCCAGGACCCACCGGACGATTCTGTTCGACTCAAGCTCGACTCGAATTCTGATGGGCCTGTTTTCCACCACCACCACCATGAGTTGAAGTTGGAGGGGGTCCTCCTCCTCCTCCTCCTCCTCCTTCTCCTCCTCCTCCTCCTCCTCCTCCTCCTCCACCTCCTTGCCCCTCCCAACCCATGGTGGCGGTGGTGGTGGTGGAGTACAGGCCCATCACGTTCGACCCCAGTTCGGCGCAGGTTCGACTGGAGTCGACGGACGTTCGCGCGGGCGGAGCGAGCGGCTGCGAAGGTCCCCCGGGAGGAGCACATCGAAGGTTCCCGGGTGGCGGCGGCCTGTGCTGCTCCCCCGAGCCGTGGCTCGGGGGCGGAAACGAGGGGGGTGATGACTAGGGGGGGATGGATATCATGGCCGGGGCCATGAGATTTCCCCAGATCTCATGGCGCCCCTTCTTATTCCATTACGTCCCTGGCCTCCCCGCTGGGCCGCGCACATGCCGCCGGTCATGATTTGCACCCCCCCCTCTTGGACACCCCCCTCTTGGCCGCTCCCGAGTGGCGGAGAGAGGGAGATCCAGTGCTGTGCCTAGACTGTGCTTTTGGTGATTTCGTGGGCCGTTTTCGTTTCGACTTCGTTTTGCGGTAAAGGGAGATCCTTGGCCGCATGATGTTCCAACCTGCTTCAGCCCTGACCGCCGGAAAGAGTGTCGAGCACCACGAAGGTAGTGAGAAACTTGCGTCTTTTTTCGTATGTCGGGCCTTGGGAGGCGATACTCGTTCGACGCTGTTTCGATACTCCTTTGGGTGCTCGAAAGTATGTTCGGGCTGTGGTCCTCAAGTACGATGGGAGCAACACAATATGTTTTACAAGTGATATTATGGTTAGCATTAGTATTATTATTGCTAATAATATTACTATTGTTATTTTTTATTATTATTATTCATTATTTGTTATTTATTATTCATTATGTCGTACCAGTTGTTACTATTTTATTATTATTATTCTTTTTATTAGTATTATCATTATTATTATTATTAGTAGTAGTATTATTATTCGTATTATTACTATTATTATTATTATCATTCGTAGTAGTAGTAGTAGTAGTAGTAGTAGTAGTAGTATTATTTAGTGTGGGTATTAGTAATCATAATCATAATACTGATACGTACTAGTAGTAATGAGAGCACATACTACGAACCATAATACGAATGAGGATACTGTGATAAAACACTGCTCCGCTCCTTTTCTCCCCCCAAACAAAAAACCAAACAAAGCCCTGCCCTGCTCCGGTTTTTTTAAGCCCTGCCACGCTCCTTCTTTCTACCAGAAAAGACTCGCCCCGCTCCAGGCAGTGGGAGGCCGCGGTGGGGGCGCTCCTCTCGGCCCCGGGCCTCGCGCGGCTCGCCAGCCCCGGCAGCAGGCAGCCCAGGCGGCCCGCGCCGGCCCCCTTCGGCTCCCTCGGGGGCAGGCAGGGCGAGGAGAGGAGCAGGCGATCCCTGAGATCCTGGCGACTCCACTTTTTCGACCTGGGCGTGTTCGCTCCTTCTCCTCCTCCTCCGCCTCCTCCTCCTCCTCCGCCTCCTCCTCCTCTTCCTCCTTCTCCTCCCTCTCCTCTTCCTTCTCCGCCTCCTCCGCCTCCTCCTCCGCCCTCCGACTCCTCCTCCTCCTCCTCCTCCTCCTGCTCCTCCTCCTCTTCCTCCTCCTCCTCTTCTTCTTCTTATTTCACAGCGGGCGTTTGCGCTCCACTTCGGGCCCTGGGACCAGGGTCGGTTCCGGGCCAGGAATTGTCGGATGGGGGGTCCCACAAACAGAGTCTGGGTGTGGAAGATGCCGGGGCACGGTGGGGGGGGGGTCAGGGTCGGTTCCGGGCGAGGAATTGTCGAGTAGTCTGGGCGTGGAAGATGTTGGGGCACGGTGGGAGGTCAGAGTCGGTTGCGGGCCAGGAATTGTCGGGTAGGGGAGCGCGAACAACAGAGAGTCTGGGCGTGGGAGATGCAGGGACGCGGTGGGGGGTCAGGGTCTGTTCCGGGCCAGGAATTGTCGGGTGGGGGGCGCGAGAAACAGAGAGTTTGGGCGTGGAAGATGCCGGGGCACGGCGGGCCAGGAATTGCCGGGTGGGGGGTCCCAAAAACAGAGGGTCTGGGCGTGGGAGATGCTGGGGCATGGTGGGGGGTCAGGGTCGGTTCCGGGCCAGGAACTATCGGGTGGGGGGTCCCAAAAACAGAGAGTGTGGGCGTGGAAGATGCCGGGGCACGTGGGGGGTTCAGCGTCGGTTCCGGGCCAGGGTCAGCAGGTGAACAGTTGAGACGCACACGCATCTGGGGTCGGCGGATTTCTCGTTCCTTGTGTGTTATCCCCGGGAAAAAAGGGATTTCGTCTCTTCTTCATCGTTCCCTAGGTCAGGCCGATGACTGTGTATACTCGAAGTCAGTGCCGCCGAGATGGGTACGCGGTTGCTTCCAGTTCTTCTGGCAGCGCGCAGCCGTGCGGCGGGGTGGCTCCGCTCTCGCGTGGGGCGGCGGCAGGCGCGGGAGGGGCACACGAAGCACCAGCTCTCACGCATCGGTCTGGGTCTGGACCTCGCGAGTGCCCAGAGCCCCCCCCGCGCTGTGAAGAGGTCACGGCGGGAAGTTTCTCGCTCTGTTTGGCCTCTGGGGGCCCCCTATTGGGCCTCGGGGCCCGGAGAAGACGACTCGGGATGCAGAGCCGGCCCTGGGGAAGGGGTCCAGACCTCTGGGGGTCGACTTGGTGAAAAAAACACGACGTGGGGCAGCGTCAGCTCGCGCTAGCTATGCACACACACACACAAACACTGCATTGTATTAGGGATCGTGCCCTTCTCACCCCCCCCAGCCCCGCACGGACCGTTTGTCCGTCCAGGGAGGCCGAGTCAGACCGCGCCCGCTACGTATGCGTATCCCGTGTTTTTTTGCGACGGGTTCTTGCGTTCCTACACCACCAGCCCCGCCAGCAGCTTTTGCCCATCCATGGAGGCAATATGAGTCAGACCGCGCCCGCTATTCCACCAGCCCCACCGGCACCGTTTCCCGTTGAGGGGAGGCCGCCGCGTCAGACCGCGCCCGATGCACGGGTACAATGTTGCTTGGCAGGGCTCATGCTTTTCTTTGTTCGGCCAACCCTACTGATATCTTGCGCCCGTCTGGGGAATTCGCATCAGACCGCGCCCGCAGTGCGGACACAATGTTGTGTGTGCGTCAGTGTTCCATGCCACCAGCCCCACAAGAGTCGTTTGCCCGTCCAGGTGGGCCTCGCCAGATCGCGCCCGGTATGCAGGTTTCTGTCAGTCTCGTCGGGCGTCGCACGATGTTTTTCGCGAGACGGGCTGGTCTGACTGACTGATTGATCGCACCCGTTAGGCGGCCGCCGAGTGCGCAGCACATGGCGCAACCAACAGCAGGCAGTGTTCTTATCAGCAGGGTGCGCATCCTATGGCGCAACCCATAGGAGGCAGTTCTGTTCACGGCCGCCGAGTGCGCAACCCATTGCGCAACAGTAGCAGGCCGTTTCATGTTGACCGCCGAGTGCGCAATCCATGGCGCCGTTACTTCTAGGCCGCTGGGTGCGCAACCTATGGCGCAACTTCGAGCAGTCCATGCTACTCTCGGCCGCCGCGTGTGCAACCTATGACGCGCCCAGCAGGAGGCCGTTTCTTATGGGCCAACGAGCGCGTGGCCCAAGGCGCACCTAGCAGCAGGCCGTTTCGTTCTCGACCGTCGGGTGCGCAGTTTTATGGCGTATCCAGCGGCAGGCCAGCTTCATGTTCGGCCGCCGGTTTCGCAGGCCGTGTTGCTCTCGGCCGCAGAGTGTGCAACCTCTGACGCCACCAGTAGCAGGCCGTGATTTTGGTTTTTATTCTGGGCCGCCGATGGCGCCAGTGGCGCACCCCGTAGACGGCGCAGCCTGTGGCGGACTCCGTGGATGGCGCAAAGCCCAGATCGTCGCAGCCTATGGGTCAACACACAGATAGCGCAGCCCATGCCGCAGCCTGCAGGCGACGCAGAAACCATGGGTCGCGCAGCCCATGGATCTCGCCATGTGGGCGGCCTGCGCCTGGCGGTGGACCCAAGCAGGTGGGCAGCGGTGCGATTTTTAGCAGGTCTCGTGCACCTCCCAATCCACGAGTCCCACCCATTTCGGCTGCCTCTTCATCCCGCCACACCACTTTCGGTTGCCTCTCCATTCCAGGGAGGCCTCGTCCGACCGCACCCGCGGTGAAGATATGCCAGGATGTGCGAGGGTTCGTGCCCATCACACTCATCCAACGGGGGGGCCGCGTCAGACCGCGCCAGCTGTGCGGGTATCCAGTTTTTGTTCACCAGGGTTCTACCCTAGGGGGGGCCGCCACACGTCTCGTGCCCGCCTGGAGGAGGAGGTGGAGGAAAAGGACGAGAGGCACCTAGGTAGAGGATGCGGAGGATTGATGATGATGATGATGATGATGACGATGATGATGATGGTGGTGGTGGTGGTGGTGGTGGTGATGATGATGATGATGATGATGACGATGATGATGATGATGATGATGATGATGATGATGATGATGATAATGATGATGATGATGATGATGATGATGATGATGATGATGATGATGATGATGATGATGATGCAGAGGAGGAGGAGGAGGAGGAGGAGGAGGAGGAGGTGGAGGAGTGAGGACGAAGATTCGGAGAATGGGTGACCATCTGGTTTAATGTGAAGGAGCGGGGAGGGACACAGGCTGGAGAATGGAGAGGTGAAGTAACGCGGAGAAACGGGAGGGTGGGGGAGGAAGATGAGATGACCGAGGACGCGGAGATCGAGAAAGGGAGAGAGCGAACACCAAGCTCCTGCCGCCCCACGCAGCTTCCCCCCTCTGCCCGCGCAGCCCAACCATAACCATTACTAGCACGTGGAGAGCTCCGAGAGCCCAGGTATCCGCCGCTTTTGCCTCGCTTGGGGCCCTGGCCACCCTGAGCCGCTCTCTGACGGCCCCCGGGCCCGAAGCCAGCCCCCTCGGAGGCGCGAAGAGGGCGACGGAGCGGCCGCGCTGATTTTTGCGTGGCGCCGGACCCCTGGCAGTACACGCATATGGATAGATAGATAGATAGATAGATAGTTAGATAGAGAGATAAAGAGATATATTGATTGATTGAAATCCCCCGTGCACGAGGCCCGGCCGCCCGGGCCCCCGGGGGGGGCATTGGGAGGACCAGGGTTTCCCAGATCGCTCCCAGAGCACCCAGGAGCGGCCCTGGAGCTCCCAGACTGCCCCAGATCGGGGCTGGACAGACCTCCTACCCTGACACGTCGATCGAGGAATTGGCCGTTTTCGGTTCGCGAGAGGGCGCCGCGGCCGTCATTTTTGCGGGTCCAGGTCCGTCGGTTTCGGCCCCAGGCCGTTTTCACTAAGGGGAGGTTCACTAAAGGGAGGTTTGTCCACCGCCGACCAGGGAGCTCCCAGAAGCCCTCGGGGACGTTGACGAGCCCCTCCAAAGACAGCCCAGATGGCCCCAGCGTGGCCCGAGGTGGGCTCGAGACAGGAAGTACACAGCCCAAGAGGCCCCCCAAGAGGCCTCACGAGAGCTCCGAGGAGCATCCCGAGAGAGGGGCCGCAGAGGCCTTTTCAAGAGTTGTTCAATGTGTTTCGGCTTCTCGCGTGTTCAATAGTTTTTCCAATGTGTTTTTTTTCAATCGTTTTTCAATAGTTTTTCAAACGTAGAGGCCTCGCGTTTTCGACCTCCCGAAGCTCCAAGACGGCCGACGACGCCCCCAAGACCGCCCCAAGACCGCCGAAGAGACCCCAAAAAGAGCCCCGAGAGGGCACCAGGGAGTCTGAAAGTTGCCCAGGAAGGGGCCCCAGACGGCCCAAGGGAGCCCCAGGACAGGCCCAAGCTGAGCCACAGAGCGCGAGCGGGAGGCGCCAAGACGCTCCAAGACGGCCCAGCTGACCCTAACGTGGCCTCAGATGGGCCAAACACGGCAAGTACACAGCCCAAGAGGCCTCCAAGAGGTCTCAAGAGAGCTCCGAGAAGCATTCCGAGAAAACCCGAAGAGGCCCGAATCATTGATTTTAATCGGTTTTCAATGTTTTTTGTTTCCTCTCGTTTTCGATCTTCCGACGCTCCAGGACGGCCGACGACGCCCCCAAGACCGCCGAAGAGGCAAAGCGCCCCGAGACGGCACCAGGGAGTTTGAAAGTTGCCCAGGAGGACAGGCCCAAGCTGGACTACAGACCGCGAGCGGGAGGCGCCAAGGCGCTCCAAGACGGCCCAGATGGGCCCAACACGGCAAATACACAACCCAAGAGGCCTCCAAAAGGCTTCAAGAGAGGTCCGAGAAGCATCCCGAAGAGGCCATATCATTGCACAAGTTGCTTTGCCCCTCCCACCCTTCAAGTGCGGCCCCGACAAGGCGAGAGGGGTGCTGCCATACCATATACGGTCCCTGTTCTTTTCTTGCTCATCCCACCGCACCCGAGGCAGCCCCGTCAGAGCGCACGGGGTGTGGCTATACCCTAATTTTTGTGCCGTTTTCGTGCTCCTCTCTCCCCTCCTGGGCAAGTCCCGCCAGAGCGCCAGGAACCCCCCCGCCAGAGAGACAGCAGGGCCTCCCTACACCATATTTTTTAACGCGATTCTTGCTCCTCCCACCCTTGCAGGGCGGACCCGAGCGAGCGGGGGTGTTACTATACCACACAATGTTTTGAGGTTTCGTGCCCCTCCCTTACCTCCTGAAAGGCTTCGCCAGAGCGCCAAGAAGGTATCGCCATAGGCCCCGCCAGAGCTCCAGGCAGCCCCATACATGGGACTTGCCTGGCAAATCATTGAGCATCCCCCGTGCGCCCGAACCTTCTGATCCCACGGGTGCGATTTTCGCCGGCACGAGGTTTGGAGTCAAGCGCAAAAAACTGTCCCCAGTCCAGTGGACGGACTCGACAACAACTGATTGCAGAGAAGGGCACTGATGACCGGGACATCTGCGCGCGCACCCTGCCGATACCCGACAGCTGAACGACCGCTGAAAACGAGAAGCCTGGAGCACTAGGACAGGACCAAAAAACGCGGTCCCACGCGCGCGCAACGAGGCCCCGAGCCAACCCCAGCGCCAGGAGCTGGCGGATGTCTGCGTGATCGGGCATGGGGAGACCAGACAGATGCGCAAAAACATTGAGTGTCACGACGAGGCAGAGCAGAGCTGAACATTGAGGAAAAACGCAAGATAAACCACACACAAAGGCGGCAGCGAGATTGTGAGATTCGCGGGAACGTGGCGCCCCGCGTTCTGACTACGCGTTTTTTGGCGTCGATGGCATGGGCCCGAGAACGCTGGAAATCGTCGTTGTGGCCACAACGGGGCTTACAGCGGCACCCGTGGCTCATCTGCGACTAGAACCTAAGCGCGCTTAGCGCCGCGTGGTTCTAGTGTATCTCTATATATATACATATATATACACATGTGTGTATACATGTATATATATATATGTATATACATAGACACATACACATATATACATTTACATATACATATATATAGAAATGTATGAGTACATATATATACACACTAATATATATATATGTATATGTATGTGTATATGTATATGTATAAATATATATATATATGTATATATATATATATATATATATATATCGAGGCCTCCTGCCAGGAGTAACGTCTGGGGGGTATAGGCTCGTTGGGAACGCCTCGAGCCCCAATCGCCCGACAAGGAGCCCGATAACCCGCCCTTGCCGGGAACGTGTGGATTCGATATCATGGGCCAGTCATCGATTCATCGGCGATGCATCGCCGATTCCAGGTCGAAGTCTCCCCCCCGAGCCGGTCCCCCCCCGTATCGATGCCGTTTGATCGTCGAGCCATAACTCGGCGACCTGGTGGCCGTGCAGAACGATTCTGGCACCCCTGGAACCGCCTCGACGAGGTGCAGCCGATGGAGGCCGCCCCGAAGCTCGAAACCCACCGAGAACCAATGAGAACTCCCGAAAATCTCGAACGTATCGCCCGTTCTCTGCGTTGCATCTTCGGGGGGCCTCGTCTGTCCCCAGAATGGGTGTTTTTTTCTTGTGCCCGACGCGGGTTCGATGCGGACTCGGCGCGGATTGGGCGTGGATTCGGCGCGGGTTCGACGTGGATCCGACGCGGATGCCACGTGTCCGACATGGATTCGGCACGGATTTGACGCGGATATAGGGGCGCGACGGGACAGACAAGGCCCCCGATGATACAACATACAGTGGAGACCCATGCCAAGCCTTGCTTGCCTCCAGGGTGCCCTGGGTTTCTTGGGTGTCGATGGTGTTGCCATGGAAAGCGCTACCTTCCTACGCCGAAAATCCAGGGACGTCCTGGGGCAATAGGGTTGGGCTTCTTGTGGAAGGTTTCTTGTGGGCTGGCCTCCACTGTACACATTCAGAGCTCCTCGCGGATGTCTCGGATCGGCGCTGAGGCCCCCTGGAGGCGCCCGCCTCGGCGCAACGCGCTCTGCGCGCGAGGGATGGGGGGTACAGCGCAGATATGAGAAATCCGCACGGAGCTCCTCCTCCTCCTCCTCCTCCTCCTCCTCCTCCTCACCCTCCTGCTCCTCCTCCTCCACTTCCTCCTCCTCCTGCTCCTCCTGCTCCTCCTGCACCTGCTCCTCCTCCTCCTCCTCCTCCTCCTCCGCCTCCTCCTCCTCCTCCTCCTCCTCCTCCTCCTCCTCCTCCTCCTCCTCCTCCCCCTCCTCCTCCTCCTCCTCCTCCTCCTCCTCCTCCTCCTCCCTCCTCCCTCCCCTCCTCCTCCTCCTCCTCCTCCTCCTCCTCCTCCTGCTCCTGCTCCTGCTTCTCCTCCTGCTGCACCTCCTCCTCCTCCTCCTCCTCCTCCTCCTCCTCCTCCTTCTCCTCTTCCTCCTGCTCCTCCTCCTCCTCCTGCACCTGCTCCTGCACCTCCTCCTCATCCTCCTCCGCCATGTTTTCTGCCCTTTCGTGCTTCCTGCGAAGTAGCCGTCCAGGTCGTCGTCTCCCCACGCCGGTTGCCGATAATATTCCCCCGCCCCCCCCCCCGAGCGTGGCGCCGCGGGCCGCCCCCCCCCGAGCGTGGCGCCTGTCCTCCTGGCCGCAGGCTGTCCCACGCCCAGCCTGGCGCGGCCCGGCTCCTTGGCCTGCGGTGGCAGGACGCCGGCGGCCTGCTCGAGGCCCCGCGCCCTCCTCCCTCCTCCCTCCTCCCTCCTCCCGCCTCCTCCTCCTCCTCCTCCTCCTCCTCGATCCTCCTCCTCTCCTCCTCCTCCTCCTCCTCCTCCTCCTCCTCCTCCTCCTCCTCCTCCTCCTCCTCCTCCTCCACCTCCTCCTCCTCCTCCTCCTCCTCCTCCTCCCCCTCCTTGATCCTCCTCCCTCCTCCTCCTTGATCCTCCTCCTCCCCTCCTCCTCCTCCTCCTCCTCCTCCTCCTCCTCCTCCTCCTCCTCCTCCTCCTCTCCTCCTCCTCCTCCTCCTCTTCCTCCTCCTCCTCCTCCTCCTCCTCCTCTCCTCCTCGATCATCCTCCCTCCTCCTCCTCCTCCTCCTCCTCCTCCTCCTCCTCCTCCTCCTCCTCCTCCTCCTCCTCCTTCTCGATCCTCATCGATCCTCCTCATCCTCCTCCCTTCGTCCGTCTCCACCCCTGTCCAGAATACCGAGGCAAAAACTCAGCGGTGGCGAAAAGGGCCGCCCAGGAGGCCCCAAAAAGGGGGGAGACGAGGCACGGGCAGGTATACCTCCCCCTCCCCCGAAATATGGGGAGGGGGAGGAGAAGAGGGAGACGGGAGAATCGCAGAAGAAACCACATAAACATAAACTTTTGGCGCTCCGCGCGGATTTCTTGAATTCGCACTGGACCCCCTTCCCTGGCGCGCGGAGCTCGCCAGGGGCGGCGCCAGAGGCGCCGCCGGGGGGCCCAGGCGCGGATCCAAGAAATCCGCGCGGAGCGCCAAAAGTTTATGTTTACGTGGTTGCTTCTTCTATTCTCCCGTCTCCCACTTCTCCCCCTCCCCATCTTTCGGGGGAGGGGGAGGTATACCTGCCCTTGCCTCGTCTCCCCCCTTATTTGTGCCTCCTGTGCGGCCCTCGTCGCCACCGCTGAATTTGCTGTCAGAACGCACCTCAGGAGAGGTCCGCGCTGCTCGAGGCCCTGCGTCCTCCTCCCCTATCTCGGCGGCACCCCAACATGCTAATACTATGTGTGCGTCGCCCCCCCCCCCCAGGGGCGACGCGCGCGCCGAGAAATCTTGAAGTACCTGCGTCTTGGCGGGCGCTTTCTGGCCCTACCGCTCGGGAAACGAGATGCTGCACTAAGTTAGTAGACTATATGTTCTGGTCGGGCGCGCACCTCCGAGGAGGACATATGGTATTAGTCTCGCCTTGAGATCCTGGCGATTGAACTTTCCCGAGCCGGGCGTCTGCGCTCCATTCCGGGCCTCGGGACGCTCACAGATCGATCCGGCTCGAAAAACGACGCAGGAAGGTAGGGTCCGGGGGTCTGGTCGTGGTTTTCTGCGACGTTTTATTTTGGTTACAACGTCGGATCAGGTCACTTCTCCTCATCCTCTCCCCACTCGGGGCTATCTTGAGGACTTCTTGGCCCCTCTTGAGGGCTCGCTGGCCGTTCTGATCTTGGGCGCCTCCTTGGGCCGTCCTGCACGGTCTGGAGACAAAGAGGTGGTCCTCATCCTCCTCCCCCTCCTTGGGGGAAGCGTAAGACTCGAGTAAGCCAGAACTCGGGTTTGCCGACATTTTTTGACGAGCGCGTTCTGGATTTTGACGGTCCAGTTTTCGTGGGATGTCTGCAGCGGGAGCTCGCGTCAAATTTCAGATTGGGTCTCGTCATTTTTATGGTGGCCCCGTCAGGCCGACCCGAGTCCCCCGTACCCGAGTCTCGGGGCAGGGCGGGGATGTATCCACATAACCACCGTCTGGGGGATCGATCTTCGGAGACCTCGGTCCACCAGGGGGGGGGGGCCAAATACATCCAGATCCACCGCCTGCCGACGTCCCTGAAGATGATCCCCCAGGCGGCGGTCACGGATAAATCCCCGTCTTGCAAAATGGGGGCACTTGGAAATCTGAACTTGTTTGTAGCCTTTCTTGAGCTGTCGAAGGTTTTCGATGGTTGACGGGACCTGGTGCGCTTTCCGTTAGTTGCGCCTCGTCAAGGGCGGTCTGGGGATGCCAGGATCGTCCCGACCCGAAAAGGGGGCATGTGTGGTCTTTCTTGCGTGCAGCTGATTTCGGACTCGTCGCCAAGGGCTCTCCTTCGGACAGGACTAGCACGAGGATAACAGCCCTTCCAGAGCATTCTGGAACGCTCTCAGAGCGATCCGGGACGCTCTTAAAACCGGAACGCTCTCAGAGCGTTCCGGGACGCTCTGAAAAGGCCGCGGCGCCCAAGATAGCATTCAGAGCCGCTGGATCTCAGAGATTCTCGATTTGTCCTCACCCGAATTGATCCCTGTCCTGGCTTGTCTTCTATAGTCAGCGCAAACCAGAACAGGGGGAACGTCATCTCCTCCTTCTCGTCCTCCTCCTCCTCCTCCTCCTCTTCCTCCTCCTTCTCCCTCTCCTCCTCCTCCTTCTCCTCCTCCTCCTTCTCCTCCTCCTTCTCCTCTTCCTCCTCTTCCTCCTCCTCCTCCTCCTCCTTCGTCTCCTCCTCCTCCTCCTCGTCCTCCTCCTCCTTTTCCTCCTCCTCCTCCTCCTCCCTTCCCTCCTCCTCTTCCTCCTCCTCCTCTTCCTTCTTCTGCTTCTCATCGTTCTACTACTCCTCGTCCTCCTCCTCCTCCTCCTCCTCCTCCTCCTCCTCCTCCTCCTCCTCCTCCTCCTCCTCTTCCTCCTCCTCCTCCTCCCTCTTCACATTCTCATCCTCCTGGACCTCCAGGCCTTGTCTTTCGCCGTTATTATTCGAGCCTGTTCGATATGTAAGGGTCCCAGGGCCCGAAATTGAGCGAAAAGGCCCCGCTCGAAAAATTGGAGTCGCCAGGCTCTCAGGAAAAGGATAGACCAAGTCCCGCCGCTCCAATTTTTTGTCGGGGCGTCGGATGTATAGGTCGCTCGAGCGTGCTGCCTTCCCCGCCCCAGAGCTGGTCGGCCCTGGGGGGTTGATCAAACTAATGCCAGGTGGCCCCTGGAGCACCGCCCCAGGGGCCTCTGGCGGACATGTGACTTGTAAATGGGGGACAGACAGACAGACAGACGAGGAGAGGGAGTTCTTCTCCTCCTCCTCCTCTTCCTCCTCCTCCTCCTCCTCCTCCTCCTCCCCCTCCTCCTCCTCCTCCTCCTCCTCCTCCTCCTCCTCCTCCTCTGCAGGCCCTGCGAGCCCGCGGGGTGCAGCCGGACGCGGGCCTGCACTCGGCGGCCCTGCGGGGCTCCTGCAGCGGGTGGCCGCGGCTCGCCAGCGCGGAGGACGGGGCGGCAAGCGGCGGCGTTGGCTGCGGCGGCCGCGGCGACGGCGGGGACTTTCTCCGAAGGGCTTCGGCGACCCGTCCTCCTCCTCCTCCTCCTTCTTCTTCTCCTTCTCCTTCTTCTCCTCCCTGTTGTTTCTTGTTTTTTTCCTCTTCTTTCTCGTCCTCCTCCTTCCCCCCCTTCTTCTCCGCCTCCTCTTCCTCCTCTCCTCCTCCTCCTCCTCCTCTTTCTCCTCCTCCCCCTCCTCCTCATCCTGTTCTTCCTCCTCCTCTTTCTCCTCCTCCTCCTCCTCCTCCTCCTCCTCCTCCTCCTCCTCTTCCTCCCCGGGTCGCCTACGGCCACGGGGGAAACCGTGCAGGCGACGGCGGGACGGCGGCGGCAGTCGGCGGCGACAGCGCATCGTGATTTGATTACCACCGCGATGTTTTTTGGAGGAGGAAGAGGCACCCACACCTCTACCCTTGTCTGATTTTCCCCGTTGGTCGGCCTCCTCGAAGGCCCTCGTCGCCACCGCTGGCTTCGCATCCAAATCCTGGTCAGAACGCACCCCGGGAGAGGTCTAGGAAGTAATAATATCGATGACCACCGCGATGCTCTATTGCCACTGCATCTTTATTTGCTTGTCAACACATCTCTGGATTCAATTGCCACCGCATCTTGATTGTAGATCGCTCGCGCACTGCTGCCATCTGCGGCTCGTTAGCGGACTGACGAGCCCCACAGGCGGAACTAGTCTCATCGCAGTAACGGTTCCTGCACTGTGAGAATCCCATATCAAAACAAGGGCGGGCGGTGTGCAGACCCGCACCGCGCCAGCGCCGCATCGACCGCCTGCCCAGTTCTGCGCGGGGCCGCACGGCGCCCCACGTCGCCCGGGACAATGCGGAACGGAAGGCGCAGGTGGGTCCCCGGGGGTCTCCCGGAGATTCGGGCCGTCCTGGCCGTTAGACCTGCGGGGCGCCTCCAGGGGGGCCTCGGGGAGCCTTGGGTGCAAGTCGGGCAGGTCCTGGGGACGATTGATGGTGCTCTTTTGACTGTTCCTGTTTGGTTTGGCTATTGCCGTTTTCCGTCATAACTCCGCCTGTAGAGGGACATGTCAACATTGGTGTGGGCTTCCAGGAGGCCTCCAAGACCTACTGTTGTTTTTGGCATCGGAGTGGGCCCGCCGTCGGGCGGGCCTCCCGGGTTCCTGGTGCTGCCGCTGGGCGTCAGCACCGCCAGGAGCCTCTGCCGAGGGCTGCCCGGGACCCCCTCGGGGGCCTTCTCCTGGTGGGGGGGGGCCTCCCCGGGGAGGTGCCCGGACGGGGGGTGCCCTCCACGAGCTCCCAGTTTCCCGGCATCCGGGGGGGGGAGAAGGAGAAGGCTGCAGTGGGCGGGTGCTCGCCTCCTCGACCCCCGTGCGGTGGGCCGCGGGCGTCGCGGCAGCGGGCGCCACAGGCACGCGTGCCTGGGGCGAGCGCAGCAGCAGGAGGCGCAGGAGGAGGGCCAGAGGAGGCGCCAGGCACGCGGCCCGTCCCGCGTGCCATTCCTTTGGACAGCGCCGCTGTGGCTTGTCGCTGCGGCGAGCGCCCGCTGTGCAGGTGAGGTGGTGAGGTCCCCGTGCCCACTCGATCATCGTCGTGTTCGGGCACACGGCGTTACACACCATAACGAGCTTGAGAGGACATTGGCCTCCATCCACCTAGCGGCACAGGAGTGAAAGCACCATCGTGGAAGGGAGGCGCCCTCTATCAATGTATGTTTGGGAGTCCGAATCTCCTCTCACCCGGAAGAAGGCCCCGTGCCAGAGCCACATTTGAAAAGGACAGCCTATCATCTGGGTAGTTAGCTGTTGGGCATGTCATGTATTGCATGTTGCTACAAGGCTAGATCGAGACAAGTGAGCGCGGCACTAGATGCGAGCCACATTGCGTGTAGGTGTAGATGTTGGGGAGTATTTCAACCAGTGTTCGCGGCGCTGCTGTGAGAGCCTCAAAAAGAGCCCGCGCTCCGCCCTCCATACCTGCAATTGTCGGGATGGTCACGAGGAGCTCCAGCGGCGCTAAAGCGACAGAAGCACAAAACAGTCGCCTTCGATTTTGTGCGACTGCTGCTAACAAGCGAGCCCGCGTGGCGCTTGTGCGATACCTACATCCTCAAAAAAGACCCGGCCATCCAGCCGTGTAGTTCTTGGCGGGGCGGAGTCAGTCGAGAGCTCGTGGCGCTAAGCAAAGGACGCAATCCTGTTGTTGGTATAAGACCTTCCAATCCAAGCTGCACGCTCGTATCCGCAAGAATACCCCGACCGAGCATGATCACCATATTCTTCTTCGTCATGCCCGATATTTGATTTCCGAGGCTGGCCCCAGCCACGGTGTGACGCTCTGTGAAATGATCTGGCGAGTGACACAATCCACATTTATATGCATCGCCGTCGCTCCGCTTCGTCGTTGCACAGCATCTTTCAATACGTCAGGCAGACTTCCAGGCTGTAGCATGCTTATTTGGATGTAAGCCTTGATCAACGAACTATTTCTGACCTGCATTCGAATGATCACTACACAGGTTTGCCCTGACCTCAAGGGGCTCTTCCAGGGTCGATTGGGTCGGCGCACTTCCGGCTACCCAGGGCCTGGTGAGAAACCGAACTGGCTCTGCCTCTCCCTCTTCCTCGTTCGCGACTGTCTAGAAGCAACCCTTTTTGCGTGCTGCGTGCTGCGTGCTGCGATGCTTTCCTTGCCGCCCACAGTGCACGGATGCCGGTGATCCCTGGCACACCAGCCGCCCACTTCGAGGCTAGGCTCAGTGTCACAGCTCGCCGCCACCGTGTTCTATCAGATGCCTGGCCAGACCGCATACCGATTGCAGCGTGGAATGGGGACTCCCCGCTGCAATGTGCCAGCGGAGAACCGCGGGCAATGCCTCTTCCTCCTCCTCCTCCTCCTCCTTCTCCTCCTCCTCGTCTGCCTCCTCGTCTGTCTCCCCCTCCTTATCATCATCCAGGCCCTCAGTCTTCCTGTCGTGCCACTGGGCTTCCTGCATCGGCGCCTGCTGCTGTGACCCCATCACCTGCCGGTCGCCCGTGTAGTTGAGGCGACGCGCCCCGTCCGGCCTACCGACACGTCTGGTAGTGCGACGAAGAAGCGATCAATCAGGAGGAGGAGGAGGAGGAGGGGGAGGAGGAGGAGGAGGAGGAGGAGGAGGAGCAGGAGGAGGAGGAAGAAGAGGAAGGGAAGGAGGAGGAGGAGGAGGACGAGGAGGAGGAGGAGGAGAAGGAGGAGTAGGAGGGGGAGGAGGAGGGATGCAGCAGCAGCTGCGACTGTCACCCAGGCCTGGCTGGCCTGGGGCCGCGTGACAGGCGCGGCAGCGCAGCCGTAGCAGCCAATGTTTCATTATAACATTACAGTCGGGGCCCTGAAGAAGGAACCCTTTTGGTTGGGGAGGGGCTTCGCGTTCCTTAAGTGTTTCACAGCTTGCCCCACGTTTTCCTTAGGTTTTCGAAGGGAAATCGAAGTTCAACTTCTGGAGAAAAGGGGCCTCGTTCCTTATTTAGGGTTCCTTAGGTCAACGCCCTGACTGTATGTGCTTCGACCAGGGTTCGCTTCCAGGTGGTGGGTCGCATCAGCAGGAGAAGCAGGATGCTGAACAGTGCGGGCGGGGAGGGAAAAGGAAGGGGGGGGGCGAGATTCAGGGGTTGGCTACGCCCAGAGGACCGCCGTCCGAAGGAGGGGGCAGTGTGGGAGGAAGAAGAAGAAGGCTGAACCGTGGGAGGAGGGGAATGATGAGGAGGGGGATGGGGCAAATAGGACAATGAACAGCAGTCGTATGAGGAGGACGAAGTGAAGCAGCGGGAGCAGGATAGAGAAGGTGAAGATAATGATAAAGGATGACTAGAAAGTGGTGGGAGGAGGAGGAGGATGGGGATGAGGAGGGGGAAAGAGAAGAAATGAGGGGCATGGCAGGATAACGAGATGGAGGTGCTGGCCATCCCCACTACACTTTGTAGTTCGCATCTCGTTCGCGCTTCGTCCATTTTGTTATTTCGTCCTTTTGATTGTGCATATATGTTGTTCTTCCCGGCGCGCTGCGGAGTGATGCGGCAGCTACGTATTGGAAGGAGCCCTTCTGAACCCAGACTCCGCCACATAATTGCATTCACAGACATTATTCGAAGGATTTGCTCCTGGGCCTCAGGGGAGGAAGGCGGCGTACGAATCGCCACTGAGAGCCAGCCATTTTGCACACCGCCACCCTCCCTCAAATCTGCAGTCACAGCTCGTCGGCAGGTGCCTGTGCACGTCTACTTTCGTATAGCGGACAGACCTCCGACGCCACGGCTCTTCCCCTGGCGACGCTCCGCGGGGCGGCCCCCTCGGCGCGGGAGTGTCCTCCCCCGCGCCTCCGCGGGCCCCCGCAGGGGGCGGGCCCCGCGGCGCCGAGTGGCTCCGGCCGCGGGGCGGTGGGAACGGAGCCGTCACGGCGTCGGAGGTCCCGGGCGCCCGTCCCGGGAGAGCACCCCCTCTGGGCACGCTCGGGAGCCTCGCGACGGGGGTCAGTGCAGACGGGGGTCAGCCAGAGCGGCCGATCTTTCAGGATCCTGCAGGGTCAGGGTCGCATTGGCCCGGGCTTGGGTACAGGATCCTGCAGGATCCTTCGCGTTGGGGCCTGGGTTTGGGCGCAGGATCTTGCAGGATCCTGCAGGTCCTGACTGACCCGGGCCTGGGTTGACCCGGGCCAGAAGATCCCCGACATGTCTTCCGGGGGCCTTCAAACGGGGTGGTGACCAGACCGTGTGGTGCGTCGGTGGGGGCTCGGGGTCGCCGCACGGTTTTGGGGCTCGGGTCGTTCTCCGGGGATGTCTAGGGCGACTGGGGCTTCCAGGGTCCCAGAACAGTGTGATGACGGACCCTGCGGTGAGGTCTCTGCGGATTTCGAGGTCGCCGCCGGGCCTGGCACCACACGGTTTTTTTTTTGACCCCGAGACCTTCTGGGCGAGTTTTTGTTCCCTGCCGTCTCGACGCTGTTCTCTCCTCCTCGGTGCCCCGCCTTGCTGCGGCGCGAGCCCCGCCGCTGCGCGGCCGCCGCTGGGGGCCCTTCCCTACGGCCGCCGTGACGCCTTGCTATTTTTTCGTCCGCGGGGCGCGGCGCGGCCGGGGCCAGGACTCCGAGGGGGGTCGGCCGTGGTCACGAGGGCGCTCCAGGAGGCCCAACGAGGCCCACGGGTCTCGAGAGCATCGGTCCTCCTTTTCCTCCCCCTCCTCCTCCTCCTCCTCCTCCTCCTCCTCCTCCTCCTCCTCCTCCTCCTCCTCCTCCTCCTCCTCCTCCTCCTCTCCTCCTCCTCCTCCTCCTCCTCCTCTCCTCCTCCTCCTCCTCCTCCTCCTCCTCCTCCTCCTCCTCCTCCTCCTCCTCCTCCTCCTCCTCCTCCTCCGCCTCCTCCTCCTCTCACCTTCTCTCACCTCCTCCTCCACCTCCTCTCCTCCGCCTCCTCCTCCTCCTCCTCTCCTCCTCCTCCTTCTCCTCCTCCTCCTCCTCCTCCTCCTCCCTCCCTCCTCCTCCTCCTCCTCCTCCTCCTCCTCCTCCTCTCCATCATCATCATCATCATCATCATCATCATCATCATCATCATCATCATCATCATCATCATCATCATCATCATCATCATCATCATCATCATCATCATCATCATCATCATCCCTGGTCGCCACGGATGCCCTTGTCTGGGCACCCAGCGGCGCTCCAGCCCAGCCGAGGAGCTCCTCGCGGCGGGGTGCTGGGTCCGCCCCTTGCACGAGGGCCCCAGCGACTGGACCGAGAGCGACCCCGAGGAATGTTCGGAGCAGGCCCCCGTCCCTCCCCCCTCCTCCATCCCCTCCTCGATGATCTTCCCCCCTCACCCTCCTCCTCATACTTCTTCCCCTTGACCCGCCTCCTCGAGGCTCTCCCCCTTCCTCGATGTTCTCCCCCCTTCCTCGATGCTCCCCCCCTTCCTAGAGTCTCTCCGCCTCGACCCTCCTCACTCCTTCCCCTGTCCCTCCTCCCTCGCCCCCCCTCCCCCATCCCTCCCTCCGTCCCTCTGCCCACTCCCCTCTCGTCCCGCTCCCCACCTCCTTCCGTCCCGGTCTGCCCCCCTCCATACACAATCGACCATCTGAATACCGGTCCCCTCTCTCCCCCGGAGACGTGGTGAGAGCAGCCCGCTCTCGCCGCGCACTGTTCTCTACGCCCAGGACTTCCAGGCGATGCTGTTTATGTGTTTTTTCCCAATCCGATGTTTTTCGGCACTTCCAGATGGCGCCCCCGCTGTGGCATTGGCGCCACCTGTGGGCATCGTTCTGGCATCGGCGCGCTGCTCCCGCCGTGCAGCGTGGCGCTCCCGCCCCCGCGCGGGCCGCTTCTCTGCTCAGCCCTGGAGTCGAGCCCTCCCTCGTCGCCGCCGCCTCCCGCCCTCGCCTCCTCCGCCTCCCCCCTGGGGCCCTCCTGCTCTTCCCCCTGTGCCCGCACCTTCGTCGAGCGCGACCGCACGCCTCCCCCGGGCTGCCTGCGCCTCGGCTCCCTCGCGGAGGCCCCCTTCCCGCGCACCTCCGATCCGATCCGGACCACAGCCGCGCTTCTGTCCGCTCCCCACGCACGCTGCTGGGCCCTGCTTCCGAGAAGCTTGCTCTGTCGATCCTATCCTGCTCCTCCCGCTTGTTCCACTCCAGCTGCTGCTGCTGCTGCTGTTCGTGCTCGTCCTCCTCCTTCCTCTGCCTCCTTCTCTCATCCTGCCCAGCCTCCTGCGCATCCGCCACCTGCCCCTATGTGTACGCAGCTTCCCTATCCCCGACTGCGCATCATGCGATAGGGTTTTTTTTCAAAAGTTTCACGGCGGGAGCAATACGGCACGCGTCCGCGGATAAAAGACACAGCGCCATTGGAAGGGATGGCCGGACTGGGCTAAGACGACGATAAGTTCCAGAGCGTCCATGATTGCTCTGAGAGCGTTCCGGAACGCTTTGAAAAGGCCGCGGCGCCCGAGACATCTTGCAGAGCCGCCAGATTCCAGAGAATCCCGATTTTGTTTCACCTGGTTTTGTCCTCGTCCTGGCTTCATCTGAATGGGTGGGAGAGGCAGGATGTCAGGCGTGTTGCCAGCGAACCCAGCTTGCCCTTTGTCCTCTCGCCTCCCTGCCCCACGCTGCTCGTCCCTCCCTGCGCCCTCGAAGGCGAGCGCGAGGTTCAGGTGGGACCACGCGCTGGGCACGCTGCGCCACATGCGGCAGAGGCGACCGTTCGGAGGAGGAGCAGAGGCCAGAGGGCAAGCTTCAGTCGCACCTGCTCGTCTCCCCAGCATGCTCATGCAGTTGTCGGGGGGGTGGCAGGTTGTGATACGAGGAGGTGGTCAAGTGGGCTCTCGTGTCCGTCCGAGCTCAGGGACTCGCTCTAGGCCAGGCACTGCTGCCTCGCCCTCTTGCCCAAGCAGGGGCCAGAGGGCGAGGCATCCTCCGTGAGGATCGGAGGTCCTCGAAGGTTTTGGTTGAACGCCTGGACGGTCTTCAGGGGCCCTTCTGCAGCTCCCGCGTTGCCGCGGCCCGGCCGGCCCTCGACAGTTCTGCCGGGGCACGCCCCACACATCACAGATGTGTATATGCATACGTATATACACACATTTGGGTGTGTGTATGTACATCTGTCAGCCAGCGTGGGCCCGAAACAGTGTGCTTCTGGCAATCTGAGTTGTAGAACCAGTGTTGTGCAATCTATGTGGAGCAATCCAGGTTGGGCCGTCTATGTGGCACAGTCTATGTTGTATAGTCTTTCTGGAGCAGTATATGTTGTGCAGCCCACGTGGTGACAGATATGTTGGGCTCTCCTATATGGTGCACTCTATTTGGTGCAAAAGTAGATGTGTTGAATTCGATGTAGTGTCGCACATGTGGTGCATTGTATGTTGTGCAATTGATTTATGTTCGCAGTGAGTTGTCCACTCCACTGCTCGCGCAAACATCCCACCCACCCACCCGCAACTTGGTTTGCAAAATCTCTTAAGACAGTCACGGTGGGTACCAAACGGCACTTGGCAACGACAGCGACGCCGACGACGACAGCGACAACGACGACGACGACGCCGCCGACAACGACTACGACGACACCGACGACGTCTTCAACGACTTCGACGACGCCGACAACGACGACGACGACGACGACACCGACGACGACGACGACGCCGACGCCGACGACGACGATGGCAACGACGACGAAGATGACGACGCCGACGACGACGACAACGACGACACCGACGACGACGACTTCAACGACGCCGACGACGACGACGACGACGACGACGGCGGCGACGACGACGACGCCGACGTCGACGACGACGAAGACGACGACGACGCCGACGCCGACGACGACGACGAAGACGACAACGACGTCGCCAACGAAGACGACGACGAGGGAGGAGGGAGGACGACGACGGCGACAACAACGACAACGACGACAACGACGAGGGAGGAGGGAGGACGGCGATGACGCGAACGACGAAGAAGGAGGAAGGACGGCGACGCCGACGACGACAACGGCGAGGGAGGAGGGAAGACGACGACGACAACGACGACGACGACGACGACGAGGGAGGAGGAGGAAGGACGACCACGGCGACAACGACGACGGAAACGACCACGACGTCAAAGAGGACGACGACGACGAACATGAGGAAAGACAGAGGACGACGTAGGCGACGACGACGACGAGGACGCGGGAGGAGGGAGGACGGCGACGACGACGACGACGACGACGCAAGAGCGCGCGCGCACGCTTTTGTTGAAAATCCGTGTTGCGAAACCTTGTGTTTCGGTCAGTTTTTTGGTCACACGATTTTGAAATTCTTCCGAAACCGATGGGTTTTGAAGGATTCCAGCATACGCGCGCGACGACGCGCGTATGCCGGAATCCTCTCGACGGCACACGCGACGGCACACGCGCAAGGGCGTTCGACAGATTTCGACATGCGCGAGCGCGAAGCCCGTTTGGTAGCATTTTGTACAAATCTTGACAATCCGATGGTTTCCTTAAGATTTCGCAAGAGTTCGCGCGTAAGCTTTTTTAGCAAATCAGTGTTGCGAAATCTTGTGTCTTGGTATGTTTTTGTGGAAACTCGATTGCGAAACCTTTCGACACCGCAGGTTTTTGAAGGATTTCGGCAAGCGCGCGCAACGACGCGCGCGTGTGCACTTCGTCCGTTTTTTTTGCAAGGGATTCGCGAAACAAGTCCTATGTTAGAACAAAAAATGTCCCCGCGGATTGTTTGTTACCAGTGAACTTCAAGGGGACCGATCCCGGCCCCTTTGCGATAGTGTCGATTCATACTTAGGATGGAAATGTGGTGATAATCATATATGATTAACATACCCGAAAGGGGGGGATAACGCCGGGGGGGGGAGTCTATTCCTTGTTTAAAACGGAGAATATTCAGTATGCGATGTTTATTGTGCAATCTATGTTATGCAAGCTTTGTAATGCAACCCATGTGTTACAACCGCTGTGATGCCATATATGGTGTAATGTATGTGGTGCGCGATCTATGTTGTACAACCCAGGTGGGAACATCTATAGCTGCTGTCAATGTGGTGCAACACGTGGTGCAATATAAGTGAATTCATGTGGAGCTATCCATGTGGTGCAATCTACGCTTCGCGTTATATGGTGCTCAATCGATGTTGCACAATCTATGCTGTGCAGTCCTTGTTGCGGCGACGGGCGGCGACGGCGCGGCGACCGCGACCACGGAGCCGCCAGGCTGGCAGCCAGGCCCACACTTCGGGCGGCGACGAGGCGGCGACGGGGCGACGACCGCGACCACAGCAGACTGGCAGCCAGGCCCAGACGACGGGCGGCGATGAGGCGGTGACGGGGCGGCGACGACGACCACGGAGCCACCAGACAGGTAGCCATGCCCAGACGACGGGCGGCGACGGGGCGGCGACCGCGACCACGGAGCCGCCAGACCAGCAACCAAGCCCAGACGACGGCGACCACGGAGCCGCCAGACTGGCAACCAGGCCCGCTTCTCTTAGAGCCAGTTGCACGAGCCCCTAAGCGCACGCAAGCACTGCTTGGGGAGTAAACGTATACAAACATGTTATACGTGTTAACCGGCGTAGGCCCAAAACAGTGTGCTTTTAGCAACCTGCGGGGATATATAGATATATATGGTGCGATCTCACTGGTGCAATGTACGTTGCAGGCTCTAGGTGGTGCAACCTATTTGGCGCGATCTACGTGGTGCAGTCTATGTGAAGCAATATTTGTGGTGCAATCCATGTGGTACCAGTGTATGTGGTGCAATGCATGCTGTGCACCGCCCGTGGTGCAATCTATGTTGTCGTGCGCTCGAGGCTGTACAACAGACGTCGTGCAATATAATTGGTTCAATTCCTTGTGGGGCAATCTCGGTGGTGCAGTCTGCTCGGTACAATGTATGTAGTTCAGTATTTGCTGTGCGATGAATCCGGTGCAATATGTGTGGGGCAGTCTATTGGTTGCGATTTATGTGGTGCCGTCTACGTTGTACAATCTATATGATGAGCTCAACGTGATGCGGCCTATGTTGTGCAGTATATGTGCTGCGATCCATTGAGTGCGATCTATGTTTTGAGCTCAATGTAGTGCACTCTGTGGTGCCATCTTTGTGGTGCACTCTAGGTGGTGCAGTGCATGATGTGCATCATGCTTGGGGCAACATATGTCATGCAATACGCGTGGTGCGACCTACCATGTGACATGTATGCGTGCTATCTATGTGGTGGGATCTACGTTGTGCAATGTATGTTGTGTAACTTGTGCTTGCCGCCTATAGGTTGAAGCATCTGTGGTGCAATGTATGTGGTGCAGGTCGCCTTGCCGAAGTTTGAAGTTCTCAGCTCCACTGATCGCGCAATCATCTGACCCACCACCCACAACTTGGTTCGCAAAGCCGTTGCGACTGCGGTGGTGGCAATGACTGCTTGGCGCTGGTTGGCGCATCGGTGCGGCCGCGCTAGCGTGTGCAGGCTCTCGCGCAGAACGGCCAGTTTGTCTGGCGCGACCGGCGCGGCAGCGGTGGCGTTGAATGTTGGGCATTCCCCACCACGTCGCGCAGGCCGCGCTAACGCGTGGACGCTTCAGCGCGAGTCGGTGACACGGGCGGGCGCGGTATCATGTCGACGCCGACAACGGCAGACACGATCATGATAGTAACGATGTTGGTGGCGATGATGACGATGCCGATGCTGGGCACGCCGAGAAGATGGTGGTGACCACGCGTTGGTGATTAAGGTGGCCCTGCGCGCGCGGCCGACTCGGGCGAGTGGCCTGCATGGTGTTGTTCGATATGGATCGCACCCTTACCCCCAGGAAGCGCGCAAAGGCGTTCGAATGGTTCCGACATGGTCTGGCGAGAAGCCCGCTGCGGCGTCTTCTGCAAGGGATTACTGACAGCGGATGATTTGTGATAAACGAATGTGTGCGCGCATAGTAATAGTACCGTATATATATATTAATGTATTTATATATACATACATATGACTTGAACAGGGGCGTGTGATGGGGGGGGCGGCCTCCCCCTGGGATGGTGCGAAATTATTAATGGCGAACTGCTGAGCAGAATCGCATGGACATTGCGCTACATGGGGGATCGGTGAAGCCAGGTAGGTGGGTGGGTGGGTGGTAGATGTCAATTTTTCCCAGAAGAAGAGTGTCAATGCGGCAGAATAGTTAACGTTTGTTCGCGGTGAGAAGTCAGTTCCATTGCTCGCGTAATCATTCCACCCGCCCACCGGCGACTTGATTTGCAAAACCGATGCGGCGGCGATTGCGATGACTGCTTGGCGCTGGCTGGCGCATCGCTGCGGCCGCGCTAGCACGCGCAGGCTCTCGCGCAGAGCGGCCAGCTGGTTTGGCGCGACCGACGCGGCCGCGATGGTGCTGACCAGCCTGTCTTGCGCTGACGCGCTGGCGCTTCAGAGTGAGTCGGTGACTCCGGCGGGCGCGACAAGGCGGCGACGTCGGCGACGGCAGATGCGGCGATGAAAGTAGCGACGCTTGCGACGACGATGACGGCGACGGCGGCAGGGCCAACGATGGCGCCGATGCTGATCGCGCCGACGACGATCATGGCGCCCGCGCGTCTGCGATGAAGGCTTGGGATGGATTTCGAAGCGCGCGCGCGCGGCCGACGAGCAAGAGCGGCTCGCTGGGCGCGATTGGGAAGGCATTGCGCTCCCCCCCCAACAAAAACACGCGCAAAAGGTTCCCGAGTGATTTCGACACGCGCGCGCGAATGCCCGCGCGGCAGCATGTGGTAAACAGATTGAAGACATATTGTTTATCCATGAGCAGTCAGGAACATAATTCACGACAGCGCGCAGATTTTAATATGAAACGTCACGCTGCACATCGATGTGTTCTCTCCATGTTTCGGGGCGCTTGGTTTTGACATCTCAACGAAACCTGAGGTTGCTTGCTTGGAGGATTTGCGGCGACGCGCGCGCCTTCCGCCCCACTGTCGCAACGTCGATGGGTTATGATGATCGGTCTTACACGCGTTGTATTATGTGACGACGATGATGGGGGGTGGCTGGGACGGCATAGCTTTCATGTGGATAGAACGACGGGGCAGACTCATATATACATTACACATCCCCAGAAGGGGGCGGACCGATGATGCCAGCCTCAGGGGGGGAGGGGCGGTCCTAATTCCTTCGTAGCAAAAACATCCTGCGCGGTGCGAGTCGCTCAGCTGAGCTTCAAGTTGTCAACTCCACTGCTCGCGCCATCGCCCCACATGCTGTTTCGTAAATTATTTTATAAAAACCCACGCGGTGGCAATTGCGATGACTGGTAGGCGCTGGCTGGCGCATTGCCGCGGCCGCGCTAGCGCGCGCAGGCTCGCGCGCAGAGCGGCCAGAGTGAGTCGGGCGCGGCAGACGCGGCCGCGGTGGCGCTGACCGATGGGCACTTCCCAGCGCGTCTCGCAAATCGCGCTGACGCGCGGGCAACGGCGACGCGGGCTGGCGCGGTACCATGGCGAGGTCAACGACGGCAGACGCGACCGTGATAGTGGCGACGCTGGCGATGGCAATGACCATGACGCCGGCAAGGCCCATGACCGCGCCGATGCTGATCACGCGGATGACGATCATGGTGTGTTCGCGTCGGCGATGAAAGTTTTCGGAGGGGTTTCCATTTGCGCGCGGCCGACGCGCGAGCGGCTCGCGTGGGCTTATCCGACAGGGGTCGCGCCCCCCCCAGCACGTGCGCAAATGCGTTCGAATGATTCGCACGTTCGCTAGAGAGCCCCTGTGGGCATATTTGATGAAACGTTGCGTTCTGACAAGTTCGCACCGCCACGCGTGCTTTCTATACATATAAATATTTATATATATATATATATGTTTTGAACATTCACGTTGCGACACCACGATCGTCTAACATGTTTTCGGGGCACTCGGTTTTGCCATCCCTGCGTAATTATGGTTTTTGAAGCAGCGATTCGGCGCATGCGCGTGCACTTTGCCCGCTCTTCTGTTGCAAGGGGTGCTTGACAACTATTGCGTTTGATGATCGAGGGTGCGTGAATATATATATATATATATATATATATATATATATATACATACACATATGTGTGTATATATATGTATATATACACGTTTTCAGAGTATGGCGCGGGAGGTCGAAGCGGCCTGGCTGGGATGGCATGAGTTTATATATGTATACATTGAATGAGCGATTGGGGCAAGTCATGTGTGTATTGCACATCCCAAGGCGGTCGAACGTCCAGGCCTTGCGTGGGCGGTAGGTCATATTTTTTTCCGCGGCGAGTTGTCAACCCCACTGCTCGGGCAATCTCCCTACCCGCCCGCCCTCGACATGGCTTACAAACCGATGCGGCAGCGATTGCGATGACTGCTTGGCGCTGGCTGGCGCATCGCCACGGCCGCGCTAGCGCGCGCAGGCTCGCGCGCGGAGCGGCCAGCTAGTCCGGCGCGACCGACGCGGCCGCGGATGCGCTGATTGCAGGGCATTCCCCAGCGCGTCATGCAGGCAGCACTGACGCGCGGGCGTTTCAATGCAAGTCGGCATCTCGGGCGGGCGCAGCATCGCGGCGACGTCGACGACGGCAGACACGATGATAATAGTAACGATGCTGGGGGCCTTTGAAGACGATGACGGCGGAAAAGCCAACGACGACGTCGATGCTGATCACGCCCATGACGATGGTGGCGCTCGCGCGTGGGCGATGAAGGTGTTTGATAGATTTCGACACGCGCGCGTGGCCGACGGGCGCGAGTGGCCCGGTTGGTATTGTACGCTGCGCGGATCCCGACCAGTCCGTTCTGGAGCCCTGCCCATGAGAGTCGACGGGGCAAAAAATCTAGAAGCATGACCGTGAAACAGAGCGGACAGCCAGGGTGAACGCGAGAGATCTCAGGGAACAAAGGGGTGACCTTGGATGCCCTCTTGGAGCGAGGGGAGGAGGAGGAGGCATACGACGACGACGACCACGTCGACGAGGAAGAGGAAGAACATGAAGAGGACGACGATGAGGGCAAGAACGGGGACGGGGATCAGGAGGAGGAGGAGGATGAGACCAATGGGGACGAGGACCCATGGGGTCATCTTATGAGGATATGGAGCAGGTTGAGGAGGAGAAGGAGGAGGAGGAGGAGGAAGGGGAATGACACGAGGACGACGAGGGCGATCACAAGGATGAGGACAAAGACGAGGACGAGGACGAGGACGAGGAGGACGATGATGAGATATATGGCGACTGGGAGGGCGACGAGGAGGAAGAAGAGGAGGAGGATAAGGAGGAGGAGGAGGATACCCCCCAAGCCCATTCAGAAACCCTGGCCATGAGAGCTGTCGGGTATTGGAGAGAAGAGACAAATATAGTGAACAGAGCGTGCAAGGAAAGGAGAGGAAGCAGGGTGTTGAGCCATCTTGGAGGCTATCTTGGAGCATCGGAGTCCTTGGAGCTACGGGGCTGGATATTGGGTCCTCTTGGAGTTCTTTTGGAGCATCTTGGGGCCCTTTTGGGGTTTTGGGGAGGGTCTTGGGGTCCTCTTGGAGCTCTTTTGGGGCGCCTTGGGGCCCTCATGGGGCCCTTGGGGCCTTCGCGGGAGCTATGGAGCGCCTCGTGAGGCCATCTTGGAGACCAACGATCAAAGGGGGGGGTCCTCGATGTACTTCCCCCCTGCGGGGCCATCGAACTAGCCGCTTGGGGCCCTCTTGGGGCGATCTTCTGCGTTCTTGGGGCAGTCTTGGGGGCCTCTTGGGCCCTTCTTGGGGCTATCGTGTGCCATTTTAGGGCCATCTTGAGGCCTCGCAAGCGCATCGGAAGCGAAAAGGCGAGAAGGCAACAATCAGTGAGTCTCCCTCGGTGTTTGGAAGATTTTGGCTTCTCGGGAGGTCCTCAGGGGTCGCCAAAAGCACCTGGAATTGTCTTGTGGCCCTCTTGGGCCATCTTGGAGGCATGTTGCCAGCTATCTTGAGCAATGTTGGGCTGTCTTGAGAGATCTTGGAGACTATCTTGAGCTCTCTGAGGCCCTCTTGGAGCCATCGAAAAAAAGACCCTCTGCCACCTCGCTGCCCTCCCCCCGTCCAGGTCCAGGGGGGAGCGGGGGGTAGGGGGAGGGGTCAAGCTACCCACCCGCCCGCAAGCCGTCTAGCTCATTCCCACCCGCCCTCCCGACGTACACAGAAGTAACACCCGAGCCTGCGCATTCAGCGGTCTTCTTTGGATGGGCAGCTACTGGGAACCAAAGCCGACCCCAGGTGCGCGCCGCTTGGGCGAGGTGCGCCACGCGTGCCAGGGGCGCCACGCGCGCCAGGCACCCCTGGGGCCCCGAGCGTGCCAGGCACGCCTGGTGCGCCAGATGCTCCACATGTTCCCAGAGCGCCAGGTGTGCCGCACACTCCAGCCGCGCCAGGTGCGCCGCGTGCGGGGCACGTGCAGAGTGCGTCAGGTGCGCCTGCGCACGTCACAGCACACATCGGGAGACATGTCGGCCCCCGCCATCCTTGTCGAAAACCGATGCCCATCATTGTGTCTGGGGGGGCCTGCGCACGGCAGGCCACGTGCCACCACCCTCGCCGTCCCTGTCAAACACCACTTGACAGTGATTGCGGGATGGCCGCGCATGATCCAGATTTAGCCGCGAGGTGCATGTTGTATTGGTTTTGTTTGTCAGGGATGGTCGCCCTGCGCACAGCAGGAAATATGCTGACACCCCCGCCGTCCCTGTCAAAAGCAATGCAGTGCTCGCGTGCCTCACGAGCATGACTCGAGACTTTGCCCCGAAGTGTACTTTGCATTGTTTTTTGGCAGGGATGGTGGGGGGGGGGCCGCATCGGGGTAGCCGCGCATGCTCCAAATGTGGATGCAGAGTGCGGTTAGAATTGTGTTTTGGCAGGGATGGTGGGGGGCGGGTCGGCATGGTGTTGGCATGGTTTCGGGTTGGCCCCCGGTCGCCTGGGGGAGGGGGTGTATATTAATATGGAACAGTGATCAAGCTACCCACCCGCACGCAAGCCGTCTAGCTCACTCCCACCCGCCCTCCCAACACATAAATAACAACCGAGCCTGAGCATGTTCACCGGTCTTCTTTGGATGGGCAGCTACTGGGAACCAAAGCCGACCCCAGGTGCGCGACGCTTGGGCGAGGTGCGCCACGCGCGCCAGGGACCCCTGGGGTCCCGAGCGTGCCAGGCACGCCTGGTGCGCCAGATGCTCCACATGTTCCCAGAGCGCCAGGTGTGCCGCACACTCCAGCCGCGCCAGGTGCGCCGCATGCGGGGCACGTGCAGAGTGCGTCAGGTGCGCCTGCGCACGTCACAGCACACATCGGGAGACATGTCGGCCCCCGCCATCCTTGTCGAAAACCGATGCCCATCATTGTGTCTGGGGGGGCCTGCGCACGGCAGGCCACGTGCCACCACCCTCGCCGTCCCTGTCAAACACCACTTGACAGTGATTGCGGGATGGCCGCGCATGATCCAGATTTAGCCGCGAGGTGCATGTTGTATTGGTTTTGTTTGTCAGGGATGGTCGCCCTGCGCACAGCAGGAAATATGCTGACACCCCCGCCGTCCCTGTCAAAAGCAATGCAGTGCTCGCGTGCCTCACGAGCATGACTCGAGACTTTGCCCCAAAGTGTACTTTGTATTGTTTTTTGTTGACAGGGATGGTGGTGGTGGGGGGGGGGGGCGCATCGGGTTGGCCGCGCATGCTCCAAATGTGGATGCAGAGTGCGGTTTGAATTGTTTCTTGACAGGGATGGTGTGGGGGGGGGCGCATGGGGTCGGCATGGTTCCGGGTTGGCTGCCGGCCGGGTGGGGCATGGGGTGTATACTAATAGGGAACATTGATAGCCCCCCCCTAAGGGGAAGAGGGGTTTTTGGAAGAGGGCAGAAAGATGTCGTTAAAGCACTTGCGCCCAGAGGACTGGTGGGATTTTGCGACAGGGGTCGTGCCCGCACAGCAAGCGCGCAAAGGCCTTCGAATGATTTCGACGCGCGCGCGAGAGAGGCCCGCTTGGCCGGTTTTGATGAACACGTTGGAAAAAGCCGATGGCTTCCCCGTAAGCGTTCGCAAAAAGGCGCCCACATGTTTATCATTCACACGTTGCGAAACCAGTTGTTTCCCTACCTAGGCTCTGCCTAGAAGGGTTCTTACTCTGTAGCTTAAAGGGGCCGGGCAGCGTAAACCGCCCCGGGCGGTTCCCCCAGTCCCCTGGGAGCCAAGCAAAAGCAACAGCAAAGGTAAAAGCAAACGCGCGGTTCCCCCAGTTGCGCTCCCTGGATGCCAAGCAAAAGCAAAAGCAAAGGCAAAAGTGAAGGCAAAAGCGAAGGCAAAGCAAAAGCATAGCATAGCGTAGCATAGCATAGCATAGCATAGCGCAGCATAGCATAGCGCAGCATAGCATAGCATAGCATAGCATAGCATAGCATATCATGACACAGCCTAGCCTAGCCTAGCCCAGCATAGAATTGCGCAGCATAGCATAGCATAGCATAGCATAGCATAGCGCAGCACAGCATCCACTAATGTTGCTTTCCTAGAGGCTCCAACTCCTAGGTAGGGTCGCACTGGGATAATTATTATGTGTTCGGGAAACTTGACTTTGGCTTCATTGTGAAACCATGTCTTGTGAAGAAGTTCGGCATGCACGCGCGACGACGCCCGCGTGTGGACAGCGTTCAGTTTGGTGCTGGGGACTGTTGAAAACAGCTGATTTTTGATGAACGAGTGCGCGCGCATGATATCATGTCACTGGGATCAGGGGGGTGATAATTATCCCAGTGCGACCCTACCTAGGAGTTGGAGCCTCTAGGAAAACAACATTAGTGGATGCTGTGCTGCGCTATGCGATGCTATGCTATGCTATGCTATGCTGTGCAACGCTATGCTGGGCTAGGCTAGGCTAGGCTAGGCTAGGCTAGGCTAGGCTAGGCTATGCTGTTCTATGCTATGCTATGCTGCGCTATGCTATGCTGCGCTATGCTATGCTATGCTATGCTAAGCTATGCTATGCTACGCTATGCTATGCTAGGCTATGCGTTTGCTTTGCCTTCGCTTTTGCCTTCACTTTTGCCTTTGCTTTTGCTTTTGCTTGGCACCCAGGGAGCGCAACTGGGGGAACCGCGCGTTTGCTTTTACCTTTGCTGTTTCTTTTGCTTGGCTCCCAGGGGGCTGGGGGAACCGCCCGGGGCGGTTTACGCTGCCCGGCCCCTTTAAGCTACAGAGTAAGAACCCTTCTAGACAGAGCCTAGTTAGGGAAAAAGGGGCTTGGAATGGTATGCGTTCATCTTTAGGATGAACGGCCCCACCAATAATGGAAACTATATACTTGCAGTGAATAATTTACTCCTCCTTCCTCCCCGTCCTTCCCTTCCTCGTCTTGCCTTTCGTCCTCCTCCTGTTCCTCCTCCTACTCCTTTCTTCCCTCTCCTCCTTAGGAATGTGACGAGGACGGGCAGGAGGAGGACGAGGAGGAGGAGGAGGAGCAGGATGAGGGTGGGATGGGGGAGGGGGAGAGGGAGGGGGAGGGGGAGGGGGAGGGTGGAAGGAGGAGGAGGAGGAGAAGGAGGAGCAGGAGGAGGAAGAGGAGGAGCAGGAGCACGAGCAGGAGCAGGTGGGCGAGAAGGAGGGGCGAGTTCGCTTCCCTCTGAGAGGGACAGGGGGGTCTAGAACTAAAGACACCATGCGGTTATAATTCGTCTATGTTCGGAAGTCCAAGGTCGGGGGCGAACACTTTCGGAAGGACTTCAGCCTCTGCGACGAAGGTACTCCGAGACACCTCAAACACACCCAAAATACTGGTCTGATCTTCGAATGTATCCGCGACTCGACTGCGATGATGGAGCCGCGGCGGCGACGACGACGACGGCAGCGGCGGCGAGAGAGACAGCGATAGAGCGAGAGAGAGAGAGAGAGAGAGAGAAAGCGAGCGAGAGAGCCGATGCCAGCTCTCTCGGCGGCGTCCTCTCCTCCTGGCTTCAGAGGCGGCTCGAGCCGGACGCGATCGCCTACGCATCGTCCGCCCTCGTCTGCCAGGGGTGCGCGCAGTGGGAGCACGCGCTTATCCTGGTGGAGACCGCCAGGCAGGTTTCCCTGTTCTCGCTCCATCTTCCACGAATATCTTCATCTTCGTCCCACTACTCTTACCCTTCTTCGTCTGATTGTTCTTCGTATTCCTCATCTTCCTCCTCCTGTGTCTCCTTCCATCGTTCTATGTCTCTTGGATGGGGTGTCCGGCGCTTCTAGCGCATGGGGGCCACACTGTAACGTAAATTGTGTTATCCCAAGCATCGCGCCCTATCACAGTCCAAACGTAATGCTACTGACCTGTTACCCTCGCATGGTTCTTAGTGTTTACATCTTCGGCTGAGGTCAGCACGAGACGTCAATGGTACTAGAACGCTCAGGAACTGGGGCGTCCAAAGGTCTGAGCCTGGAGAACACGGCCAAGGCACTCGAGGACCGAATCGCTGATCCGATCTCTTCGTGTGGGGGGTCGGTCTCGAACGTGGTGGTGGTTCCAGAGTGTAGTCCATACGATCCAATGAGGGCCACTTCGGGTCCGGGAGTGGCTCTGGTTCCCAGGCCGTTCCTCACCTCTAGGTGGCGCAGCGAAGTAAAAGCACCTTCCTGACTCATCGCCCCGCGTGGCAGCACGACGGTTGTACGCCGAGACGAGGCACATCCAGGGCTTCGTCAGTGTCGATGCCAAGGCAAACGCTGAAAGGCATGGTCTGGGCGGCACAGGAGGAAGTGGTTCGGGCGAGGGCGGAGTGGAAGTCACCACCACCAAGGACAGTATCGAAGGCTGTTTGGAGACCTCGGCAACCAACCTGGTTGCGGACCTGGACTTGCACCTTGCCAAACATTCCTTGAAGAGGTAGGTGGAGGAGACTGTAAGGAAGACCATGGCCGAGGTAAAAGGGGGGGCACCGAATGTTGTGCACGTGGATGAGGGGGAGGTAAACGACGGTCGGGAGTTGGCGAAAACGATGAGTGTTTCAGGCAGGTTCTGGTCTTCGGCTTCGCTGACCGGAAGGAGCCCATAGCTATCGAGACCGAGATCGTGCATATGTTTTTGAAACTGTCCCCAGACGGCAGAGCAGCCACAGCTTGTACTTTCACGATTCCGACGACTGCAGTAAGGGGTCACTACTTTCAAGAACTGCCACGAACAGGTAAGCTGTTGCACGACTGTCATCATGAACACCGGCCCTGTCATCATAAGGAGTATCCGTTCGTGGAAGAGCCTGGTAACGAGGATCTCGGAGATCATAGGGGCGCCATCAACAGTACTACTGCGTCGATTTGTCCACCTGCAAAGCATCATGCATGTCGCGGGGGCGTGGCGTGGAGTTCCATGGGCGGCCAGCGCTCGTCGCCTCCCCTTAGCTGCCTTCTCTTCTTCCTCCTCCTCCTCCTTCTCCCCTCGCCTCCATTCTCGCCGAGCTCGGACGAGGACACTGACACTTCGTCTCTTCTCTTCTCGTCTCGTGCTCTTGACCGCCCGCCTTTCTCTTCTCGGCCAGTGCACTCCCTCGCCTCCCTTCTTGCGTAGGTCTGTTTTGGCTGCGCAGCTCACAGGCATGCGCACTCTGTCCGTCCCGCCCCTGCTTTGCAGCGGGCAAGCCTTGCAGCGCAAGCCCTGCCAAATACGGTAAAAGCTTCCACTGATATCATTACCCTTGCGCTTCTAAAGCGCTTGTGCGGGACCCTGTGCGGACACAGGCTAAAGGTAGGCTTGCACACGCGCGAGTTTTGCACTCGTCTACTCTCCTCCCCTGGCGGCGTGCCGGCCTAACCTGCCACGAACTGGCCGCGGGACTACCCAGTGAGGGTGCGCACCAGCTCCGCTATTGTCGTCAACTATTATGTGGATCGCTTCTGCGTGTCTCAGCTGCGTCGCCAATTATTCGGGTACACGGCGCTGCTCCGTTTCCCTCCCATTTAATCTTGCCTTTTCCAGTTCCTGTTGCTTGCCACCGTGGTAGTGTTGTGCCGCACGGGCTCTACTGCGAATACCGTTGGGAAGTCCTGCTTGGGCACAAACATTTCGTTTGGTACCTGCGTGGGCGCTGTGCGAATCTCTCCCTACGGGATGCGGCCTGCCTCATCTCCTCCGTTGCTTTTGGGTCTCGTTATATGTGTTTCTGATTCACATGTTTACAAGCAAATCAGTACATGTATGGTGTGCCCAGCTTCAGTTATTGAACGAGGCACGGCGAAGGAGGGAGGAGTGGGAATCGCATGGTGGACAACAGCTCGATAAAGCAAAGGGCAACACCTGCTTTGGTGTCATAAAGTGGAGTGAGGCTTGTCCGAACCATTGCAGAAATAGTTGGGCAACTCATCGTGTAATCGATGACATACTGTTAGAGCTGAATCCAGATCCGGCCATGGAAATCGATTGACGCATCCAGGGAGCAGATGCTGGTGCGCCGGAAGACCTTCCGCAAGCGCTTGCGGACGCACAGGAGTCCGGCCGTAGTAGTGCAGGCACGGGGCCGAACATACCATCACCCTTGACCTCTTTTTTCCATTGGTTTGTATCTGTCGGCACGAGGCTGGAGGCAATACAAACAAAGGCTAAGGATCTAATTCGATACGTGTCTGAAATGAAAACCGTTCGGATGGAGTTCAAGCATGAGGTTTTCGCCGCAGATGGAGGCATGCATGGTTTCAGAGCCCCGAATCATCAGGGGTAACTCGGGTCAGGGCTAACTCGGGTTCGTTTTCCGGGAATCCAAACCCGCCTTACCCCGGACCCGACTTACCTCGGATAATCCGGGCGTCCAGAGCCCCGAATCATCAGGGGTAACTCGGGTCAGGGCTAACTCGGGTTCGTTTTTCGGGAATCCGAACCCGCCTTACCCCTGACCCGACTTACCCCGGATAATCCGGGCGTCCAGAGCCCCGAATCATCAGGGGTAATTCGGGTCAGGGCTAACTCGGGTCTCTTTTTCGGGAATCCAAACCCGAGTTACCCCGGACCCGAGTTACCCCGGATAATCCGGGCGTCCAGAGCCCCGAATCATCAGGGGTAATTCGGGTCAGGGCTAACTCGGGTTTCTTTTTCGGGAATCCAAACCCGAGTTACCCCGGACCCGAGTTACCCCGGAGCATCCGGGCGTCCAGAGCCCCGAATCATCAGGGGTAAATCGGGTCAGGGCTAACTCGGGTTTCTTTTTCGGGAATCCGAACCCGAGTTACCCCGGACCCGACTTACCCCGGATCATCCGGGCGTCCAGAGCCCCGAATCATCAGGGGTAACTCGGGTCAGGGCTAACTCGGGTTTCTTTTTCGGGAATCCAAACCCGAGTTACCCCAGACCCGACTTACCCCGGATCATCCGGGCGTCCAGAGCCCCGAATCATCAGGGGTAACTCGGGTCAGGGCTAACTCGGGTTTCTTTTTCGGGAATCCAGATCCGAGTTACCCCGGACCCGAGTTACCCCGGATAAGCCGGGCGTCCAGAGCCCCGAATCATCAGGGGTTTCTCGGGTCAGGGCTAACTCGGTTTTCTTTTTCGGGAATCCAAACCCGAGTTACCCCAGACCCGAGTTACCCCGGATAAGTCGAGCGCCCAATCCAAGCGTGAATTCTTCGCCGCAGGTGGAGGCACGCATGGTTCGGATGCGGGGGCGCAATGGGGGTCCACTTGCGAGTTCGTCCTACGCCGCAGGCGGGGCCACGCGTCCCTAAAGGCAGTCCGCGAGGGAGTGGTCGTGCTCCCGTTCGACGGGATCGCCTCAAAACTCAATTTTCAGGAGAGGAAAGAACACACAGACACAATTAATCCTTGATTCCCCAGAAAATATGGGAAAATATGGGAAGTGGGGGGGAAGACAGAAACCCAGAACATATGGGAAAATATGGGGAATCTTTTTATTTGTGTGTATTTATTTGTGTGTCCCAGGGCCCCTTCAGTTGGTCGGCGCGTACGCGCCTCATTCCACGTTTGCGGATATCGACGTTGTGGCAGCGTGCGCTCGCTGCTCCGTTCCCTGGGGCATTTTTTTCGGATGCCCAAAACGGAACCTGAGCCGAGATCCCTACGCTCTCTTGAACCGAACCTGATGGTATCGCGGAGCCAGCGAGGAGAGTGGTTGCTAGATTGGCGCTCTTTTCAGTATTTTCCTTGCCAGAACGTTCGATATGGTCGACCTTTTGTAGCTTCGGACATGTCCCGATGCATCTGCAGGGGGGCACTTAGTGTTTGCGATTGTCCTGCTGACGTGGCAACCGAAAGTGTCGGGCTCAAAAGTGCCCCGAACGAAACTTCGGTGACTTTTGTCCTGTTCCGGATTGCGTATTTTTGTTGCCCGGTGTCGTCGTTGCGTTCTTGTCCGCCGGCTTTGTGGGATGCTCTTCGCGATGCCGCAGCGCACGGTCGGGCCCCGACTCGCTTGGGCCCCGTTCATCAGGAGGGAAAGAAACACACAGACACAAGTCATCGGCGATTCCCAGGAAAATATGCAAAAATATGGGAAGTGGGGGGGAAGTCAAAAACCCCAAAAATATTGGGAAATATGGGGGGATGTTTTTATTTGTGTGTATTTATTTGTGTGTCCTGGGGCCCCTTCAGTTCAAGCGACAGCCATGCTGGCGCTTTCAAAAAATCAGCGGGGGGTTTTGAAGCCAGTTGTACACGTCACGATCGCGCGCGCGGCAGGCCCGCAAAGTCACTCCTCCTCCTCCTCCTCCTCCTCCTCCTCCATGCCGCGGCTTTTGCTCACAGCGTAATCCGTGGTTCAATCAGGTCCTCTCGCGCCCAGCGCTCCTCCTGCGCACCGACTTCTTCCTGCTCGTTTTCGGCTCTCCCGCCTCGCCCCCGCGCGTGCCGGCGTCTGCGCTCCAGCGGCGCGGCGAGGCGTGGCGCTTCGCAGCCGTCGTCGCTGCGTCCACTTCGCGTGGAAGGCAGGGCATAACGCTCCCCTGTCGCGCCTGGAGCGCGCTGCGAGGTGGCCCCGCAAGCGGCGGTGCCCGCGCGGCGGAGGCTCGCGTTGGCGCGATGCCTCGAAGCGGTGGTCGTCGTCTTCCGCGCCGCGTCCGTCGTCTTCGCCGTCGTCGTCGTCATTGTCGTCGTCGTCCTCCTCGCAGTGCCCACGCATCGGGGCGAACGGCCCCCAGCGCTGCCTCGTGCGATTGCGCGCTCGTTTGGCTCGCCTCTTCCTCGCCTGGAGTGGAAAGCCCGTTCATCGAACTGCTGCGGGGGGCCGCTTCGCCAGACGAGTGGGGGTCCATGCGTTTGGGGGCCGCCTCCCTGGCCGGGGCGCACTCGCGCGCGCGCCTTGGGACCCCTCCCCCAGCAGCTTACCTCGCTCTCTGCGCCGAGCTTGTCCTTTGGCCTCCCGCGCTGTCGCAGGGCAAGTGCGTCATCGTTCTTGCTCCGCCTTGACTGCGGGGTGCACCTGGGGGCGTTTGCGGGGGCCGAAGTAGAGGCCTCCGGAGTGCTCGGTCGGCCATCCAGGGAGCCGCCACCGATCCAGATGCGCGCGAACCGAACGCCTCCTTCGGAGCCTTTCCTGGCGGAGCTGCGCAGGTGGCTCGAGGGCCCGAGGGCCGCGTGCCCTCCTCGCTCGACGGCCCAGGAGCATTGGCCTCCTCCTCCTCCTCCTCCTCCTCCTCCTCTTCCTCCTCAGGGCCGTGCCGCGGACGTCGCGGGCCCCTGTCTCTACGCCCCAGGAGCCTTCGACGAAGTGGTCACGGTGCCCAGGAGTCGTTGGCCCTTGCCCCGTGGGGCCCAGGGAGGCCCGCCCCTGGGCCGTAGGTCGCCGCCGTCCTCCGCCTCTGACCCTGGGGCCCAGGTATGGTCGCTCTGGATTCCTTCGGGGGGGAAGCCTCGCTCCTTGAATAATGTCCTCCTCTTCCCCTATCAGAGGAGGATGGACGAGGATGAGGATGTGGATGATGATGATGATGACGATGATGATGGTGATGATGACGATGACGATGACGATGACCATGACCATGATCATGATCATGATGATGATGATGATGATGATGATGACGACGATGATGATGATGATGATGATGATGATGATGATGATGATGATGATGATGATGATGATGATGATGATGATGATGATGATGATGATCGTCATCATGATCATGATCATGATCATGATCATGATTATGATGAGGAGGAGGCGGAGGACCAGGAGGGGGACCTCCTCTTCGTCCTCCTTCTTCCTACCTGTCCTCCTCGATTCTCGGATCCTCTCCCTCCTGCTCCTGTGCTTCTGGGGCCGCGCCGCTGGGGCGCTGGGGCTTGTGCACGCCCCCAGCAGAATGTAGGAGAGCAGCCTAAGCAACTCCTCGATCTTCGACCCTCGATCATGGGACGTTGGCGTCTCGACTTCCTTCCCAGGACGTAATCCTCTTCCGCCTCCTTCCCCCTCGATCCTCGATTGTCTAGCGGTCCTCTGCCTCCACCTGCTCGATCCTGGATCCTCGCTCTTGTTTGTTGTTGCTCCTGGCGCCGGTACGCTGGGGCTTTCCCGTCGGCCCGGTCGATCCCAGGTCCTGGATCTTCGACCCTCGATCCTCGTCCCGCGATCCTCATCCCTCGACACTCGACCCTCGATCCTCGATCGTGGACAGGTGGCGTAGGGTCAGGATCGACGTCCAGGAGCGGTGGTCCGGGATCGAGGTCGAGCATTCAACTAGTAGGAGGGACCTTTCGCCGGAGTGGCTTCTGGTGCGGGCCCAAGGGTGTACCCCGATCGCGGAACGCGAAACGGTAGCAGCGGCTTGCGCGCCTGGGCTTAGCCACCCCACATCCGCCGCTAAGCCGCACACCAAAGGTCACTCTTGCCTACACCCCCGTGCAACATGCAGTTGGTGTTTTTCTACACACATGCCCCCCCCAATTTCAACGTTCAATGCGGTGACGATGTGCTTTCTCGAACTCCGCGGGTCGCACGATCAACATTGAAGTGGGGAGGGGGCGGGGGGGCTCGCCTAAAACCAGCTGCTCTTCGCACGGGGTTGCAGGGTCGCGCCTGCGTGTAGCGGAAGTATCGCGGGCCTGGGATCCAGGCCGAGGGTAGCTTTCGTGCAGGTCGTGCCTGGGGTCACGCGTGCGTGTAGCCGAACTATCGAGGGCCTGGGATCCAGGCCGAGGATCGGGGGTCGAGGGTCCGGCCGTCAGGGCGCGCGGGCTCGCCCCGCGGCCAGCGGGGGCGGCGGCGCTGCTGGGGGCCTTCCTGGGTCGGTGGCGCACCGGCGGCGCTGACGGGCCAGCCTTGGAGGTGTGCGGGGAGGCCGCCAGCGGTTGGCTGGTGGCTGGGGGGTGAAGCCTTCAATGTTTCGAGGAGGAGGAGGAGAAGGAGAAGGAGGAGGAGGAGGAGAAGGAGGAGGAGGAGGAGGAGGAGGAGGAGGAGGAGAGAGGAGGAGGAGGAGGAGGAGGAGGGGAGGAGGAGGAGGAGGAGGGGAGGAGGAGAGGAGGAGGAGGGAGGAGGAGGAGGAGGAGGAAGGAGGAGGGAAAAGAGGAGGAGGAGGAGGTGGAGGAGGAGGAGGAGGAGGCTGGAGGAGGAGGATGAGGCAGGAGGAGAAGGAGGAGGAGTAGGAGGAGAAAGAGGAGGAGGAGAAAGAGGAGGAGGAGGAGGAGGAGGAGGAGGAGGCTGGAGGAGGAAGAAAAAGAACAGGCGGGAGGAGGCGGCGGCGGGAGCAGGCAGGAGGAGGCGCAGGAGGAGGAGGAGGAGGACGAGCAGGATCAGGAGGAGGAGGAGGACGAGCAGGAGGAGGAGGAGGAGGAGGAGGAGGAGGAGGAGCAGTGGCGAAGCGTCCTGCCTTGCCTACAGGCCCACCACAGAATGGCATAAGAGCCTTTTGTGGTCTGCACGGAGTGTTCTCAGAACATTTATGGCTGATATTGTCTTGTGATACCTTTCGGGGTTGCGTTCTGAGAACACTGCTTCTGTTACTAAATAATTTCCGGGTCTGGGAAATTCTCATGGTAGGCCTATGGGAGTGCCGGAACTGTCGGTCCCTCTTCAAAGGTTGAGTTACATTTCGGGACGATCGAAATGGGTACGGAAAGAATGGATACGATGCCCAACAGCAGTTCCTGTTCATTTTGGGCAGGGCTCGCTGGCCGTGCCGCCGCGGACGTCGTTCACTGAAGACAAAGAGCCGCCTGCCCGACAGCGGCCGCTGTCGATTTTGGACAATATTTGTTGTTGGGCATTGTACCCCTTCTTGTCCGTACCCATTCTGGGCGTCCGAAACATTGTCAATGTCCACTGCACGTAAGGGTGGACCTTCGCCGGAGTGACCTTTGGCGCGGGCGCCTCGGGGTCCCCCAATCGCTGAGCGCCACCTTGCGCCCCCTTCGCCCGCGCAGCAAAGGTCCTCTCTTGCCTAGGATCGCTCCTTGCGTGTAGCCGGCAATGCCTCGCTCTCCTGGGGCTTTACTGTGCTCTTGCTCGTTAACATTCAGGCAGTGGCGAAGCGTCCTGGCCTGCCCATAGGCCCACCACTCAATGTTCTAAGAACCTTTTGTGGCCTGCACGAAATCTTATTAGGGCATTTCTGGCCAAGTCTGCATTGTTTTATCACATCGGGCTTATGTTCTAGCTGACTGGTTTCTGTTCTACAAAAATTCGGAGGTTCTAAGAACATGTCGTGGTCGTCCTATAGGAATGCCAGGACGGTCGGTCCCTTCTCCAACACTTGTGTCACGTGGATTTAGCTGCACCGTCAATGCCGCGCTGTCCTGTGGCTAAGCTGTGTTCCTGGCCGCACCGCGCACCGTCAGAGGCGGCGGAGAGCTTGAGAGATCCATCCACAAGAACGGTCATCCTTGGTCGTCGTCGGGGCTCAAGGGGCGGGGGTCAAGCAAACTGGGTGCAGCCTGGGCGCCGGATCTTGCAAGATCCTGCAGGGCCAGGGCCGAATTCACCCGGGCTCGCGCGCAGGATCCTGCAGGATCTTGCGAAGCCCGACTGACCCAGGTTGCTGCCTTCACCTGGGTCAGTAGATCCCGGACGTCACCGCCGCCGTCGTCGAGGTTCGGATGTTTTCGGCTGGTCTTGATTGCTTATTTTTGTACTTTTTCGGGCACGGGGCGGATCCCAGAACGCGCCCCTGGAGAGGTCTGGGGGGGGGGTCTGACCCAGGCGGTTTGGCCGCCGACGACGACCACGACGACGTCGAGGGAGCAGAAGTCTGAGATCTTCTGCATTTTTTGGCCACTGGGGGCCAGCGGAGGGGGTCCCTGTGGTCATGGTGACGCTGCCGCCGGCTGGCTGGAGGCTGGGGCTGAACACTCCAGACAAGGACTCCAGGGACGGATGCCGATTTTTTCTGCCCGTTTTGCAACCGTTGAAGCCCTTGGGCCCTACTTCGTCGCAATGCGAAGAAGAGGGTAGGGGGAGGGGGGAATGCTTCTTCGAAGCTCCGCTGCTTCTTATTCTTATGAGGCACGGGCCGGGTCTGCAGATGTAAGGCCGTCGACTTCTAAGAAGCAGCCTCTTTCTAAGAAGCCTCCCCCCCTCACCCCAACCCCCGCAGCGCGCCGCAAATCTTTGTCGCCACGGCTGCATGCCCCTCAACACTACGATTCTACGATTGCATTCCTTTCTACATTCTGGCCTCACGGTCGACAGTTTGAAGGACAAGATGATTTCGATGTCGACGGTGAGGGTGGGTGACCCTCCCAGCTACGCCGACGTCGCCAGCGGCTGGCTGGCAGCTGGGAGTTGAAACATTCGTCGTCGTCGTTTTCGTCGTCCTCGTCGTCGCGAGGTGGTTCCAGATGTTCGGCCTTTTGGGGCAGACTTCTCTGTCTTCGGGGAACGCTCAGAAGACTTCTCAGAAGTCCGCAGGCCTTCCGATCCTTCTGAGAAGGCCCGCCCCTTCTCGTTTCCCCCCCCCCCCCCCCCCCCTAGGAGGAGGAGGAGGAGGAGGAGGAGGAGGAGGAGGAGGACGACGACGACGACTAGGAAGAGGGGGAGGGGGAGGAGGAGGAGGAGGAGGAGGAGGAGGAGGAGGAGGAGGAGGAGGAGGAGGAGGAGGTGGGGCGAGACCTCCCTCCCGTCCCAGGGAAGGGTGCCACACCGTGCCACCTCCGCCCTTTCCCCCCTTTCCTCCTCCGCGCTCCGCCCCACCGGGAGCTCTCGGCGTCGCTCGGACGCGTGCGTTTTTTTAACCAGCCTGGAACATGTCCCTATCCCTAGGCTGGGCATCCCTCGTCGCGATGCCGATCTCAGGGATTCCCTTAACTCTTTTGAGGGCGCCCCTCGGGAGCTCTCGGCGTCGCTCGGATGGGTGATCTCTTTTTACCAGCCTGGAACATACCCCTACCCCTAGGCTGGGCATCTCCTCGTCGCGATGCCGATCTCAGGGATTCCCTCAACTCTTTTGAGGACGTCCCTCCGGGAGCTCTCGGCGTCGCTCGGACGTGTGCTCTCTTTTTTACCAGCCTGCAACATACCCCTATCCCTATGCTGGGCATCTCCTCGTCGCGATGCCGATCTCAGGGATTCCCTTAACTTTTTTGAGGGCGCCCTCGGGAGCTCTTGGCATCGCTCGGACGTGTGCTCTCTTTTTACCAGCCTGGAACACACCCCTACCCCTATGCTGGGCATCTCCCCATCACGATGCCGATCTCAGGGATTCCCTTCTCTTTGAGGGCGCATCCCCAAGATTTGCCAGCCTCGGACGCTCTTGATGGCGTCGCTCGGACGTGTGCGCTCTTTTTTTACCAGCCTGGAACATACGGTAGAGGGAAACAACTACGGAACACTCCCCCCCTCCCCCCCAAACTCAATGTTGGCACGCGCGGGGGAGACTGCGGTCGAAGTGCATCTCATCAGACCCACCGCCAACTTTGAACATCGGGGGGGGGGTAAGGCGTTGACGGATGAATGTGGCATGTGTTCGCTAATTTGTTCCGAGGCCTGTATCCCTATCCCTAGGCTGGGCATCTCCTCGTCACGATGCCGATCTCAGGGATTCCCTTAACTCTTTGAGGGCGCATCCCCAAGATTGCCATCGCCTTCTGGCGCGTCGGCCTTGGGGATAGGGATGAGTTCGAGGCTGGTCATCCATCTCGGCGAGGAACCTCCTGGACCATCGAGCCGAAGCAAAAACGCACACGCCCGAGACCGACGGACGCAGGAGGAGTGCACGCCCGAGCGGCGGCAGGAGCCGGCCCGCACCGCACCGCACGCGGCGCCCTTCGCCGTGTGCCGCTCGCCCCGCGCGGAGGGGCCCCCAGCCGCACGCGGCGGGCGCGCGCGAGGAGCCCCTTTGCGAGCGCGGGGGGGCGCCCCCGTGGGGAGGATGCAGCAGTGCACATTGTGGATTCCGAATTCTTCGCAAGGTCTTTGATTTTTGTTGGGGGCCAAGATCCTTTCATTTCTGCCGCACGCGGCGGGCGCGCGCGAGGAGCCCCTTTGCGAGCGCGGCGGGGCGCCCCCTTAGGGAGGATGCAGCAGTGCACGTTGCTGATTCCGAATTCTTCGAAAGGTTCTTGATTTTTTGGGGGGCCAAGATCCTTTCCTTTCTGATCGTTCTATCCTTGGGCCTCTCCCTGGCCACGAGGGGGCCAGGGACAGCCAGGAGCGAGCACACTGAGAACTGGGCACGGCTAGAAATGAGCGGCGTGTACCTGCGGGAGGGAACTCCTGCAGGTGTGGCACGATGTTTTCGTCTCTTCTTCTCTTTGGCTTTCTCTCTCGCTCTCGCTCTCTCTTTCTCTTTTTTTGCCTACCCTGGAAACCTGGCGATCCAATTTGATCAAGCCGGGTGTTTTCGCTCCATTTCGGATCCTGGGGCCCTCAAAGATCGATCCGGCTCGAGAAGTGACGCAGAAAGATGGGGTTTGGGTGTCCGGTCGTGATTCTCTGCGATGTTGCATTTTTTTGCAACGTCGGATCTCAGGGCACACTGTGCGCAGCCCTCAAGGCGCACGCGTCTCTGGAGACTTCGGGCCCTCTAGTGCGAGCTCTGTCCCCCAGGGGGGGGGGCATATACAAATAGGCTGCCTGTCAGGTTCGTCCATCCCTTCCACACTTTGGCGGCGCGCAGGGGGTAGGGGGAGGGGGCAATGCTTCTTAGCAGCACTCCTGCTCAGATGGCGCGGGCCCTGCCTGTAGATGCAAGGCCGGCGCCCTCTGAGAAGCTGCCTCCCTCTTAGAAGCCTTCCCCCCTCCCCCTGCCCCCCCCCGTTTGCGCGCCGCCGATCCCTCCCTGCCCGCCTTCGTGCCCTCCGCGGCCACGACGTGCCCCCGTTCGGGTGTCGCTCAAGGTGCCCCTGGCCCAGGGTGCCCCCCAGCTTTCCGCTCCCTTTTGGAGCCCCCTGGGGTCCCCTCTGGGCCTCGCGAGGGGCGCTCTGGAGGGTCGTGGGGGGGCTCCCTGGAGATCCTGGGGGCACCTTGGGGGCCAGGGACACTTCTGGCAGCACCCGACCCGTGGGCACGGCGCCTCGGCCGCCAGCTCGCGCAGCGGCGGGCTCCTCGGCCCCATGGGAGCCGCCCAGGGGGGGCGCAGCGACCCGCCGGCCCGAGGGACGAAATCCGGCCCGAGGGGGACCCAGAAGCCGACGGCCCGCGACGCCGCCGGCGACGACGACAGCACGCCGGCGGCGGCGATGATGACGATTACACGCCACGTAAGTATTGTTGGACTCCTTTTCTCCTCTTTTCTTTAGGGTGCGGGCGGAGGCCCAAGCTACCTCCAACACCTTCCAGGAAGGCGGCCTTCCTGCTTCATGTTTCTGCCCACTGTTTCCGACTGGCGTGTATGACTGGCGACACGACGGCAGCGGCGACGACAAACGCCGACGACGTCGACGGCGACGGCGACGGCGGTGGCGACGGCGGCGACCGACGGCGAAGGCGGCGGCAGTGACGACAACGGGCCGGCCGCCGACGACGTTGACGGTCACGACGCCGACGCCGACGCTGGCGGCGGCCACGGCGACGACGACGCCACTGCCGACGACGGCGCCCTTGTCGACGACGACGACGACGACGACGACGACGACGACGACCAGGACGACGACCACGGCGACGACGACGACGACGACGACGACTACGACGACGACGACAACGACCACGACAACGACGACGACGACGACGACGACGACGACGACGACGACGACGACGACGACGGCGGGCGCCCGCAAGAGGCGGTACGGGCCCTGCCGGGCGGAGCGGACGCGGGGCAAATCAGCGCCAGCGGCGGCGGTGTGCGGCTGCTGCTTGCCCTGGAGGGCCCTCCGCGCTCCTGGAGGCGCCCCGCGCGGCGAAGCTCGCGGATAGAGGGCCCAGATGTCTCATGTCTTCGGCGGGGATTCCTCCTTCTCCTCCTCCTCCTCCTCCTGCTCTTCCTCTCCTTCCTCCTCCTCCTCCTCCTGCTCTTCCGCTCCTTCCTCGTCCTCTCCTTCTCCTCCTCCTCCTCCTCCTCCTCTAGTCCTCCTCCTCCTCCTCCTCGTTCAGGTGTGGCCCCTGGCCTGGTGGGGGGACAGGAGAAGGGGGAGCGGAAGGAGGAGGAGGAGGAAGAGGAGGAAGAGGAGGAGGAGGCAGAGGAGGAGGAGGAGAGGGAGGCCCCAGACTTTTTTTCATTTGCCTGCCCCCCCAACAAAAAACACATGTTTCGATTGCGAGTGACGCGGAAGCAGCCGCGCACCGTCAAGAGGTCGAGCAGCACAGGGCCAGGGCGTACGGCGCAACTGTCGCCCGCGAAGCGCAGGAAGAGAAGGCCACGATGGTGGCGAAAACTACCAGGCGCCCAACAAAAGAGCACGCGAAGCCGATTGTTTTTTTCTGGCGGGGGGAGGGGGGGGCGGTGAACAAAAGGAGAGTCCGACGTGGCCTCGTCTGCCCTCACCTTTGCAAGGGTTCCGATTGAAAGCCCCCACAAGAAGAGTTCATAGTGAAATCCTCCACATGAGGATTCCGATCGAAACCCTCCACAGAAGGATTGTTATTGAAATCCTCCACACATTGGTTCCTATTGGAATCACCTGCAGAAGGATTGCTATTGAGATGCTTCGAAAGACAGAATCCCCCCGCTGGCATTGCATTGGCATTGGGTTGGCAATGGTTTGGCATTGCGCTGGAATTGTGCTTTGCAGTGCGTTTGCATTGCGCACTTCGCAATCATTGCATTGGCGAATCTGGATGGGACCCTCCACAGAAGGACTCCCATTGAAACCCCTTACAAGAAGGACTCCGATTGAAACCCTCCACAAGAACGGTTCATATTGGAATCCTCCGCAGGAGGATTACATGCGAGGCCTCCACTGAAGGATTCCTACTGGAATCGACCACAAAAGATTTCCCCAACTGGCATTGCAGTGGCATTGGGTTGGGATTGCCTTGGCATTGCGCTGGCATTGCGTTGGCACTGCTTTGGCATTGCTCTGGCATTGTGCTGGCGAGTCCTGATTACCCCCTTCGCAGACGGAGTTCTATTGAAACCCTCCACACAAAAAAGGATTCAAAGTGCATTCTACCACAAAGGATTGCCCCCAGTGGCATTGCGTTGGCACTGCGTTGGCATTGCGCTGGCGAGTCCTAATCGGACGATCTACAGGATATGTTTTATTCATCCACCCCAGCAAGAAGGATGCCCAGTGACCCCCCCCCACACACACACACACAGAAAAGATTCAAATTGGAATCCTCCACAGAAGGATTGCATTCGAAGCCCTTCGCAGACGGTTTTCTATTGAAATCCTCCGAACATGGGTTCGCCATGGTATCGTCCCAGAAGGGTTCTCATTGAAATACACCTAGAGAGGATGCCCCCACTTGGCATTGGTTTAGCATGATGTTGGCGTTACGTTGGAAGTGCGCTGGCGTTGCGCTGGCGAGTCCTACTGCCTCCCTTCGCAGAAGGATTACCAATGAAACCCCCAGAAGAACAATTCTCAGTAACATCCACCACGAAGGATTGCCCCCCAACGACATTGCAGTGGCATCGGATTCGGATCGCCTTGGCATTGATGTGGCATTGCCTTGGCAGTGTTTGAGCATTGCGCTGGCACTGCGCTGGCAAGTCCTAATGCCTCCCTTCGCAGAAGGATTCCTGTTGCAACCCTCCACAAACAGGATCTTGGTGCTTGAGCCAATGACAAAGAGGAGGGAAGGGAGAGGGAGCTAACAGGATTTCTATTGGAATCTACCACAGGATTGTCCCCATTGGCCTTGGATTGGGGTCGCATTGGCATTGGTGTGGCATTGCGGTGGCACTGCTTTAGCATTGCGCTGGCGAGTCCGAATGCCTCCCTTCGCAGAAGGATTACAATTGAAACCCTCCGCAACAAGGATTCCTTTTGAAATCTACCACACCGGATTGCCCCCAACGAAATTGCATTCGGATCGGATTTGATATCGCATTGGCATTGCGCTGGCATTGCGTTGGCACTGCTTTTGCATTGCGCTGGCATTGCGCTGGCATTGCGCTGTCGAGTTTCAATGCCTTCCGTCGCAGAAGGATTCCCATTGCAACCCCCAGGAGGATTCTTAATGAAATCTACCACAAAGGATTACCCTCATTGGCATAGCATTGGCATCATGTTGGGGTCGCCTTGGCATTGATTTGGCATTGTGTTGGCACTGTTTTAGCATTGCGCAGGCGAGTCCGAATGCCTCCCTCCGCAGAAGGAAGGATTCCATTTGAAACCCTCCGCAACAAGGATTCTTTTTGAAATCTACCACGAAGGATTGCCCCCAACGACATTGCATTCGCATCGGATTTGAGATCGCATTGACATTGCGCTGGCATTGCGTTGGCACTGCTTTGGCATTGCGCTGGCATTGCGCTGGCGAGTTACAATGCCTCCTTTTGCAGAAGGATTCCTATTGCAACCCCCAGAAGGATTCGTATTGAAATCTACCACAAAGGATTACCCTCATTGGCATAGCATTGGCATCATGTTGGGGTCGCCTTGGCATTGGTTTGGCATTGCGTTGGCACTGCTTTAGCATTGCGCTGGCATTGCGCTGGCGAGTCCCCATGGCTCTCTCCGAAGAAGGACTCCTGTTGACATCCTCCACAAGAAGGTTTCCCATTGAAACCCCCACAGGAAGGATTCCCAGTGAAATCCTCCAAAGGAGGATCCCTGTCGAAACCATCCACAGAAGCATTCCTATGAAATCCTCCGAGAAGGGATTCGTTATGACATCATCCACATAAGGTTTCTTATTGAAATCCAGAGAGAAAATAACCCCAACTGGCATTGCATTGGCTTTGGTTGGCAATGGATTGGTATCGCATCGTCATGTTTTCTTTGAAGAGGCTGGCAGAAGAACGGGTACAGCTTGAGGAAGGAGAGAGGTCATATAAGGATAATGGTGAAGAGAAGGGTGCAAGCTCGTAAACAAAAACCTGGAACATTGAGGTATTCCACAATTCCCCGGCCTCTCCTCCTCCTCCTCCTCCTCCTCCTCATCCCCATCCTCATCCTCATCCTCATCCCCATCCTCATCCCCATCCTCATCCTTCCTCTCTTGAGGGCGCCTTCGTGGCCACGGCTGAGTCCGTCTCGGAATTATGAATTTCTTGATTCCTCGCGTACATACATATATATATATATATATATATATATATATACCCACCGGACCATCCGGAAACGATGCGCAGGGGGTGTTACCTGGGGGAGAGGCGTAAATACGCATGCAGCGCAGCAGGGAGGCCAACGACGGCGACATCAGGACCTGGGGTGGCCTTTCGGAACCATCTCATAGCAATTTTGGCAGCCTTCTGGGCCCTCTCGGGGCCCTCTCGGGGCTCTATCGGGGCCCTCTTGCGTGCCTTAGGCGCGCTCTTCGGGTTACCTTGAAGGCCATTGGTCCAGGAAGCGGGCGGCGCTCGTGTCTCCCCCATCAGAACCATCTCATGGCAATTTTGGCAGCCTTCTGGGCTCTCTCGGGGCCCTCTCGGGGCCCTCTCGGGGCCCTCTTGCGTGCCTTAGGCGCGCTCTTCGGGTTATCTTGAAGGCCAATTGGTCCAGGAAGCGGGCGGCGCTTGTGTCTCCCCCCCGCCCCTCCGTCGTGGCCCTCAGCTTCGCCTGCCTCTTGGGCCCCTCCTGGGGCGCTCTTGGGCGCTCTTGTGGCAATTCTCGAACCCTCTTGGAGCCATCTTGACGCGTCAGAGGCCCCTCGGAAGCGCCGACGGCGAGAAGACCACGAGCCTCGGCGCCGCCCCGGTGACCGTGTGGAGACCAGGTGGAGGCCATGTGTAGACCAGGCGATCCTGCTGAGGCGTCGCTGCTTTTGGCTTCTGGCGGTCCGCCGCCCAGGCTCCCCCCAGGGTGGCACGCACCAGGTCGAGGAGTGCACGCAATCTTTCTCTTCTGGTCAGTGCTCCTCTTCCCCCCCCCTGCGTCTGCTGCTCCCCCCGCGCGCGCTCGGAGCCCCACCCCTGCCTCGCTCCTCCCCGCCCCCCCCCCCCCCCTCCCCCCCCTCCCCTGCCTCTGTCTTCCTGCGGTGGCCGCCTCCCTCCTCTCCTCCTCCCCCTCTGGGTGCCTCCTGCTCCGCTCTCCTGTGCGCCCCTGCTCCTCGCGTCCCTCCGCCCTGCCGCACCCTCGGGGCAGTGCCGAGCACTTCGCGCTGCCCCCGCCCAGCGCGCTTTCGGGCGCCCGGCCTGCGCGGCGCGCACTGCCCTCGCGCCTGCTGGGCTTAAGTCGGGCCTGTCCCTCTACAGGAGGAAACTTCAAAAGTGGAAAACAAATAGTTTGGGGACGTTTTTTTGACTGTGTTTGACAATATTCGGTTATGTTTTGAGTATTTCTAATTTGTCCTCCAAAATCCGCCTGTAGGGGGACATCGGGACATGCCCGACCGAATGCTGGGCACATGGCGTCTGGCCTCTCCTGGGTGGCGAGCGAAGGGAGAGATGTAGCGAGGAGGAGAAGGACTGCTCAGAGGGCGGCGGGACTGCTCAGAGGCCCTCGCGCCTTGTGAGAAGTCTCCTGCGTCTTCGGCGCAGGCTCAGGAAACTTCTCAGAAGGCCAGGGGACCCCCCGAGCCTTCTGAGAAGGCCGCCCCTTCTTACTCCCCCCCTCGCTCGCCGCCGATCTTCGCGTCTCCCTCCCCGTGGGTCCGGTCCTCGTGCAAGGGCGGCGCGTCCGCCGCGGGCTGTTGTCACACGCGGGGCTTCCAGCGATCTGCTGAGATCTCGGCAGCGAGCCCAAGGGCTATGCATCGCTTGCACGTGTGCATTTGCTTCTTGTGAAGACCCTCGAGAAACATCTGGGATCATCTTGCGGAACAGAGAAAAACACGCGCGAAATCGAAACATGTACGGGGAATGGACGTCCGAGCGATGCCGAGGAGGGGGGAGCTGAGAGGGAGAACGCCTCCTCGGAAGGCGGCGGGGCGTCTCGGAGGCCTTCGCGCCTTCCGAGAAGTCTCCTGCGTCTTCGACGGGAGGCTCAGACCGTATCTTGGAAGGCAGGAGGCCTTCCGAGTCGCGTGAGCAGGCCCGCCCCCTCTCACTTCGCCCCCCTGGTGCTCGCCGCCGAGGCTTCTGGCCGCTCCGAGCGGATTGTTTTGTTGCCCCCCTCCAGGACTGGCGGTCCCGCTGCAGCGAACCTCTCAGGTTCGGCGCTCCGCTCCCCGCTGTTTCGGAGCTGCGGTCGTGCCAAGCGCGGGCCACATGTCTTGTCGGGGGGTGCCCAGAGCCCCCCAGCCTGGTACGTGGATCAGTGAATTGTCCGTTCTCGGCTCTCGGGAGGGCGCCGCGGCCGTCGTTTTCCAGGCTTGCGCCCGCCAGGTTGGGGCCCGAGGTCGTTTTCACGAAGCCATGCTTTACTGAATGGGGTCCTGCCCAATTCCGATGTGAGTGGGTTCGATGCTCTCCTCGCGCTGCTGTTCCGGTTAACTGGTACCAAACCACAACCATAGGGGGATAAAGAAAAGCGGACTCGTCCCAACAGACACTAACCACCATCTCGCCAACGCCCCGACCACGCCGACACAGAGGTATCCCAGGGGCGGTGTGTTGCCCCAGTACGGGGGAGCATCCCACCATGCGTAGTAGCCAAGTCACAGGAAAGATTTGAGACTCCTGTCATGCAGTGTCAAGGAAGATCAGCAAAAGGTAGATCAGTACAAGGTAGAAGCAGTGCTGCTCGGGACGGGTTGCCCGAGCCCCCGGTTAACTGGTACTGAACCACAACCAAAGGGGAGAAGATGACGGACATCTACCCTATCGGGTTCACCACAGCGACTCTGAAGAAGAAGAAAAATAATCAGTAGCCAAAGAAGATGGGGAGAAAGAAGACGCCGGACACGCATCAAAAGAAGCACACAATGAGGCCGACGAAGGAGAGCGTGACATCGACCACCAACTGCGTGAGATTGACTGCAAACTGCGTGAAATCGACCACACACTATATGACATTGACCATGTGCTACGTGAAATGGACCGCGCACTGCTCGAAGCTGACCGCAATCTACCTGAGATCGACAAACTGTGCGAAATTGCCATGAAACTGCGCGAAATCGACCACACAGTTCATGCCATCGACCGCAAACTATGTGACATCGACAACGAACTACGCGAAATTGGCAGCAAACTGTGCGATATCGACCACACAGTATGCGAAATTGACCGCAAACTGCTTGAAATCGTCTACACACTGCGTGAAATTGACCGCAAACTGTTTGAAATCGACTACACACTGCGTGAATTAACCCACGTGCTGCATGTCATCGACCACAAACTTCGCGAAGTTGACGGCAAAGTATGCGACATCGGCCACAAACTATGCGAAATTGACCGCGAACTGCATGGAACCGGCCACCATCTGCGTCAAATTGACCGCGTGTTGCGTGAACTCGACCACAAACTGCATGACATTGACCGCATGCTATGTGAAATCGACCATCTACTATGTGAAATTGATTGCGAACTCCTTGAAATCGACCACACTCTGCGCGAAATTGGCTGCGAACTGCTTGAACACGACCACACACTGCGTCAATTGGACCACGTACTGCGTGAAATCGACCACAAAGTGTGCGAAATCGGCCGCACACTATTCGGGGGCGGCAAAGAGGGGGGTGATGACTAGGGGGGGTGGATATCATGGCGGGGGCCATGATATTTCCCCTGAGTTCATGGCGCCTCTTCTTATTTCATTGCGTCCCTGGCCCCCCCGCTGGGCCGTGCACATGCCGCCGGCCATGAGTTGCACCCCCCCCTCTTGGACCCCCCCCTCTTGGCCGCTCCGAACCATCTGAAATCGACCGCAAACGTCGCGAAATTGACCGCACACTGCGTGGATAAGTGCCTGGCACTAGACCACAACCATTGGGGATAAAGAAAGGCGGAGTCGTCCCAACAGACACTTACCACCATCTCGCCAACGCCCCGAGAAGCGCCGACACAGAGGTATCCCAGGGGCGGTGTCTTGCCCCAGTACGGGGAGCATCCCACCATGCGTAGTAGCCAAGTCATGGGAAAGACGTGAGGCTCCTGTCATGCAGCGCCAAGGAAGATCAGCAACAGGCAGATCAGCACAGGGTAGAAACAGTGCTGCTCGGGACGGGTTGCCCGAACGCACCTCTGGCGGCGCTTGGGCTTCGCCTGCGGCGCCCCGCGATGGGACTCGCCATGGCATGTATGGCAGCGCCCTCCAGCTTTGCAGCCGCCTTTCGTTGGGATGCAACTCCCGGGAGGTCAAATTCTGATTTTGCAGTGGTCCGAAGTCCGGCTTAATCCCGCTTAATCCGGCTTAATCCGAGGCCTTCTCCGGCGTAGTAGCTCCCAAATGGGGCTTAATCTTGATCCCCCTTAGTCTTTCCGACGAAAACCTCCCAGTAGCTGCCTCCGAATTTTCGAGAAGTAGCGGGAGCAGACCAGCTCGCAGGGGCAGGCAGGCAGGCAGGCCAGTGTCGGGCGGGGCGGTCGACGAACCACCTTCTGAAGGCTTCGCAGCGGAAGGCGGGAAAAGCTTAGCCGGCCGCCGGGCCTCCTGAGCTGGACGCGGCTGCGCCTGCAGTGGGGCTCTCGCCCAGGGAGTCCAAGGAACCCGCCTCTTCCAGGGGCTCCTCCTCTTCCTCCTCGGCCCTGCCGCACCAGCGATCAATATCGGCCACGACCGAATCCGCCTCGAGGATATCGCGCTCGCGCTCCGCGGCGAAATCCACCTGGGGCCACGGCTGGAGATGTGTCCAGTGCTCCGGCCTGTACCCGTAGAGCCCATCCACATCGAAAGCAGCAGGAGTCTCGGGCGTGGGGCCTTAGTCGAACCAGACGCTGTTGACGGGATCCAAGGCGATGGCCTCGGGCTCGTAGTCATCGGCCTTGGGGTGAGTACGTGAATCATCACGACGGACCTCGACCGCGACCCTGCCGTTAGGCGCGTGGCCGGCTACCCACCCAATCCGCCCATTGAGGGTCCGGCCTCTCTGGCTCGTGAGCCCGACTATTTCCACGAACTCGCCAATCAGCCCCCCGCATTCTAGGCGAGCTCTCCCGTTCATATCACCACCGATCAGGCCGCTGTTGCCGACAAAGTGCGAGAAAGACCGACAGACTGCATCCGGCAGAGTGCCATTCCCCATCAATGCACGAATGAGGTGATTGTGCTGAGAGTGCGTCAGGCGCGTAACACGAAAGAAAATCCTATCCCCGAGGAGGCGTAAAGCCGTGGTGAGAGGTGCCGTGAAGGCGCTCGCTAACATGGCGGTGCGCGTCGAAGCGTATTCAGCCGCAGGTGCGGGGAGAGCCCGCCTCACCACCAGCACGTCCGTCACCTTGCGAAGCTCTCGCGGACGCACTGGAAAGCTGCGCGATGGCGACCCCCACAGTTCGATGCCCTCCTCGTTGCCACCCTCCGCCTTCCCCTGGTCCCCTGGGCCCCTCCTGCTCCTGCTGCCCCCGCTGGTGCTCCTGCTCCTGCTCCTGGTGCTGCTCCTTGTTGGGGCGCCCCACAACCGGCGGAGACAAAAGAATTCAGCGCGCGCAATGGGAAGCCTCCCCCTCTTCCCCCCGCTCCTCCTCCACCCCCTTCCCCCTCCCCCTCCCCTCCCCCTCCCTTTCGTCTTTGATCTCCTCCACCTCCTCCCCCGCCTTGGACTCCCTCCTCCCCTCTCCTCGCTCCTCCCTCCTTGCTTCCCATCCCTCCCGGTCCCCTCATCCCTCGAGGACGCCGCCGTCGCCCTCGCCGACCACGACGACGCCCACGACGACGACCGCGACGATCTCCCCCGGAGGCTCCTGCCGGGGAGCCGGCCTGGCGAGCGCGTGCTGTGGGGCCTGCAGGATGGGCGGGGCGCGGCCCCGCGGAGGTGGCGGGCGGCCAGAAGAGGCGCCCGAAATCCGCCGCCGAAGGGTCGAGGATCGAAGTCCGATGTGGTCTCGGGTGGGTCTTGTGGCGCCTCTGGGGTCTCCCTGGGCCGCCCTTGCCGCACCAGCCAGACGCCCCCCCGAAGTCCTGCCCAGATCTGCGATCACAAAGGGTATGCGATCGGCGTCGCTGGGGCCTCTGGCGCACGACACCGTCCTCGTCGTGCCTCCTTGGGGCGCGGCGGAGGGCTCTGCCGAGGTTCCCGCCCGCCCCCCCAAGGGGGCCCCCCGGGGCGCCGGTTGCAAGCCACACGCTTTGCAAATCACACCCTGCGGAGCCGCCGACCAGAGCGCGCCCGCAGAGGGAGGCCTTGGATCGAGCTTTCAGGCTCGCCGAGCGTTTCCGTCGGGCAGCCTCGGTTCACCTGCTGCCTGGGTATCGGAGCCAGACGGGTGCCAGAAAGACTGCGGTGAGGAAGGTTCGCCCCTCTGGCCCAGCGAACGCTGTTGCCGGTGCAGCGCGCATGCTCAGGCACATGTCTGAAAAGAGGGGGAGCAAAGGAACAAGAGGAATAACAAGCATAATAAGTAGGAGAAGAAGACAAAACAGAAACAGAAGAAGAAGAGAGTATGGCATACTTCGCTCTCACATTGTTCCACCTGGCTCTCACTACGGCCTTCTGCCAGCACGCGCTCGGCCATACACTTGGCATACATCTGGGGTCCCTGGATGTCGCCGTTCTCTGTCGGGCTCCTGGGTGACGACTGAGGTTCAGAGGGGTAATGGAAGGACCCGAGGACACGCCTATTCCGTGCCCAGCGGCACGGTGGCGGATGTGCTCGTGCGACAGGGCATTACCTCGCATCCGTCAATGTATTGCATTGTCGCCCCCGGCCACGAGCGTGTTTCTTTATCGCTTGGGGCATCACGGGCGTTATGGCCCCCTGCCCCCCCCTATAACGAAACGCCCCCCCCTTCCCCCCAGTGCGCCGCCGTCGTTGTCGTCGTCGTCGTCGTCGTCGTCGTGGCTCGTGGCTCGTCGTTCGTCGCTCGTCTCCCATCGTCGTCGTGCGCGCGGACGCGGCTGGAGCCTGTTTTTTTGTTTTGTTCCGGGCCGATGGCGTCATGTTTCGCGCCGGCGGCTTCTGGGAATGCATAGGAATGACCGAGGACGGGTAACAGCAGCATGTAGGTGGCGATTTGCACCTCAGCGCCTCTGTACACTTCAGTGCCTGCGTACACCATAATGCCTGTGTGCACCACACCGTCTATGTACACCACAGCAGCCGCGTGCAACACAGCGCCAGTGTGTGCCACAGTGCCTGCGGGCACCACAGCGCTTCTGCACAGCCTGAGTGCAGTACAACGCTTTTGTACACCATGGCACCTGTGTGCACCACAGCAACAGTGCCCAACAGAGCACCACTGTTGCATATAGAAGTTTAGCAGGAAACCGCATGACAAAATGGAGTGCCTGTGGATTGCACAAAAGTCATTGTTTGAATCGGATTCGGACAGAACCCTTATGGAAATAAGGAATGGCGCCGGAATCTACGAGTCCTCCCGAGTCCTACCGCATCGTTTCAACTCGCATATGCGTCCAGGAAGCTCCAGCAATTTCGGCCGTCCGAGAACCAAGTGGACCGATGCAATACACAGCCGTGATCAAGTTGTGTTCAAGTTGCCTCGGTGAGGATCGATCCGGTCCTTTCGAACATTCCGAACGTGGCATGATGATTGCATTCGGCGGAGTAGTTTCCGACCCGCCTGATATATATATATATATATATATAGACACACGTATATATAATATACATATATCTATACATATATATACATACATATATATGTATATAACCCTGTTACCCTCAAACAAGATCGGAATCAGCTCCGCGCCACACCCTCTGAACTATCGAGCGGGATGCGCCCACGCGCGGAATAGTTGGAATGTTTCTATTCCGAACTAGTCGGCGCTGATGCGCTATTGGCGACGGAATCTTCCCAATCCCTTATCAATCGACCCCCGCCTAAGAAACAGGCCCCCCTTTCCAAATGCGACCTACTATTCCGGACCCCCTTCCTCGGCGGGGCGCCTTAATAAACGGGACCCCCTAATCGATTGTGAGATCTGTTGTGAAATCGATAGTGAGATGTGCTGTGAGATCGATAGTGAGATCGATTGTGTGACCAGCAGTGAGATCTGTTGTGCGCTCGATGGTGATAGCGCTCGTGAGATCAATCGTGGGATCGACCCTGAGATCGACACTGGGATCGATTGTGAGATCGATTGTGAGGCTGATTTTGAGCCCGATAGCGAGATCGATGGTGAGATAGGTAGAGATACCAGTCGTGAAACTGTCATGAGATCGAAACTGAGTCCGGATGTGAGATCGATAGTGAGTGCGATTGTCACATCGATGGTGAGATCGATTCAGAGATCGATAGTCAGATTTTATGTGAAATCGATCGTGATCGCTTCTGAGATCGATCGTGCGTTCGCCTGTCAAATTGATAGTTGGATCGATTGCGAGATCGATAGCGAGATCTGTTGTGAGGTCGATTATGAGATCAATAGTAAGATCTGTTGTGAGATCGAGAGCTTGATCGATGTGACATCGATTGAATGAGACGTTGATTCCCTCTCCCCCCCTAACCTCCATATCACCCGAAGGCTGGTCGTATAGGTATTGTGCGTGGGCATGGCGCTGCGTCGGCGTGCGTCGCGCGCGCCTCGGATCATACGCAGCAGCTCTAGCCCCCCCCTTTGCCGCTTCTCCCGCTGCCGCTGCTGGTGCTCCTCTGTTCTAATTTCTCCATCATGCTATCATTGAGCCACGCAAGGTTGGCCAGCTCATGGTGTGCCCTGCTTGCTGCCACGGAGATTTGGCCAATCGCCCCGTTTCGTTCGCTCCTGCTTCCTTCTCCCTCCCATATCTTGTGTTGTGCTTGATTTTGCAGTGGCCGTTTGGGCCATGCGGTAGGGACTATAACACGACTTATGCGGCCCGATACGTTTTGGGGGCAGACTCGTATCAGTCGCCGTCTGGTGTCCTCCTGCCTCTTTCCTCCCGGTCCGCGTCCTCCGCCTCCCGTCTTATCCACTTCCCCTCCTCGTGTGGCCGTTATCTTTTTCTTGGTTTGGGCCGGAGCTAAAGCAGCCGATGCGCGTGACCACCATTTCTGCCACGCTGCCCATTTTCCCTCCCTGGCTGTCTCGTCCTCCTGATCCTCCTCCACTTGTGCTTGTTAGCTGGCATTTCCCGAAATCTTGGCGCCCTTCACGCACAGTTTGGGTGACGCCTCGTCGGCCCAGGCTAACCATCTAGGTAACGCATCCGTTCGCGTCTCAGTGCCGGTTGCTTGGATCACCTCGGCCAGGCAGTCTGCAATCGAAGTGTTGTTATTGAAAAGTGTGCGTTGTGAATTGGCACGACGCGAGGGGGTCTCGGTCATCCCTCCCTCCTCCGTCCAAGGCGGACGTAGGGACGCAAACTCGACCCTCGACCCCGCCCCTAGCTTCATCCCTCTTGGCCCACCCCTCCTCGGAGACGCCCGAAAACCCTACACGCGGGTCGCTGATGGGTATATTGGACTTCCCAGATCCCAATCTACTTCAGGCGCCTTCCTGATTCGGGGATCGAGTTTTCCTTCGTCCTCACGGGGCGGGCGGAGACCCAATCTACTTCCAACGCCTTCCTGCTTCGTGTTTCTGCCCGCTTCTTCCGGCCGACGGGTACCCCCCTCCGATCCTTCTCCCCTTTGATCGAGAGGATTGGCGTGCCAGGCGAAGCGGAGTCCAATCCTCCTCCTCCTCCGCCTCCTCCTCTTCCTCCTCCTCCTGCTCCTCCTCCTCCTCCTGCTTATCCTCCTCCTCCACCTCCCCAGCCCTGTCCTCCTCGGAGGAGGGAGGAGCGACTCCACGGCCGAGACACCCCTGGCGAGAATTTCCGCGCCGCCTCCCCGAGCTGCCACAGAAGACGGGGACCGCACCACCGGCAGGGCCCTGCCTGGCTCCGGCCCCGTGGTGGCAGCGGTGTCGTCGTTCCTTGCCCCTGCCGAAGTCCTCGGAGGCCCTGTGTCTTGGCATCGCTCGGACGTGTGCTTTCTTCATCGGTCCTCCTCCTCCTCCTCCTCCTCCTCCTCCTCCTCCTCCTCCTCCTCCTCCTCGGCAAGGACCATCGAGGACCATGTTGAGTCATCCTTGCGGACAAAAAAGTGCACGCACGAGGCACAAGCATGCACGGGAAAATTGGACGTCCGAGCGATGGCCGAGGCGAGGGCCTCCGATGGGGCGCCCCTTGTCCCCCCCTTCCCTCCCGCGGGAGGCGCGCGGAAGGAATCCCGCGGGAGGAAATGTGCAGCAGTGGCAAAAAGATGCTGCAAATTCGTTTTTCCTTCTTCCTCCTCCTCCTCCTCCTCCTCCTCCTCCTCCTTCATCTCTTCCTCCTGCGTGGACCTGCCTGTCTGGTCTTTGTGTCGTCCCAGGCGCTCGCTCACCAACGCACTCGCGTGTGCGCCCACCCCACGGGGGGGGCGAGCGTGCGCGAACACAGAAGGGCTCCGAGAGCACCCCGACGCCGCGCAAATCGGCTCGCATCGTGCCCTGCGGCAGGGGAGATGCCGGAGGGAGGAGGGAGACACCAGTTTGGGGACTCACGCGCCAGCCCGACCAAGTGCGGCGGGGCTGGCTCCTCCCTGCCCGGCAGGAGGGCCCCGGCGGTGGCGCCTGCGTGCAGACGTGGCTGCCATTTCATGACGAGTCGCCGCAGGAGCCGTCGTCGTCGTTGCCCAGCGTTGTCGCCGCCGCCTTCGTCGTTGCCACCGTCGCCTCCGCCGGCGCCTCCGTCGTGGTCGCTGCCGCCGGCGTCTTCGTTGCCGCCGTCGGCGTTGCCCTCCGCTGTTGTCGCCGCCGTCGTCAGTGCCGCCGTCGCCTCCGCCGTCGTCCTCGCTGTCGCCGTCGTGGTCGCCGCCGCCGCTGTCGTCGTCACCGTCGTCGTTCTTATCTTACCCCTCCTCTTCGTCGGTGTGCGTCAGGTTCTGCACCTCCCCCTTCCTCCTACTCCTCTTCTCTCGCCCCCATCATGCTTTCAATGTTCGCCGTCTTGAAATGGCGCCAGGGCCCAATTCTAAGCTAAGCTCGGGTCCTGTCTCTTCTCTTTTCCCTTCTCGCGCCCCTCCTCTTCCTCCTCGTCCCAGTCGTCGTCGTATTCCGGCCACTTATCTCGAACCCCCCCGTCGGATAAGCCCCGCGGCAGAGAGGAGCGGGTTTCCCCATTCCTCGCCCTCTTCTCCCAGTCGGCCTCCTCCTTCAAGGTCTCACCTTCGCTGACCCTGCCTGAGGATCGGCACCGCACAGGGCGGTGACGAGGCGGCGATAGGGCGTCAGTTCGCGAATGCCCGAACATGCCAGCCAGCGCACGAGGCGGCGACGAGACGCAGTTTCATTTTTGCCGCGGGACAGAGAAGGAAGTGCAGGAGGGGAATACACACAGACACAGTCAATCGTCGATCCCCAGGAAAATATAGGAAAATATGGGAAGTGGGGGGGGGGGGAAGACGAAAACCCAGAAAACATAGGAAACCATTGGAACTATGGGAATTCTTCGGATATGTGCGCGTGTGTGTATACATATATATGTGTGTGTTTAGTTGTGTGTCCCTGGGCCCCCTCAAAGGTCAAGGCTCTGGGCCTCGAAGAATCGAGCCCCCGTCACTCCTGAGGCGCGCTGTGTCTGGCACTCTGAAGGGAATCCAACTGGGAGGACGAGAGCGCCCCAGGTCACCACCCACCAAACCACCCCAAAACAACCCGAAGGCCCCACTTTGCCCTCCATTTCCAGTTTGGGGGGGGGTCGGGGAACGTCGACAAAAACACACATGGAGCCCACACCCCCCCAGTTGGGTTGGGGTGGTCTGGTAGGTCTTCACCAGGAGTCTCAAGAAAACATGACTCGAAGAAGGGAAGACACTTTAAGGGTAGCTCTTTGGGAGATGTTACAGTATCGGGAGCATAGCTCGCGCGCCGCTGCCTTGGGCTCAAGGCACGCGCGCCCTATTTGCCCGGACACCGCGAGTGTTCGCTATGTGCTGGAAAGATCATTACATCGATCTTATCCTATCTTACCCATCCACCCCTCATACTGTACCTTCACAGCAGAGCGATGGATGCAATTTGCCAGGCTATATGCCCTATTTGAGTTACCAGGCTCACTTTCGACTTGGTAGCGGAGCTGGCCGCACTCTCGTGTGGTCAGCTCTTGCTCTTCTTAGCCTCATATTCTTCGGCACGATCTTCGTGACCACCTACCACCCTGCGCCACCACTCCCAGTACGTTTACGAGGATCTATTCAAGAGCAAGAAGCAACACGAGAGGTACGACGTCTAGACGACCAAACCGGTACCATATACGCTTCATCATTGCGTTACTACCAACCGCTCGGCAACGAGCTAACAGCGCAATACTTGAAGCAAGGGCGGGGAGACCCGCCAGACAGAGCGCCTCGAAGACTCGACAAGGCGCTACCCCAGCGCGACAACGCGCATCATAACCGTCCTTCGTTACACATTCTCGGGCTAATCGTTTTCGCTATCATATGGTTCGCGCTGGGGGCAGCAATCGGACACATGCGTCGTGGAGATAACAGCACCGATGGGCAAACACATGGCCCATATTGGGACCCTCAAGGTAATGTACCTTTTCGTGAGTACATCTACGAGGTCAACGCATGGCTCAACGTTACAAGCGGACGTATGACGCCACAGGCCCAAGCGGCCGCAATACAACGCGGCCTAGGTGGCCTAGCGAGGACACTCGCCATGAGGGTACCGCCTGACATTATAAACTATGGTGCTGATATTGATGGGGTCCACACAGACCCAGTAACCTACATCATGTTCCTCCTCAGCATGAAGTTCGAACGCCTGGAAGATGAGCGACAGCTCACTTCCGGCACACAACTCATCGACTTCCATGTGCCTCACGGGGAACGAATCGATGTCACTCTTACCCGATTCGAAATGGCCCGACTTGAGGCACAGTCGGTGGGATTCGACCTTCCTAACTTCCAACTGCTAACCACTATCCTATTCCGCGCCTTAGGCGTCGGCAACCAGAAAGCCATGCAACTCTTACAGCCACTCAACCACCAAATGCCTCGAACACAACAACAGTATGATGAGTTGCTGGAGAGGATGCGTTCGATAGGCCACCTATCCGAACGGTCTCCTGGCAACATAGGATCTGTGTTTGGAAGGGGAAGGGGATCTGGTAGTGGAAATTTCTACACTACCTTGACCACTGAAGCCCAGCCTGGAAACGGGCCCTCAAGCATATGGGCCGATGACCCAGGAGAATCCACTGCTTTATTAGCAGGGGATCGATCACAACCAAGCTGGGCAACCAGCCCTCCTTCTAGAGAACCACAACCACACCGCTCGTTATGGGGGGAATCAAATCCCCTAACCGACGGTGTATCCACCTATTTAGGAGACGAAGACTTCGACTCCGGCACCGATACAGACACTATATCATCAGATGGTGTTGAAGCTCTAGATTGGTCAGATATCATGAATATGGATAACGACAATCAGCGCGCTGAGCATTTATTCTGGCTGTTACAACAGGCCAAACGAAGGTGGAGGAGGTTCACACGAAAACCAGTGCGTCGTGTTAGAAGGAGGACACGCAGAAGTTTTAAAGGAAAGGGTAAAGGCAAGCGTGGTCGTCGGAGGTTGAAGGGCGAGGTATCGCGGCATTTCTCCAGAGGCTCTCAGATGAACAACATGATGAGATATTCTTTGGGGGAAAAGGCCGTGGTAAAGGCCGTAGAGAGACCTCAGGTAAAGGTAAAGGTAGGCGGGGAAACCCGCGAGGTAGAGACGGCCAGGTTCTCAAATGCCATGAATGTGGTAGTTCCGATCATCTTGTGCGAGATTGTCCAGCGAAGGGAAATGGAAAGGGCATGTCGTCCGAAGTCCATTTTTGCTCAAGTGCACCATCCATTGAATATCTGAGCCTCCAGGACTTTGAGGCTATGGAACAGATATTTTTCACTTGGGTAGCTGGCATGGACAACGTCGACGAGCTCGAGGGGTATGGTCATGGATTGTACGCGTACTACCTCGAGTACGTCCGCCGGTTCGTCACGGGCAGTAACGAACTCACTCCCGTGGAACACGGTACGCTTGGAAACGAGCCTCTTTCATTCTTCGACTGGATGTTCGGGAACCCAGGCAACACCATGGCTTACGAGAGTGACGACGAGGACACCACTATAGAGGCTTCGCCTTCCGAGGTTCAACGAAACCTTGAACCTCCGCCCGAAATCCCGCCTGGAAACAGGCCTTCTTTGATGGGAGAATATCCCCAGACCACTGAAGACTTAATTGCAATGGAGTCTCAGGCATTTGTTCAGGCCTTCATTGCAGGCGAACCAGATATTCCGTTCATACCTCTTGGTTCGCTTGCTCCAGGCGAATATGGACCACGTACCCTTTTGCAGACCCTCATGAGGATGCATGAGATACTTACAATTGGTTATCCTGAGAGTCAAGAACACATCGAAGCTGGCATCATGACAGAACAGGATAATGATGCTTGCGGTAGTTCAGAGCTACTTTTGGCAGCTCTGACTCTCATTGACAGCGTGTATCCTCAGGAAGTGCAGAGACACTTGATATACTCCCGTGGTAGATGGCGTCGTGCTCTGGAAATGGCGATGGCTATGCGCGGTCATGATCTTCCTCCGCCAGGATGGGGTCTCCAGGCGGTGGGAATGAGGCCGAACCATGCGGCCATGCGTAACATTGCTGGGCAGCCTATGCTCGGCGACGAGCCTGAGCCGACAACAATGCCTCCTACTCCGGGACAGCCGAGCGACGCCCAGACGCCGGCTATGCAGGGAAACCTGCCTGTACCAGATACGCCAATGGCCATCATCATTGGTAGTTCGACATCAGAAGAAGTAGATGGCGATGGCTGCGGGTTAGATGAGGATGATGTCACCATCCTCATGATGGACGTGAATGGTGAGGAAGAGGTCGATTTCGACCCTGATGAGTCTGAATCATCATCACCATCGGCACAAGCGCCACTTGCGCCGAGCTCCACCCAGCAGGGAGACCTGCCTCCATCGGACGATCCATCTGGGATCGCACAGGAGCCTCCTCAGGCACCTCCACCGGGTGCCGTTCCTGCTGCATCGGCAGCTTCCTCTGATGAGAACACCAGAAGATCTCGTTCCCATACGCGCGTCAGAGAAGAGCCACATCCCCAGGCTCGACTTCCTCGTGAGTGGAGACAGGCTGGCCCAAAAGAACACGCTCTCAGGAGAGGTGGCCAGCTACTTCCGCACAACGACCCAAGACGCCGAAAAGGGGAACACTCGGCCTTTGGCCAGGGCAACCCTGCCTATAGGGACAGCGATGGCAAGCCCATCCGCGGAGGCTATCAGCTTGCAACAAACATCCGCCGCCCTGAAATTCAAGAAGTGCGGACTCAGTTACGAGATATTATCGCGGCGCGCAAGCAGTATAGGCCTCACGCAGCATGCGGACCTTGTTCCCAGCCGTTCCAGAATCACAGGCCAGGATGCCCCGTTGGCAACAACGAAGGCCTGAGTCCCAACAGGGGCAAAACCCCTCCTAAAGAGGGCCATCCGCCACTTATCCCGATGACGCAAGACGAGATCGCGGAAGTGAATCATCGTCTCGGGATCTTGGGCCACTTGGATCCGAAAGAAGAAGAAAAGCCTACCCCGGTTCCAAGGGGACTGGTAGCCATGACCCAGGAAGAGAAAGACGCGCTCTTCAGTCTTCCTAGCATGCGAGGAAACTCGCCTGGCGTCTCTAGCCAGTCCCAACAACCAGAACCGACAATCAAGGATGAGATAAAGGCTCAACGTGTGGCGGAGGATGAGGAGCGTATGCGGACAGCAGAAGACCGCACTCGCGAGGCAACTCGCAAGATGTTGGAAGATTCTAGTAAGATCTACATGAAGAGGGCTACAAGGCCCCCACTCCCACTAACTTCGAAGGCCAAGAGTGAACCCCCGACACCTAAGCCGTCCCCGGTGCCGAAACCGAAGACGAGCCCTCAGGACCCTGGGCCAGACGTGCATATGGAGGTGCCTCGATCTGCGACGCCGAAGCCGCCGATTGGCGCAACTCCTCCACAAGCGTCTGTGCCCAAGCAGCAACCTCAGGACCCTATGGAGGAACGAAGACGCCCGCTTAGTCGCAGCAATTCCATTGCGAAAAGGGCGGCAGCTTTCGAGCGCAGTGGGCATGCACCTGCGCCAGCTTCGCCTGTGGCGGCTCGTTCCAGGAGGTCCGATGAAGGAGCTATGTCGAGGGGTACCTGGGTGCCGAAGATCAGGGGCAGCGTCAGTCGCGCATCTCCGCGGGGAAACCCGCCAGGCGCTGCCGCCGCAGCTTCCTCCTCTTCTGGAGCCGCAGCCTCTTCAGCAACAGAGGCTCCGATGCGGGGAAACCCGCCAGTGGTTCAGCTGCACCACCCAGGTGACACGTCCTTCACTAGTGGGACTCCAAATGTGATCAGGGATAGACTTGCGCTTCGGAAGCTCCCACCGATACGCTCGGTGGATGAGACATTCATGAAGGAATGCAGGAAAGCTGGAATCCTTCCCACATCCAATGATATTCTCAAACAGCTGAGCAAAGCTCTCAGCAGGATATGCAGACATGCGCCAGACAAGCAACACAGTCCTGTGTGGCGCTTGGAATCTTTCGATGATCATGATGGTTGGGTTAACCTAGTGGAACTCGTTGACCATTATCCGTGGAACACAGGTCAATCAAGACATGCTGGGTATAGCCCAAAGTATGACGAGGCCAAGGTCATCAACGAGCATCTATGTAGGCGCTCGGTTGACCAACTGGCAGCCATCATGATGGCAGTTGTTCATGTCCGTGAACCAGACGGAGAAGAAAAACAGCGCCTACAGTTCAAGGTGTTAATGCGGGACTCCGGCGAGCCCGCTATCTTCATCCGCGCCTCTCAGGGGCATTCATGGACATTGAAAGCTCCATGGTCGCTGTACAGCTACATTGTACTGTGCGACCAACCTGCCGGGAGACCGGCCCCATACCCTGAAGTCGCCATGCATGGCACTCGATGGCATGCTTTCGAAGGTATTATGTGGCACGGCCTGTCCTGTAGACCTGAGCACAACACGAAGAAAAAGGGGACAGGCCGTTCGCACATTCACTTCGTGCCGACAGTTCGCCGCCGTGCCGTGAACAGTGGGTGGGGCCCAGATTCAAACATCATCATCTTCGTAGATTGGCGTCAGGCCATACAAGATGGTATGAAGTTCTGTTGGTCCGATAACGGAGTCCTCTTGTCCGAGGGAGATAACGGTATCATTGAACCGTATTACATCTCTCATGTAGAGGATCTGACCACAGGAAGGCAATGGCGTAATCCAGAGTATTTGGGGAGCCGCCATGCGCGAGTCTCTGTCGCAACGATGTCTGCTCCTGACAGGTGGGCTGACGTTGGTACTTCCAGCGTTAAGTACCAGTGGTCCCAAGACCAGGAGGGCGTCGACCCCCCCATGGTCTACCCCCACAGGGAAGTTGGGGACCACTACAGCCCTACCCAGCTGGGAAACCAGCCTGAGATCTTTCGGATCTTCATGATCACCGAGAGTGAGGCCGGGAGCGCGGCTCCAAGCCGTGCCCCAAGCCAAGGGCCTAGTGCCGTGTCTTGGCAGGCCATTAGTACCTCGGACCTGGATCAGATCGCAGCCGCGCTGAACCCTGACCAGGTAGAACAGCTGGCGGACAGGTTATACCAGCAGGATCCCTGGGCCGCAGGCCAGGGAGCAATGTCCGCTATGGCTACGAGAAATCGTCAGGCCATGCAGGGAAACCTGCCTACAAGCGGACCTGCTCGGTTTGAACCAATGCATGGAAGCCCTACTCAGAGCATGCACACTCCAAGGGGCATGACTCCATTGGGCACACCACCGGCACAATCCCCATTCGGGACACCTGTCCGCCCTGCCGCAAACGGCACACTCATGGAGAGGATAGCTGCGGCTAGGGCTGATCACAGCACAGCCCTCCTCAACATGATGCCGCCCGGCACGCCAACGAGTCAGCAGGGAAACCTGCCTGGTACACCAAGCCACCACAGGGCGGGTGTACCTGACGACTATCGCTCAAGAGTGGCGGCCGCGGTGCAGCAGGTGCAGAACCATAATCTGCCTCACCCAAGTGGGCAGAGGTGGAGGCCAGCCTGGTCCTGGGAACCTGAGGGTCCCAACCCACGGGACCCTGCTCGGCAACGAGCCTTTATCCCGGCGTTCAACGCCCATCCGAGCATGTCTCAGGGCCAGAGGCCACCACCAACGCAGATGAATTCGCCATTATACCCTGACGGGTCAAGGGTTCCGAACAAATTTGTTCGTGAATTGGCGGATCAGATGCATAACCTCACTAATGTGCGCTGCAGCGACCATTCCATGCACCCGCACATGGCCTTTATGCCTTCACCAACATCACCAGAGGTGGTTGTTCAGCCCACTGCCCATTCAATCTCGTCTGGCAGTAGGGGCGTGCCTGACTACATCAGGCAGACACACCGCACTCAGCAGGCATGTTTCAGGAGGAGGCAGGCGGTGCAAAGCGTACGGGATCAGTCACGTGCAGCTGCACTTGGTGTGGTGAGGAACAGGGGCTCACCTTTGAAAGGAAACTCGCCCGCCGTGACTCCTACCACTTCCATGCCAAATGTCGAAGTGCAGGAAGGGGGGCACCCCCATCAGCCTTCATGCCCTCCGAGACGGTATTGGAGAGGCAGCGGCGGGTATATCCCAGGGTAGCAGACGTAGAAGTCTTCACTGGGATGGAAGATACCTGTGCGGTATGCCTCGAAGAATTTCAGCCCAGGGATAGCGTCTACCGCCTGAGGTGCAATCACCTATTCCACGAGGGATGCTGGAATTCCAATGTGGTGGGCCACGTCGCAAATCAGCGTGAGGGAGATCCCCAGCAGCCACCATGTGCTATCTGTCGAGCACCTGGCATTATAGCATCATCCTTCCCATGGACCGGCTCCTTTAGTCAGACTCCTGAGCAGTCAGCGAGAGAGCTGCGGGAGCTGAGGAGCATGGTGGAGGAGATGACGTCCAGGATGCTAGCTATGCAGACAGTTCCGTCACAACAGCAGGGATACCTGCCTGAAGAGGTAAGGCCGCCTATGGAAACGGGATATTTTGATCAGCTTATCCCGATGACGGCGCCTCAGCAGGGAAACCTGCATGATACTCCTCAGATGTCTCCCCAGAGTGGAGGCGAGGCTGAGATGTCACTGGACCCTGATCAGCTGCGCGAGTTGCGTGTGCGACATTTCCAGAATCAGATGGATAATACGCACACAACATTTATGCTAGATGCCAATAATCCTGAAACTGATAGTCCGTCGTTAGACCTATCAGAATCCTCAGCGGCGTCAGCAGCAACAGCAGCCAGGGCCGTCAACATCTCAGCGACGAATGAGGAGCTCGAGGAGTGGCTGCGGTACCGGGATCACGTCACGAACGAGGGGCTGCAAGACATCGCCCTTCACTCGTACCTAACGCTGATAAGGCGCACTACCCGCGAGCAGTATATGAGCATACGTGATGAGTATGCCAACTGGCGGGAGGAGCGTGGTGATCACGCCCAGCACGTGTCGTACTTCCAGTACATTGACCTGGCACGCATGGCCGAGAGCGAGTCGCATGCCAGTGTCGTGCGGGGTAACCCGCCAGGGAGTACGAATGTGCCGCGGGGAAACCCGCCTACCGACACAACCGACACTTCAGAAATTGTGCACATCAAGCAGCCGAGTAAGACGTTCTTGGATGATGGTGGAAATTCCATACTCATCGACGTCGGTTCGAAGATCAACATCATGGGCGAGAACACGAGCCGTAAGTTCGTCCAGGCTGCCGAGGCACATGGCCGTACTTGTACGTTCGAGCCCCGCTCTCGTTTGAATATCAACGGAGTGGGAGAAGGGTCGGCCCCAGCGGATACCGTAGGCACATTCAGTATTGCCTGCGAGTACCAGGGGTCGGCCCAACTCGATTCATACAAGACGAACATTGTGTCAGGCTGTGGTAAGGACCTGCCAGCCATCCTAGGTCTCGATAGTATGCAGGACAAACGCACGATCATCGTGCTTGAACGAGGCCAGGAAAAGCTGATATTCCCTGGTAAGGGGCAGGTCAAAATGGAGCTCCCAGAAGGCTCCAAAATCATGCCGACGACAAAGTTGCCGTCAGGGCATCTGTCGATCAGGTGTGATTGTTTTGGAGCTGCGGGGCAACCCGCCTCGAGCTCAAGCAGCACGTCCTTCCAGACAGTGCTGACAGGCGAGCCGACCCCAGCGCAGGAGCGCAATCAATTGCAGGGAAACCTGCCCCAGGGGTTGATGGAGACGCTCGCCAAGGCCACCATGCGAGGCGACAACATCGACGATCTCGAGACGTTCGATTGTTTCGTTGCCAGGACACTGGCCCTGCATGGTGGTAGTGTACCCATGGACGCTGTGCAGTCCCGCCGTAAAATAGTGATGGGATACACTAATCGTGAATTGCATACGGTCAGCGACGCTAGGTCCAAAGGCGTGCTGAAACAGCTGATGGATAATCCATCGATGCTGACAGCATTTGCGGAGCAATCCGCCTCTGAGGCCACGGCGCGCTGCAGTGCTGAGCTCCAGCATCTGAGGGAAGCCCAGATGCTGGCAGATATTGTAGGCACATCTTCTTCATCTTGAAGATGGCAGGGCGACGTCGCCCCCTCGTCGCCTTGCCTGTTGGCTGAAAAGCCGGGGGGTAACAAGGACAGCGGGGTAACCTGCCTTAGTAAGAGGGCTTTTGTCATCGAAGATACGAGGGAGGCATGTGCCGACCTCCGCACACGAGGTTATATTTGTGATCGTATTTCCCACAACGAACTTATGACAAGCGTGGGCACAAACTACCTAGGTGCGGTGATCAGTGGAGATTACACTCTCATATGGATTAGTACTCCGGGTGACTGGTACGTACGAACTCCAGGAAAGAGAGTGGCCCCACATTGGTCACGTATCCAGAACCTGTTGATTAAAGCCAAGAAACTCCGCATGAAGATTATAATATTTGGTCCCCCAGGATATGTTTGGAAGTTATCTCCAGTACGTGATACCCTGGAAGATCTAAAGTTGTCAGTAATACGGATGCGTCTGTGTCATTTCGGTATTCGGTTCAATATGCAAGACAGTACACCAAGCGGTACCTATATGCAGGTAGCATCATCTATACCGATCAGCTCGAAGCTGTGGACATGTACCTGTAAGCAGGCCATACCACAACATGTGTTGGATTGGTACGGCCATACAGTACGACATGCTGAATGGCGGGCTCAGACACGTACTATACTCATCCGTCACTTGAACGACAAAATCCTGGGGAGCACCACCACGCACGGAAACGTGCCCGTATACTTAAATACGTATACACGTACAGACCATAATACCCGTCACTACGTGACGACTCATAAGGGAGGACCAAAATGGTCTGAAGTCATCCGACGTGTAACAATCAACCTGGATACCAACGCGGTTATTCAAGATATCTCAGTTACCGATCAACCAACAGGTATGATTGGCATGCACCATTACCTGCAGGGGTTGCCAACATCAGTACTCGGTTGTATTGGCAACCCGAGGAGCCGGTCTTGCTCGGAAACGAGCCGACTCAATCACCACAGAAACATCGACGCGTCATCATAGATGACTGTTCTCTCCCCCTCCCGACTCTGGCGATTGACGCATGTACCCATTCAACCACGACAATGAGTACACAGACCGACGAACAAGACGAACAAGCTTTACCCACTGAATCGCGTATAAAACAGAAGGAGAGGCTCAAAGCCGAAAAGGAAGCAGGCATCAAGCCTCGCCGCATTAAAAAGCACGTCGAAGACGGAAATGACGATTGCGGCGACGACTTGTCAGGACTCGGACAGGATCTTATGGCAATCTGGAGTACTGACGTCCCTGTTGAGCTGATAAGCTCCGACGAGGACGATGACCTGTTCCTTACCCTCCCCACATCTATGCCCGACACACACGCTAACATATACAGCATAGTTGCTACACTATGCTACGGCCATAACAACTGCGTGGATATGTTGGAGCTTTGTGGCGGTGAGGGTGGCATCTCAGAGCTTGCCTTCTCAAGGGGACTTTCCTCAGGCGGCAACTTGGACAAGACTACATATGTCGACCTGGGAGACCCCTCGGTGCAGCAGGTTATAGATCATTACTTTAAGATATGCTACGTACGAGTTGCCATACTGCAACCCAGCTGCCGCACCACAGGACCACCATCTTACTATAACTACAAAGTCAACGATAACACTTGGGAACAGCACCACAGAGAAGACTTACCACACATAATTTACTGTGGTAAAATTGCTGTAACCCAAGATGACGCTCAGAGGTGGTTTATACGCGAACAACCTACAGGAACATGGGTGGACGATATCTCTCCATGGACGAAGCTTGCCAACCGACCACACATTACAACCGTGCGCATTGACCAATGCGCTACGGGACTTAAGGATACGACTGGTGACTATATTAAGAAGCCGACAAATATCACCAGCAACGACGAGACAATTCTTAAACCCTTTGAGCGACTCAAGTGCAACGGTCAGCATGTGCACGCACAACCGTGCAACACCGAGCTTTCACTAGCACAAAGATATACTCGACGACTGCAGTCTGCCTTCGTGGAAGCCGTCTATCTGGCGAAAGCCATTGACACTACGCGCGGAAACGCGCCTATAAGTTCTGCACATGCTTATCCTGCCGACCTTCCTGAGCAAGCTGAACCAGGCGAAGGTATGAGACGCATCGGGGATCGTATCATCCCAAAGGTGGCTACGTGCCCGGCATGCATCGACAACGTCCGAAAGGACAGTCCTAGCCATAACAGAGACCCTACGCAGTGCAAATATCATGACTCCATCTCTGTATATTGGCCATGTCCAGCATGTCAAAGGGATCTTACGAGAAGCAAGGGGGTTAAGAACCACCTTGATACCGAACCTGGTAAATGTCGTTTTGCTGAACCATTTAAACTACCAGACGACCACGACCCCGAAGGCAAAGCCGTGCCAGCTTGGTGGAAACCCTGACCTAAACCTGGCGAGGGCTAAGCTTCAGCTTCAGGTGGCCGCCAAGGCGCACACGCCAGGCCACCGCGACCACGATCCTTCGGTAACGTCGATCCGACATCTGGTACTAGCAGCTACGACCTACTACGAGACGCCCCCGAGCGTGGAAACACGCCTTCTGCGTCTTCTAGTGACACGCCACAGGTAGCGGCCCGCCGCGGACGTCTACAAGGCGTACCACCACCTCCAGACGCAGTCAACACAGGGGATCAACTACGGAGAGCTACAAGGAACCCTCTTGCCTCCACCGGCTCTGGGGCTCCACGACTACCCGACTGGACGAGATTTGACATCCAACACAGTCTACAGAGTCTCCGTAGTCACGAACCCCATGTTGTGAAAAAGGAACTCCGAAAACTGCATCTGCGATGGTATCATGCGAAGGAGCCAAAGATGAGGCTAATCCTCGAAAAGGTGGGGCTTGATAACGTTCGACTGAACATGATCAAGGAAATCTGCGATACCTGTCGGGAATGTAGAGCATGGGAACGTCCAGGAAACTCAACATTACCATCGGTAAGCCTCCCTGGTAACTGGCTCGATGAAGGGGAAATGGACCTCATGTTTTACAAGAAACGGACCATATTTCATATTATGGACCGTTGTATTCGCCTGGCAGCAGGCCTAGAGATTTCCGACAGAGAACGTGACACTATCATCGACGCCTACCACTATTGCTGGATTGCCTATCACGGACCCTTCAAAGTTTTATACTCAGACGGAGAAGGCGCCCTGAATAACGATGCCGCTAAAACCATGATGGCCAATAAGGGCACGGAACTTCGTATCCGTGCTCCTGGCCAACACGCGACTTCAATTGAGTCACGAAACGGCATTCTCAGAGGCGTCCTCCACATGATTGAGGAAGAATTGAATAGACACAACATCCCTGTTGTATTCACTAGAGTATTGGCGGAAGGCATCTTCGTTACTAATGCGTTTACGTTTTATAACGGAGTATCGCCATATCAGGCACACACAGGACGTCAGCCCTCCTTCCTTCCTGATCTCGATACCCTTGACTTTCCCAAGGGACCCGAGACTTCAGGACACGAACGAGAACGTCGTGTAAGGGAAGTCAGCCTCGAAGCCATAACTCAGGCTACTGCTGTAGCCAAGACAAATCGGGCTCTTAGGGCTAAGACGACTCCTGATGGTGCTCGCCTCTACTCATCAGGGGATTTGGTCGACTACCACCGACCTACTGCCACCAAGGACGACCATGGAGGCTGGAACGGCCCATTCCCGGTGATCCGAAACGTGCCTGAAAGAGGACATATTGTTGTCAAGGCAGGATCTCGTGAGGTAATTGTGATGTATCCTGATGCTCGTCACACACTATACATCGAATGTCTCCTCACACGGGAACTTGGCATGGATAATATGGCCATGCAAACCGTCCTTGCTTATGTGGCACACCTCAGCGCAGGGAAACCTGCCAAAGTTTTCGGGTATATCCCCGATTACAAGGGAAACCTTAATCTGTCAGACGACAGCAAGTTTCACCCGCGCGTACACTTAGCACTACAGTATCTCGTACGGAATTACTTCCGAGTAGAACATGTAGTAGCAGTTCGATTGGCTAAGAGTGTGTCAAGCCTACCTGCAGTAAAGTACGCCACCGGGTCTACGCTGATCCACTATGACAACGACATCAGCCCGGCGTTCCACTATTACGAATGCGTGGGCACTGGCTTAAACATTTCTCAGATCACTGGTAGCACTCACTCCAGACTTATTCAATGCTTGACTTCACGTGTCCCTTCCTTAGGATTTCACGACGATTTGGCTAAATATCAGCATCCAAGCAACACGTCTGGAGAACACGAGTCGCCTGGAAACAGGCCTTCTCCAGACACACCAGACGCTTCATCGCCGAGCGAAGGCCGTCTGTCGACAATCTATCAGGAAAATGAGGAACACAATATTGAAGCTCTGATGCTGGAAGAGTGGTACGACGAGCTACGTATGGACCTGCATCCTACGACGATTGCCGATGATTATCTTTATTGCGTCCCAACAACTATGCTGCCCGACCAGTGTGTTTTGGTTTCAGCATTTGTGGACGAAGATGATATTATATCATCAGATATGCTCGGAGACGAGCCGAAATCATGTGAGTCCTGTCTAGTCTCTCTTTGTTTAAACACAGCCGACGAGAGCTACTCTCTAGACAGTGATGAATACGGTCCTTGCGTTGAACTATGCTTTACATCAGAAATGTCTAAAATAGTGTTGGATCAGACTCAACTTGCACAGCTCGATACCGATATGGTCGCAACGATGAGAGTATATGTATCCTCTGCTGCTAAACGTGCTGTGGTTGTCAAAGAAGATGATTTACTAACCAAAGCCGACATAGCAGCACATCCAAAGGAGGTTAGTGAAGCCTTATATACTGAGCTCAAAATCTGGATCGATAATCGATGCTTTGAGATGTACGAGTTATCCAAGGCTTCCAACATCATGACATCCAGATATGTATACAAGTGGAAGTTCGTAAAGATGGGTACCGAGAACGTTAAAACCATTCGGCTCAGACTGGTCCTTCGTGGATTTATGGATACTGAGGCTTTTGATGTGGAAACATTCTCGGGAACCGCCCGAAGGCAGTCCCAACGACTCCTGGCAAGTGAAGCGGCATGCCATCCAGAGTGGATCTTAGCATCCATGGATATCGATAAGGCGTTCCTCAAGGGTTTGACCTATGAGGAACTTGCCCATGCCACCGGCGAGGAAACTCGCATGGTTTGCTTTACTCTTCCACCAGGAAGCGCTCAGGTACTTCGTACATTACCCGGCTTCTCATCCTACGACGAAAGTCGACACTGTCTTAGATGCCTCAAACCAGGAACGGGTACTAAGGACGCTCCAAGAGCGTTCTCTCTCAAACTTCGTACGACCACACGAGCTATAGGACTTACACCGACCAGCTACGATCCTGAATTTGAATTCAGCCAAGACCTTCTGACGGCAAAACATGTCGATGATATTAATATGACAGGTCTAGAGAAAAATATAGACGACTATGTACAACGTGTCGAAAAGGTGTTTGGCAAATGCAAGCTCAACAAGCACACATATACGAACTGCGCCGTTCGCTACACTAAGAATGATCAGGGAGATGTGATCATGGACCAGGACGAGTACATTAAACAACTACGTCCTATCACACACCCAGAACTTACAGGAGCGGCGGCCGACGCCAAAGCCGCGAAACTCATTACCGACATGTTCGTCAGCCTGCGAGGAGCCCTCGTCTATGCCCTTCTTACCCAAATCTGGCTCATGGTATATGTGGTCTCTCTTCAGAAAATTCAAGAGCCCACCAATTTGCAAGTCAGACGTTTGAATGCTGTGACGCGAAAGCTGATCAGCAGCCCGAAACGCATCACCTTCCCTCGGATGAAGCCGACGAATGAAGTTGACATCCATAGCGATTCGGGGTATCGGAAGCTTACCGGGGAGGAGGATGACGAGACCAAGGGCTACGGCATACGCGGGGCCAACGTACTACGGCGAGGAAACTCGCCTCAAGGCAAGTCCGTCGTTCACCTCTGTGACGGACTATGCAAATCACACCGATTACAGGTGAGGTCCAGTTATGCTGCGGAGGCACTTGCAGCCGCACATAACCTTGATGAGTGTTACCCTACGCTCATTACTCTCCACGAGCTTAAGGCAGGGGCTTTGACTCCACGACAACTACGAGACATGCGTGAAGTTGGAGGCCTTGCTATCAAAGTCTCTCTTACCATAGACGCTGAGTCCGTCTACAAATCTTTATCAAGCAGGGATCTCAAAATACCTACAGAACGGACTCTGCTTGGACATATCAGCTGGATACGTGAGCTCATGGATATAGGTATAGTACATAATGTGCAATGGTGTGATACTAGGGATATGACCGCAGATGGGCATACAAAGGGAAGCATCGATCGGGAGCTGCTTCTGGAAGTGATGTCAGGCACTCAGTCATTTAAGTATGACGTGAAGCAATTTGTTCCCTTTCGGGGTCCCGAGGACAGAGACAAACCTAAGTCTAATCAATTTTAGTCTGTCCTTGTTGCCCTCGCGGTCCAGTTTGCCAGCACGGGCGCCTACTATAAAGGCGCCCCTTTAGCTGCTCGGAAACGAGCCTTATATTTCACGCCTGGCAACGAGCCGGCTTTGTACAACTCAGGCTCTTTGCCTTAATACACATTTGTTTGGTGAGGTATGGCCTAATTTTGGCTTGCTCTAACTAAGCCGATAGCCCTTCATTGTTTGAAGGGGCTGTCCTGTATTTGCGTGAAATACTTTGCGAGGAAACTCGCCTTACAGTCTGGTGTTTGACCAGACTGTACGCACTGTTTTCTTTTCTTTGCAAACAGTCGTGCGCGCGATCTTTGCGTGCGACTATGCTCTCCGTCTCCTCCCCTCCCGACTTGAAGGGTAGCTCTTTGGGAGATGTTACAGCATCGGGAGCATAGCTCGCGCGCCGCTGCCTTGGGCTCAAGGCGCGCGCGCCCTATTTGCCCGGACACCGCGAGTGTTCGCTATGTGCTGGAAAGATCACTACATCGATCTTATCTTATCTTACCCATCCACCCCTCATACTGTACCTTCACAGCAGAGCGATGGATGCAATTTGCCAGGCTATATGCCCTATTTGAGTTACCAGGCTCACTTTCGACTAAGACGACATAAGCATAAACTGTTGGCGCTCCGCGCGGATTTCTTGGATCCGCGCTGGGGCCCCCCCGGCGGCGCCTCAAGCGCCGCCCTTGGCGCGCTCCGCGCGCCAGGGAGGGGTGTCCAGCGCCGATCCGAGAGATCCGCGCGGAGCGCCAAAAGTTGATGTTTATGGCCGTTTTTCTTTTTCTAATCACGCTCAAAAGCCAGCTTATGCTGTTAATCTATTCTCCGGAGGTCTCCAGGGGCCCCCTACGGAGCTCTGGTGGAGCGGTCTTCGCGGAGGCCTCCGGATGTCTCGGAGCTCTCGGGCGGGATGGCCCCGGAGGCCGCTCCGTCGATCCCTGGTGCTTTTCACTTGCGGCGCTGCTCGCTCGGGTCGGACGAGCGGGGGGGGGGCTGGGAAAAGAGGGCCTGCGCAAACTGCTGCATGCAGCTGGGCTCGGTCCCGCCGCCAGTCGCTTCCCTCGATGATGGCCGCCTCTGGCGCCAGGAGCGCCGGCCCTGTCCTCCGCTGCGGCACGCCCCTCGCGACGTGGGCCCCCCCCATCGAAAGGGCAGCTCGAGCTTTTTTTTCCCCAGGGCCGACGCTTCGTCCCGAGCCGTGGTGGGACGGTCCCCGGGGGGGCGGGGAGGAGGCGGCGCACCCCTGGTGGCCGAGAACGTCCCAAGCCCGGTCGTCGCGGTCTTCCTGCGCCGCCTGGGTCTGCTGGAGCTGCATGCCGCGGGCTCGCTTCGGCGTCACCCCTAACATACTGATACTATCTACATGCGTCGCCCCGAAAGCGGCGATGCGCTCACCGAGAAATCTTACGGTATATGCGTCGTGTCGGGCGCTTTCTGGCGACACCGCTCGGGAAACGATATACTACAAGATGGGTATACCATATGTTTGGGTCGGACGCGCGCATCCAAGGAGGAGGACATATAGTATTAGTATGTCTCTGTACGTCCGATCGCTGACCACCTCCCTCTTGCCTTCCCCTCGTGGGCAGAATATCGAAGAAGAAATAACGCCGGAAATATAAACTTTTGGCGCTCCGCGCGGGTTTCTTGGATCCGCGCTGGGCTCCCCCGGCGGCGCCTCGAACGCCACCCCTGGTGCGCTCCGCGCGACAGGGAGGGGGGTCCAGCGTAGATCCAAGACATCCGCGCGGAGCGCCAAAAGTTTATGTCTATGTCGTTCTCGCCTTCTAGAAAAGCTATCCGCGGCCTCGGCCTCGGGGGCTGGGTCCCAGGGCCGCGACCCCGTGGAGCTCGGGGCCTCTGGTTCGCAGATGCCCCGCGCATCCACAGGATCGCGCCCGGAACCCAGACCTCGACTACACGTAAGAGTGACCCTTCGCCGGAGTGACGCGACCTTTGGTGCGGGCTCGTCTGGGTCCTCCCGATCGCCGAGCGCGATGCGGTAGCGGATGACTGCGCGCTTGGAGTTGGCCACCTTGCGCCATCTTCGTCCGCGCATCCAAAGGTCACTCTTACTTGGGGTTAAGTCGGGCATGTCCCTCTACAGGAGGAATATGCCAAAATCCGAAAAACAAGTCGGGGACAATTGTTGGACTATTTTCGACCATTGTTGAATCTTTCTTTGACTATTGCGAAGGCCTTACTGCAGGTGCCGCCGACCCTGAAGCGGGACGACGACGACGACGACGACCACGACGACGACGACGACGACGACGACGACGACGACGACGACGCTGACGTGGGTCAGAGTTCTCAGGGATTCAGTTCGGGGTCTCGTCGGAGCGCTCTCGGAGGCCTCTGGGTGGCAGTTTTTGGGGCCCCTTGGGAGCATCTTGGAGGCCTCTTGGGAGTTTCTTGGTGGCCTCCTGGGGTTTCCTGGGGGCCTCTTGGGGGCCTCTTGGACCCTCTTGGGGGCCTCTTAGGGGGTGGAGGGCCCGCAATGTCCGTTTGGTTCCCCTGTGTGGGCACCTTCTTGGAGCCCTCTTGGGGGCCTCTTCGGCCGTCTTGCAGGCGTCTTGGGCCATCTTCGGGCCGTCTTTGGTCCGTTTCGGGGCCCTCTGGGAGGTCTCTTGTGGCGATCGTTGGAGCCTCTTGGGCCGTCTTGGAGCGTCGGGAAACTGAAAAGGCGAGAATACCCAAGTGCTTGAAAAACTAAACGGAAATTAACGAATTGTGCCTCTTTGGGATCTCTTGGGAGTGCTTTTCGAGGCCTCTTGGGGCGTCGTCAGCCCTCTTGGGCCGTCTGGAGGCCGTAAAGACGTCTTGGACCGATCGTTCGGCGATTCAGGGTCCTTTTGGACCGTCTTTTGGGCCTCTTGGGGCCCTCTTGGCTCGTCTTGGGACGTTTTGGGCCCCGGGCCCCCCCAGGGGGGTTGGTATTCTGACCCGGGACGTCCCCCGCGACCCCCCCGGAGACCCCCCGCGCGACCCCCCCTGGAACCCCCCTCTCTTCCCTCGGCGGGGAAGGGATCAAAGGGAAGAGGCTTTGCTTCGACTCAACTACGACGTTGCTGAGTTTCGCTGTGGCTGAGTTGCTTGAAGAGAAGGGCGCGATGAAGGAGGGAGGAGAGGCGACGGGCGCAGTGAAAGGGGAGGGGCGGCGGCGACGAGGACGACGAAGCCGACGAAGAACGGCGGCGACGAGGACGACGACGACGACGACCACGACCACGACGACGACGACGACGACGACGACGACGACGACGACGACGGCGACGACGACGACGAGTCAAACGGAACAGCGCATCCCACACGCCGACAGGGACGTGCCCGAACTAAACGTAGGACCACTCTCGCGCGTAGCCGAGGACCGCGAGTGCGTGGCGGACCGCGAGTGCGTGGCGAGGGCTGTGCTTCCCGCCGGGTGCTCCAGCAGGGAGGGTTGCGCGGCGGCCACCCGGTGCCGAAGCCCAGGGGAGGAGGCGCCCAGACCCCCGACGTCATGATTCTACGGCCCCCCGGCCAGTGCCGCCGGATCTGGGGGGCTCAGGATTCGGTGCTCTTCGCGGCTCTGTGGCCTCCTCCCTCCTCGATTCTTCCGGTCTTCTTTCTTCTCCTCGGGGGGGCGTGCCATGATTTTTGTTCGTGGTGTCGACCCCCACACTGATGGGAAGGATCGGGCGTCGTTGTTCTATGCATTGTTTTGCCGATCGGCGCGGGCCCCCCTCCCCCCCCATGAATGGAGTGGTTAGATCTTGGCTGTTTCTTGGCGCCCGTTTCGAGCGGGTAGGGTCTCCCCCATAGGGCGCACGGTTCCAAACAGTCGCACCAAACAGAGGTCTGGAGCCAGACCCCGCCCTCCACCCCCCCCCGCTTCCGCTCAATGTCGAAACGCCGGATAAAAAGCAAAAACGCTCACGAAGTTTGGCAAACAACAACACAACGCTCATGAAACAAAACAAATACAAACACAACAACAAGAAACACAATGAAAACAAAGACACAAACAAAAACAGAAACCATGGAGCCAATGACCTGAAGCAGTCGTGCACTACGAAATCTGACTTTCGGCGCTCCGGCGGCCGCCCCCCTCCCGGGGCGACCGTCGGCGCCCTGCTCTTGCCCATGCCCTCCGCGCTCCCTGTGCCAGCATGCCGGCTGCGCGTGCCGTCTCGGGGCAGGGTTCTGCGGCGGGGCGGGGGGGAGCAACGGCGAACGCAGACCCCCGACGTCATGATTTTTTTCATTGCGTCGACCTCCGGAGGTCTGAACCCATTCCCCGGGACCGGTTTTTCATCCTGAGTCGTTTCTTGACGGTCCCGAGGCCCGGTATAGGGGCCCCCAGAGGCCAAAAATAGGGACCCCCCCCCGTGGTGGTTTTGTTCATGATTCGAGGGGGCCTGGAGAGGACGCGGGGGCCGCCTCGTCCGCCCCGACGCCCGCGCCCCCGCCCGCCCGACGAGGAGGGCGAGAAGCCCGACGCCGGGGCGGCGCCCCCGTGCCGCGCGGCCGCGCTGCTGCAGGGCCAGTGGGCGAGCCAGGCGAACCCCGCGGAGATCTACGAGGCGGAGGGCGCTCCTCGGCGGCACCCGTCTCATCAGACCCCCCCCCCTCGAGTCATGAGAGAGGCACGACGGGAGGTGCCACTCGCAAGCTTCGGCCTCCGGGGGCGCTTGCCGGGCCCCAGGAGCGTCAACAAAGACGGCCCAGGAGGAGGAGCCGGTCCCGGGGAAGGGGGCCCAGACCGCCGGGGGGTCGACGTCATGACAAGAGCATGACGTCGAGGGCCTGGGCCGGGCGACGCGCATCAGACCTCTTGAGAAGACGCGTTGGCTTCTCATGGACTCCAGATTTCGTTTTTCTAAGGAAGCCCCGGACCTCCAGCGCGTCGAGGGCGCAGCTGCGGAGAGGTGCCTCGCCGTTCTCTCGCGGCCCGTGGGCCGCTCACAGGGGTCTCGAGGCTCAAGGGACGGAGGTCAATGCAAGCGGGGGTCCGTCAGAGCGCCGGATCTGGCATTAAGTAGGGCCTGTCCCTCTGCAGGAGGAGTAGTCAAAAATAGTTAAAACATAATTTGGGGGTCGATTTGTTGAGTATTTCCATGCATGTTTTGAATATCTTTGACCATTTGTGATTTTTCGTCCAGATTCCGCCTGTAGGGGGACACGCCCGACCTAAATCTGCGGAATTGGGCAGGATCCTGCAAGGCAAGGGCTGCATTGACCCAGGCTTGGGTGCAGGATCCTGCAGGATCCTGCAGGATCTTGCAGGGCCCTGCAAGGCCTGACTGACCCAGGTCTGGATCGACCCGGGTCAGTAGATCCCCGAGGACCGGGGCATAGGATCGAGGTCGGTTTTCGGGGAGGGCGCCTTGCTGTTCTTCGTGTCTGTTGGATGTTCTCGTGCACCCTGGGGAGGGTACCCTTGGCTGTTCTGAGTGTTCTGGCCGGCGGAGGATCTCATGCGCTTGAGGGGTGTTCTTCTGGCCTCGGTCCGACTGCACCGTCAGAGAACGACTCGGGATGAAACGCCAGGGACTTCCAGGAACCCTGTAGTGAACAAACCAAGACATCAGATATCTGGGGCTACGACGAGCAAATGTTTCGAGACTGACGCGCGCATCACTTCGAAATGAAATGCACAAGAAGGCCACCCCAAGCACCAGACCCACCTGAACGTCGGCTTCAAGAAGGTGCCCTGGTAAATAGGACGCTTCCGCTTCCCCAAGGGGCACACCTGACCAAAAGGAAAGAACAATTCTACCCGGAGTTTGCGGAGCCTGCCAGGTGGACGGCATGAGCGTGGTCCGGAGCTTCTCGAAGCGAGGAAGCGGCAAGAGAGATAGGCCGTTCTCCTCCAACTTCTCGTTGAGGCGCGGCGGGCGAACCGAAGCGTCACACAGACCTCCAGCATCTTGAAGATGAAAACGTCGATTTGTCATAACTCGCCCCAGTGCGGAGGTGTTCGGTTCCTCTGGGGCTGGCCAAGGCACAGCTCAGGAGGAACAGCTTGCCCTGTTGAAAATCACGGCTGGGACTTCCCGGGGGCCCAGCCTGCCCGTCGTGGCCCACCCGCCGGTCCGCCCGTCAGGCTTTGCCCGCCCGACCCGCTCCTACTGTCAGGAGCGAGAGAGGGACGTACACGCACATGAATCCGCGTTGGTTTCGAGAGTACGCATCGCGCGAGAGTTCGTATCGTGCGGACGGTCTCGCGGATCGAGGGACCGTGTTCCTGTACATTGTTGGGCGCGTGCGTCCTCTGTGGGCTCCCTATATACTGCCCGCTCGGCATTTCGCCAGGAGCTGGCACGAAGAGCAGCCCCCGCCCCCCGAAGGTGGAGCACGCTCCTCAGCGAAGGGGGCGAGAGCCGAGGGCAATTTGGGGGCACACGTGTTGGAGGGCACTGCGGGGGAGTGACTGGCACGAGCGGTCTTGGGGATGCATTGTGGTGACTGCTGTGCCGAGCTACTCTCCCGCCGAGGAGGTTGCGGGCAATAGTTGTATCCACATCCAGTGCGTCTTGGATTCTTGAGCTCTCTTCCCCAGAAACCGTAGACGCACTGGATATGGATAAAAATCTGGCCCCAAGAGGCTTGATTTTATCCATATCCGGTGCGCCTCGGCGTTGCGGCACCTCTTCCCAAAAAGTCCACGACGCTCTGGATATGGATATAAGTACTGCCCGCAAAGGTGGAACGCGGCCCAGGGACGGCTCGAGTGGGGCACCGCCGGGAAGTTCTTCCTGCGGGAGCCGCCGTGGGCCTCCCGCAAAGCCCACCGGGGCCCCTCGCGAAGTCGCATCCCCCCTGCACGATCCGCTCCCCCCCCCCTCCTCATGGCCCCCCCCTCTCCTCCTTCCCTCTCCTTCCCCCTGGCTAAGCTCTGCATCCCTCTTCTCCCCCTTCTACGTCGTCGTCCTCACCCTCTCCTCCTCCTCATCCTCCTCCTCCTTCTCCTTCTCCTTCTCTTGACGTCCCTTTCGCCTCATCTTCTTTCTCTTGGCCTCCTTTTTCCCTTCCTCCCTGCATCGCCTGTCTTCCTCGTGGAAGACATGGGAAGGAATGGAAGTAGGAGGAGGCTCCATGGGTGGAGGGAGGGGACGGGGAGAAGAGAAGAGCAGGGGGCCAGGGAGGAGGAGAAGGATCAGTGTAAACAAAAGTGTCATCAACGATGTTGGAATTAATCCTCCCTCCAAGCTTCCTCTTCATAAGCTCCTACATCGGTTCATTTCCATTGAGGGAACTGCTTCGTTGGAAGACACCCTTGACGACCCTGAAGCATGCTAACACATTGTTCTCGGGATTTCAACGCCACGGATCAACTCGACTGCTGCGTCTTGACGATCCGGAGTCGTGCCAGAACGCCATGTTTGGGATGTCCACACCGCGAATCAACATGATTAATTGTTGCACCCGCGTAATCCTGGATCCGTCCCAAACACCATTCATGGTACATTGATCATGGGAACCCGTGAAACTCTTTTGCACTTTATGAGCGAACGTGCGCGGCGCGATGGCGAGAGCCACATTTTGAAAAGTAGCCGCCCTCAATCCGTTAATTATATGCAAATGTTTGAACGAATGTGCGCGGCGCTGAGGCGAGAGCCACATTTTGAAAACGGCCCGCCCTCAATCCGTGAAGCTCTCGCAATTTTTGAAAAAGAATGTGCGCGGCGCTAAGGCGAGAGCCACATTTTGAAAACGACCCGCCCTCAACTGGTGAAACTCTTGTTTAAAACGAATGTGCGCGGCGCTCAGGCGAGAGCCACATTTTGAACACGACCCGCCCTCAATCTGTGAAACTTCTGCAATTTGTTAAACCGAATGCCCGCGGCGTTAAGGCGAGAGCCACATTTTGAAAACTACCCGCCCTCCATCTGTGAAACTGCTGCCATTTTTCAAGCTTCAGAGCCATACATGGTAAGGAAGTCTCAGGCGAAACGTCTGGCCCGCCCTAAAAACTGGCTTCGGGGTGCGACAGGGAGAAGGTCTTTATAAGGACAAGGAATGGACCAGGAGGGTGAGGAGGAGGCAGGAGGCGTCGGCGGAGGTGGAAGCGGAGCCCGCCTGAGGAGAAGAAGCAAGTGAGACCACCTCTAGTCAGCATAATCATCGTCCCTGCTCCCTGCCGAGGCGTAGGAAGAGGACGAGGAGCGGGAGGAGGAAAAGGAGGAGAGACTGAGAGGAGGTATCAATATTGTTGTTGATGGTGCTTATGATGGTGGTCATGATGATGTTGTTGATTATGATTATGGTGATGACGAGGATGCTGGTGATGCTGATGCTGATGGTGATGATGATGATGATGCTGATCATGGTGATGATGATGCTGACGATGACGGGGTTGGCGTTTTTTTGTGAATGGTGGTGGCGACGATGGTGTTGTTGATGATGATGATGATGGTGCTGATGGTGATGATGACGATGACGATGCTGGCGAAACTGATCTTGATGGTTCTGCTGATCATGGTGATGCTGCTGGTGAGGATGATGATTATAGTCGTGGTACTGATTCTAATAATGCTGACGACAACGATGGTGACGGTGATGGTGATGATGATTGTGATGGTAATAATGATGCTGGCGATGACGACGATGATGATGATGATGATGATGATGATGGTGGTGGTGATGCTGATGCTGATGATGCTGGTGGTGGTGGTGATGGTGACGCTGATAATGGCGAAGCTGACGACGAGGACGTTGATGGCCATGCTCATGATGATGCTGATGCTGATGATGATGATGTTGATATGGTAATGATGATACTGATGATGACGTTGATGATGATGATGATGATGATGATGATGATGATGATGATGAGCATGACGACGATGTTGGTGGTGAGTATGTTGATGATGATGCTGATGCTGATGGTAAGGATGATGTTGGTGATGGTAACTAGTTATGAACCAGGTTGTTCGATGATGTTGTTGTTGATGGTGACGATTATGCTGACGGGGATGATGATGATGATGATGATCGTGATGCTGCTCATGATGATGACGTTGTTGATAATGAGGATGATGACGATGATGATGATGATGATGATGATGGTAATGATGATGATGATGATGATGATGATGATGATGATGATGATGATGATGATGATGATGATGATGATGATGAGTATGATGATGAGTATGATGATGCTGATCGTGCTGGTGGTGATGATGTTAATGATGAAGGTGATGGTGATGATGACAACGCGAATGATGGAAGAAGAGGAAGACGAAGAAGGAGTAGATGATGGTGATGAGGATAATGGTAATGAAAACGATGTTTATCATGATGAGCTGATGATGCTGATGATGATGATGCAAGTGAGGATGATGATGACGATGATGAGGATGATGATGATGATGATGATGATGATGATGATGGCGACGATGATGATGATGATGATGATGATGATGATGATGATGATGATGATGATGATGATGATGATGATGATGGCGACGATGATGATGCTGATGATGGTGATGATGATGGTTATGGAGGCGATGGTTGTGGCGATGGTGATGGGGATTGTGATTATGATGATGGGGAGAAGGCGGAGGAAGAGGAGGAGGAGGAGGAGGAGGAGGAGGAGGAGGAAGAGGGGAAGGTGCCGGAGGAGTAATTTCAGCAGGATTCTGCAGGAGCCGCCGGACAGAGAAGGGGGGATAGTGGAGGAGGAAGAGGAGGAGGAGAGGAGGAGGAGGAGGAGGGAGGAGACGAGGGACGAGGAGGACGAGGAGGAGGACGAGGCGGAGAACGAGGAGGAGGAGGAGGAGGAGGAGCAGGAGGAGGAGGAGGAGGAGGAGCAGGAGGAGGAGGAGGAGGAGGAGGGAGGAGGACGGGGGAGGAGGATGAGGAGGAGGAGGAGGAGGAGGGAGGGAGGAGTGGAGGGGGGAGGAGGAGGGAGGAGGAGGAGGAGGAGGAGGAGGAGAGGAGGAGGAGGGAGGAGGAGGACGAGGAGAGAGGAGGACGAGAGAACAGGAGGAGGAGGAGGAGGAGGAGGAGGAGCAGGAGGAGGAGGAGGAGGAGGAGGAGGAGGAGGCGGAGATCCGTAGCCATGCGGGCTCAAACGTCTGCGCCCGATCGATTGGGTCACGTGCGCCCTGCCGCTCGTGGCAACGCCCAGGCGTGGCGCCCGCCGCGCCATGGTGGGCGCGGGGCCCGCGATGAAGCAGCGGCTCGCCCCGCGCCGCTCCGGCCAGGCGGGGCCCCCGCCTTCGCCAAGCAGCAGATTGCCTGCAAGAAGTTGTCGGGCTCCTCTCTGGAGCGTAGGTCTCTGGAGACCGAGGCCGTCGGGGCTCCATGGAGGGCGCCCACGTTGATTGCCCTAAGCAGCTGCGCGTGGGACAAGGAGCTGCGTGGCGCGCAGCACCATGGCCCGACCGCTGCGACCTACACGTATACTGTGTCATCCTCTGCCGCCACGGAGAGCGAGAATGGCGATCACAGCCATTCCCACAGCGTCGTCGCCATGGTCAGGCCACCCGGCCACTTGGCCACCGACGCCAGCGCCACCCACAGCGACAGCGAGGGCTCCCTGCCTGCTGCCCCCCTGCACCACTGCGTGCCACTACCCGGCTTGTACGCCACGGTCCCCTAACGACCCCCCTGCCCGACGACCCCGACGACGCTCCCCACGACCTCCTGCCCTACCCGACGGCCCCCGCGACCCTCCACCCAACGGCCTCAACGGCGGCCGCGCCCCAAGTGGTCATATGCCCCGGGAGCGAGCCCGCGGGGGGCATGCCCGGGGAAGCGGCCATAGGGGCAGCCGAAGCCACCCCATGGAGCCCCCCACGCCTGCCCCACGACCCCCCCCGCAAACCAAAAAGACCCCACGATCCACCACCACGACGGCCCCCCACGACCGCCACGCGGCGGCCCCCACGACGCCCTCCCGACGCAGCCCCCACGACGGCCTCCGCGACGGACTCAGCGGCAGCACCCCGCGGCTGCCCTCGCGACGGCCCCCACAAAGGCCTTTCCGCGACGGCGACGAAGACGACGCCCACCGAGATGGCGACAACGACCACGAGGGAGCCCATTTTCCCTGCGACGCCGACCCCAGCCACCTCCAGGACAGGCACGAGGACAGACCGACCGACGCCCAAACCGACGCCCCTCCCGAAGACCTTCCCGACGTTTTCCCCGGCACCCATACAGTCGGGGCCCTGAAGAAGGAACCTTTTCGTTGGGGAGGGGCTCTGTGTGCCTTAAGTGTTTCACAGCTTGCCTCCGGTATTTCTTATGTTTTCGATCGGAAATCGAAGTTCAACTTGTGGAACAAAGGGGCCTCGTTCCTTATTTAGGGTTCCTTAGGTCAACGCCCCGACTGTACCGACGCCCCTCCCCACTTCTTACCCGACGCCGCGCCCGACGCGCGCCCCACGTTCGAGTCCCTACTCGGATGGGACCACACCGGCAAACAGCGCTTCCCTCACAGACAGCCAGGCGGCCCGCAGGACGAGTGCACCGCCGACCCCGCGGCCCCTCGCCCCCCGACCCGCCTCCATGACGACCCTCTACTCAACCCGACGACTCCTGCGACCCTTCACCCCGGCACCCTTCGTCCGACCCGATGGCCCCCACGACCCGCCACCATGTCGGGCTCCACGAACGCCTGCCCACACCCCCCACAACGACCCCCGCGACGACCCCCACGATGGCACCCGCGCCCCGACTGGTCATATGCCCTGCGAGGGACCCCGCGGGAGGGGGGGGGGGGGCGGGCAAACCCGGGGAAACTGGCATAGGGGCGGCCGGCCAGCCCGCAGCCTGAGCCGCTGGCCCTTCGGCAGGATCACGGAGGGGGGCCAGTCGGAGGCACACCTTGAGAATCGGTCACCGCGACAGCCGCGGATACTCTCAGGCCCCCCAGCTGCCCCCCCGCGACGGCCCCACTCGCTCCCCCGCCCCAACCCGCAGGCTCCCACGACCCGCCACCACCGCGGCCCCCCGCGACGGCCACTGCGCGACGGACCCCTTGCTGGGACTGCCTCAGCTTCGCGGACAGCGCTTCCTTCACGGCCGCCGGCTGAGCGGACGACCGGACAGCCGACCCCGCGACCCCTTGTCCCGTTACCGCCACAGCCCCCCGCGACGGCCCCCCGCGACGGCCCCCACGACGGCCTCTGGGCGACCCCCGCGACGGCGGCCCCCGCGACGGACCCCCGAGACAACCCCCGCGACGACCTCCGCGACGGCGACCGCCAAGGCGGGCGCGAGGACGGCAACGGCCACCCTGACTGCCGCCACGACAACCCCACCGACGCCCCCCAGCGGCGGCCTCGCCGACAGCCTCGGCCAGCGACGGCGCCGCCGACACTCTCCACGAGCGCGGCTACGAAATGACACCAGCCCTTCAGAGGAGACAAAGCCCGAGGAGGACGAGGACGCGACCTCGGACGACCCCGACGCGTCGAACCCACTTCTTGCCGCCCGGCGGCAGAGACGGCGGCAGGTCTACTTGAGATGATCAGCTGCCCCTCTCCCCTGGACGCCCTCACTTCCCCGGCGCCTCCACCAGCGCTACAACGCTTTGCCACGACCACCCACGCCCCTCCGCCCTACGACCAGTCCCGACGGCCCCACCAATGCCCCCAAGACCCTTCCCCGACGGCTCCACCAAGGCCCTCCCGACTCTCGACCCGACGCTCTCCGCGACGCCCCTCCCGACGCCCCCCCCCCCCCGCGAGGGCCACGGCCACCGCGACGTCTTCGAAGACGGGCTTCCTACCGGCGCCCATCGATAGGCGCGAAGCCAAGAGGCCAGATGCCACCATGGCAACTGCAACCAGAGTCAGCACCACCCAACGACCACCGGAGCACGCCTACTTCACCGCGAGCACAGCGTCTGCCGGGCCTCCCGCGAGGATGTCGAGGGCCTGCGAGGCCCGGGAGGCGGCGCCCTGTGCCGCCTGGAAGGGGGGGGGGAGAGCTCCAGGATGAGGCGCACGAGACCAGCGGCGCGCAGCGCGCCCCACACCAGGGGCAGCCCCGTGCACGGACACGCCCACTCTGCCCCCCTCTGTCCTTCCCCCTCTCCCCCGCCTTCCTCGGCCCCCCCCTCCCCCCCCTCCCTCTTCCGGGGGGTCCGTGTCGGCTTCTCTGCGTTTGAGGAGGCCCCTTCTTTCCCTCCTCCTGCCCTCCCCCTTCGCGCTTCGGCTCGGGCCCCTTTCGTCCCCCCCTACCCCCCTTTCGGACCCTCGCCTTCCTGCATTCGTGTAATTACCCCCACGCCGCTGGGCGCCACAGCGCTAACAGATATGCTACATCTTCCCCCCCTCTCAGGGGCAACGACCCCTGGGGCGGGTCGGGTAGCGTCCGACGGATCCTTTTGCCATCAGATCTCAGGTGCCAGGAGGAAGAGGAGGAGGAGGAGGAGGAAACGGAGAAGGCGGTGGAGTAGGAGGCGAATGAGGAGGAGGAATAATCATAGTAATAATAGGGAAAAGGAGGAGGAGGAGGAGGAGAAAACATAAGAGGGATCATACTACGAATAATGTTAACAAGACAACTCATAATAGTAACAAGGAGGAGGAGGAGGAAAAGGAGGATGAGGAAGGGGACGAGAAGGGGGAGGAGGAGGAGGAGGAGGAGGAGGAGGAGGAGGGCGGAGGAGGA
>CAUYUJ010021707.1:128485-134862 GCA_963575745.1 Prorocentrum cordatum | reverse complement strand
TCCTCCTCCTCCACATCCTCCTCCTCCTCCTCCTCCACATCCTCCTCCTCCTCTTCCTCCTCCTCCTCCTCCTCCTAGACCGCATGCGGGAGAACCCAGAATCGAATCGACGAGTCAGATCGGCGATCGAAACGAATCGGATCGGCGGAGATCGGCAGCCGAGCACAGTAAGTCGAACCGGCGGACATCGGCAGGCTAGTAGGCCTCCATTCTGAGGAACCGGAGCCCAGATCGGAATCCGAGGTCGAATCGAATCGGAATCGGAGGCCATCGAAATCGGATCGAATCGAATCGGGGGAATCGAAACGAGCCCTGGCATGCGGGCGCCATCGCTGTGCCAAAGGTGGAACCCGTGGAGCACGGTACGGCAGGCTTGCGTCGCGTCGACCCCGGCGTCGGCTCCGGGCACCGCGCGGGGATCGTTCAGACTTGGACGATCGGCCCTTTTCGAAGAGGCCGCATCGTTCAAGGATGAGGAGGAGGAGGAGGAGGAGGAGGAGGAGGAGGAGGAGGAGGAGGAGGAGGGCCGACTCTGGGCCGCAGGCGGCGTTCCGCCTTGCACGCCCGCGCTGGGATCGCCGCCGGGTCGACACGCCGCGAGCCTGCCGTGCGTGCGCGCGCGAGGGGTGCTCTGGAAGGGGCGGAGGGGTGGTCGCGCGAGGGGCGCCGCCGCAAGGGGCCGAGGGTGGAGCGGGCTCCCGCTCGAGACTTCTCGCTCTGCACTCGAAGACGAGGCCCCCCGCTCGAGACATCCTCACGATTTGCGCCCTTGGGGTGCTCAAGTACTATGCCTGCTACAGTAGGCCAATGGTCCCGCGAGGGGCGCCGCCGCAGGGGCCGAGGGTGGAGCTCGAGCGGCAAAAGGCAGCAAGGCGCAGGTCGGGCATGTCCCCCTGCAGGCGGACTTCGGAAGGTCAGGACATGAACAGACGTGATCAATAAAGTCGTCCAGGAACAGAACATCAGAGTGGTCCAGAACAAAGCAAAAGTTGGGAAGATCAAAGCGGAACATCAAAGTAGTCCAGGAATCGTACAGAAACAGATCGTACATCAACACAAAAGTAGTCAAAATCGTACAGAAACAGAAAATCAAATTTTGGAAGATCAAAACAGAAATAGTCCCAAGACTACTTTTTGACTGCTTTTTGTTTGTATTCCTCCGGCAGGGGGGCAGGCCCGACTTGAGGCAAGGCGGCCGGCGGCGGCAAAGGGCGCCACAAGTGCTCCCCGTGTGAGGGGCCATGAGCCCAAACCCCAGACCGTGAAAGCTGTCAACACAGACAAGCGTTAGGTCGGGCGAGTCCCCCTACAGGCGGATTTTGGGCGAAAAATCGAAAATACGCCAAAATTCCCCAAAAACAGTCAAACAAAACTAAAAAATACGTCCCCATATTCCCTACCTAGGCTCTGCCTAGAAGGGTTCTTACTCTCTTAGCTTATTAAAGGGGCCAGGCAGTGCAAAGCGCCCCGGGCGGTTCCCCCAGTCCCCGCCCGGCGGTTCCCCCCAGTCCCCTGGGAGCTTTAGCTTTAGCTTTAGCTTTAGCTTTAGCTTTAGCTTTAGCTTAGCTTTAGCTTAGCTTTAGCTTAGCTTTAGCTTAGCTTTAGCTTAGCTTTTCGCTTAGCGTTTAGCTTAGCTTTAGCTTAACGTTAGCTTAACTTTAGCTTAGTTGTAGCTTAGCTGTAGCTTAGCTTTAGCTTAGCTTTAGCTTAGCTTTAGCTTAGATGTAGCTTAGTTTTAGCACAGATTTAGCTTAGCTGTAGCTTAGCTTTAGCTTAGCTTTAGCTCAGCTTTAGCTCAGCTTTAGCGTAGCTGTAGCTTAGCGTTAGCTTAGCTTTAGCTTAGCTTTAGTTTAGCTGTGGCTTAGCTTTAGCTTAGCGTTACTGTTACTACTAATGCTGCTTTCCTAGGGGTTCCAACTCCTAGGTAGGGTCGCACTGGGATATGTTCTGACTATTTTTGAATATTGCTCCTGTAGAGGGACACGCCCGACGTAAGACAAGCGTCATATCGGTCGCACTGCCCAGTAGAGAACGAAGAAGAACATCTCAGGGGCTGGCCCCGCTGCTCCTGAGCCCAGGTGAGAAGAGAGAGGAGAGAGGAGGGACGACAGAGGAGGGAGGGGGAACGATGGGCGGGGGAGAAGGGGAGGAGAGAGGACAGAGGAGGTCGTCCAGGGACGAGATGGGCGTGGAGGCTGTCCGAAGGATACGCGGGCGGCAATCGGGGACAGCGGAGATGATGTCGACGCTGCTGTGCGGCAGACGATGCACCGCATGGTATGACCCATGCAACACGCGTGCGGGACCCGCGGCGCGCGTGCTGCGCCCTGGACCACACAGGACGGAGGTGAGCGGAGGGGGAAAAGCCGACAGGGGCGGAGCGGGCGTCCGTGCTGTCGAGGCCAGCGTTGCAGCATCTCCATCGCTATGGATATGCACTCCTGCAGCGCGGGCTGACGAGAAGGGGAGAAGGGGAGGAGGAGGAGGAGGAGGAGGAGGAGGAGGAGGAGGAGGAGGAGGAGGAGGAAGAGGGAAGGAGGAAGGAGGAAGAGGGAAGGAGGAAGGAGGAAGAGGGAGGAGGAGTAAACGGACCCATCAACGGTGAGGACAAGAAAGCTGAAATCAAGTACAAGCGTTCCACAATCCTGCGACATGTGACACAAGCAAGTGTGTATGTATGTATGTATGTATGTGTGTATATATATATATATATACATACCGTAGCACTCCGCAAAAGCGGATAAGAGTGAGGGGGCGGGGGGGGGATATATATAGAGAGAGAGAGAGGAAGAGAGAAGGAGAGAAGGAGAGAAACAAAAAACAAAAACGAAAAACAAAAAAAAACTTCCACCCCGCCTCCTCCGAATGATAATGACATCCTGCCCTCGCCAACTTCTCGGCTCCCGGAAGAGAGAGGAGAGAAGGAGCACGGGGAGGAACCGGAAGCTGGGGCTACGGACGCAGCTCCATCCCCAGCCTCGTGTCCCCCGTCTGCTGGGAGGCCGCCCCCTCGACGATCCCCCCGCCGGCGTCGCTGCTGGCACCACGCCCGCGCCCTCTGCCGCGCCTGCTGCGCCGTCCTCCCCACTGGCGCTTCGGCACGTGCTCGCGCCGGCGGGGGCAAGAGGCAGAGGGAGCCCAAAGGGAAGGAAAGGCTGGTCGGCACGCGGGAAAGCCAGGAGAGAATGGGCCGGGAGTCGGATGCTGTGGGGGCGCCGCGATGGCTGGACGCAGCGAGGACGGCGACGACGGTGACAGAAAGACGAGCAGATGAGAAGGAGAGAACGAGCTGCCCAGGAGAGGGCGCGGCAAACAAGCTGCCAGCGCCACAGAGGTCCTCGATGTGCTCCTCGCTGATGACCGTGAGGTCGTCGGCCAGCTCGCGCTCCGTCACAATCCTGGCGCTGCTCGCGAGGCGGACGGAGTGAGCATCGTCTATCCGACCCCCACCCCCAGCGGCGTGGCCTGGGCCCCACTGGCCGCATGGCCCCCCCTGGATGGAGAGAGAGGCCGCTCCCCTCGGGCCTCGAGGGGCACATCACCGACCGGGGTGGCAACTTGGCGGGGGCCTCGAAGGGGATGAGGATGGAGGAGGGGGGGCTGGTGAAGCGATGCCGACGGAGGACACCGAGAGGCGGGGAGGCACGAGCAACGAGCAGCCCCGGAGCAGCGACGGGCTCGGCCCAGGCGCCGCACCGCGAGGCGAGCGTGGCAGCACGCGAGGCACGAAGACGGCGCGGGGCAGCGCGGGCGAGGCGAGCGGAGGACGCGGGGGCGCGGGGGAGGCAGAGGGCCCTGGGCGGCAGCTCCTGGGATGCCTCCGCGAGAACGATTGAGGGCGACTGCGCCCGATGGAGGGGCCAGCACAGGCGGGGGCCCGACCACAAGGAGCCTTCCACGGGAAGCCCAACCCTGAGACCCCAGGACGTCCATGGATCTTTGGCGTGGGAATGTCACGCTGTCCATCGCAAAACGATCGCAACCCAAGAAACCCAGGGCACCCGGGGGGGCAAGCAGGGTGGTTTTTGGCATGGGCCCCCACTGCAAGCCGGACTAGGCCAGAGTAGGCCCAAGACTGAGTCCGTTCAGGCGGGAGTGAACAGTGAACCGTATTCGACGGGACGGAGCAAGAGAGTGCCAGATTGGGCCGTTTTACCAGCGCGGGTGCAACAGCGCCGCTGCTGACTGCAACCTCCCAGGGGTTGCTCCTTTTCACGAGGGAAGCGACGAGGGCGCACGGAGGACGAGGAGGCGCGCTGGAGTAGCAGCACGACGGCACGACAGAGGGGCCCCGAGCGCTGCCGCGGGAGGCAAGGGCGCGCGGAGGGCACCAGGGCGCGCGGGAGCGGCAGCACAGTGGCACAGGCCAGCAGACACCAAGCGGCGCCGCGGAGGATAGACGAGCGCGTTCCACGACTCGCAAAGGAACTACGCGCAAATGGCCTGGATCCGCCATGGGGGATCTACGATAAATAATATCGAAGCAGACATGTGCTTTCCGGACGTTTGCGAGTAGGCACTTTGCGAGTAGTGGAACGCGCTCAGTGAGTGTCGATCTCCTCTAGAGCCAACCTTCGCGTCCATGCCTGGTCAGACACAGCGTCATAGACGCAGCATCGACAGAGGCGGTCCCATCAGGCCTGCAGGAGAATGCTTGCCCTGTTCACGCTTGCTGCCAATCCTCCTCCTCCTCCTCCTCCTCCTCCTCCTCCTCCTCCTCCGCCTCCTCCTCCTCCTCCTCCTCCTCCTCCTCCTCTCCTCCTCCCCTCTCCTCTCTCTCCTCCTCCTCTCCTCCTCCTCCTCCTCCTCCTCTCCTCCTCCTCCTCCTCCTCCTCACCTCCTCCTCCCTCCTCCTCCTCCTCCTCCTCCTCCTCCTCCTCCTCCTCCCTGTCATTCCTGTCATTCCTGTCATTCCTCCTTCTCCTCTTCTTCTTTCCTCCTCCCCCCTCCCTCCTCTCCGTTCCTCCTTCCCCGCCTCCCCAGGGGTCCGTCCTGGCCCATCGCTCGATGCGCGCCCGGCCATGGCCACGGGAGCCTCTCCCCGAGGCCTGAAGTGACCAGAAAACCTTCAAGAGAAAGTAGATCATCGATGCTCCTCCTCTGCCTTCCTCCCCACCTCCTCCCCGGCGACGAAGCAGAGCAAGACGTGGCCACCACTCTGGTCCAAAAGGAGAAAGAGAGAAAGAGCGCCACGCGTCGCCTGGGCCACGCGAATGCCGAGGGAGGGGCAGCGCGGGCGGGAAGTCCAAAGATGCCCCCTCCGAAACCGGGGGATCCCCGCCCCTCAACTGCCGCCCTCCCGTCCACCACCCCCCCAACGGGGGGAGGCGGAGCTCCCGACCCCCCCCCCCCCGTGGCGCAAGAGGGGAGTGGGGGTTACGACCCCCACCCCTGGTGCAAGGGAGGGGGGGTCGAACACCCCCCCCTCCTGCCCGCCGCACGCCGACAGCGCGTGCCGCCGCCCGCCGCCTGCGCCCGCCCGCCCACGACGGCGGGCCGGGCGGGCGGGACATCGCAAAGGGCGGGATGTCAAAGCGGACGCGGCGGTCGTGACGGGCGGGTGGGGCGGGCAGGCGGGACGGGTGGGGCGCCGTCGTCGTCGTCGTCGGCTGCCTGCGCGAGGCAAGGGGGCGCGGGGTGAGGGATCGTACCAACCCCTCTGCCCAAGCGCGCGCCCTTTCAAAAAGCAGTGCTCGCGTGGAGCGTCCTGACAAACGAGTGATGTCTGGCGCGATGTTTGGAGGGTCCCTTGAGGTTTCCCGCTCATTTCCCGCTGACTTCCTTGCGGTATTTAGGTTTTCGCTCGAGACTTCTTCGCCAAGACGCAGGTCTCTGCCCATGCTTCCCCTGGTTTCCTCCAGGTTTCCGCGTGTTTTCCAGCGTGCCTCGAGCCAGAATGGCGACGGCTGCCAGCGCTCCGACGCCATCGATTTGCCAACAGCGCCAAGACGGCCCAAATAAGTCCCACGAGAAGAAGCAGATACGAAAGGTGTAACGTGGGCGAAGGGTCGCCAAACAGAGTGCTTTGCTGGCACAGTGGCGCAATTAGCGCAGGCAGCTGTAAATCCCACCAGCCCTTTGGGCGTGAGTGGTTTAGGGAGTCCGCTCTGTTCTCAACCCCCCTTCTTCCCCTTCGGGGAGGGGTTTACCCCTCCCCCTACCCCCTCCCCCTGGGCCTGGAGAGGGCGTTTCGCGGGTCGTTGGAGGGGTCTTTTTCGACTCCTGGGAGGGCTAAAATTCGACACCCCTCACGAGGATTCTGGCCCCGACGGGGGGAGGGAGAGAAGTGCTCGCCCCATCTGTGATCGATCGCCCGACAGATGGCCCCAAGATTCCTCCCAGACCCCTCCCAAAGAGCCCCAAGAGGCCCCAAGAGG
>CAUYUJ010021707.1:110985-125985 GCA_963575745.1 Prorocentrum cordatum | reverse complement strand
TACCCTTTGTATTATCAGTCGCATTCTTAGTATTATTCGTGCTGTTCGTATTACCCCTGCTCTTCTTCATAATACTGATATGATTAGTCTGGCTATGCGTAGCGTTAGTAGAAACGTCGTATTACTGTTACCCTTTTTTGCTAGCGCCCTGCGTCGTATTATTCGTCATGTTAGTATGGTTGATACTCCTCCTCTTCTGCTTCGTCGTCTTAGAATATTCTTGTTACTAGTCTAATTTCTCCTGCTCGAAGTATTAGGAATAGCATCGGCCTGTTTAGTATTAGTCCGATGTTCATTAATACTGATAGTATTACTCGTACGATGAATAACATGCTTATTCTTAGTATGTGTATTCGCATGTTTCTTCTAAATATTATTATCCTAATTAATCCTGTGTTTCCTCTTCTGATTAGTATTATTCTTATCAGTAATAATATTGTTATTATTCGTAGTCGTCTTCTTATTCGTCTTCGTTTTCTTTTTCGTCTTCCTCCTCTTCCTCCTCCTCCTCCTCCTCCTGCTCATACTCCTCCTCCGCCTCCTCCTCCTCCCCACCCCTCCTCACCCTCATCCCGCCTCACCCTCCTACTCCTCCTCCTCCCCCTCCTCCTCCTCCTCCTCCTCCACCTCCTCCTCCTCCTCCCTGTCCTCCTCCTCATCCTATTCCTCTTCCCCTTCCTCCTCCTCCCCCCCCTCCTCCCCCCCTCCTCCCCCGTGGCCGTCAGGCCGAGGCAATTTTCAAATGCCTCGCCACCGCGGATAAGCGGTGCTGCCTGGGCTCCGTGTGGCACCGCCTGAATGCGGTGTGGGTCCGATGATGTCAGATCCTTATCCCGCCCGCGTTCCGGGTGCGATAAGGATAGGGCGGAGGGCGGCACCTCCCGCTGGGAGGTTCGTGGTCGTTCGTTGTCGTCCTTCGTGTCTCGTTTCGTCGTCATGTCCGTCGCCCTTTTCCTTTTGGGAGTTGCGGCACGGCCCTGGATTAGGTTCCAGGGTGGACGTTGTTTGCGCTCCTGGGCCGGAGAGTGGCCCCCTCCCCCTCCCCCTCCCTGCTGCCGCTGCTGTTGCCGTTGCAGCTGTCAGGCCAGGGCTTTTAGTGCCCTGCCACCTCGGCCAAGAGGTGCGGCCTGGGCGCGGGAAGACCCCAGTGGCACCTCCTGGTCTGAGGTGTACCGCCGTTTGACGACCACGGAGGCGGTGCCCGCGGCTTTCCGCCTGTAACCTCTTGGTTGCAGTGCTCTTTGCCGCGGGCACACTGTTGCCGAGCTTGTGAGGGTGCGGGCGCTGGGCAACGCTCCGTGTATTGTCCCTTGGGCGCCGATCCCGAACCCCCGTGCGCCATTTTGGCGCGGGGTGTAGGGCGGTCCTTGGTTTGTTTTTTTCCTTGATTTCCTCCCTAAGGCACAGCGTTTCTGGCGCTATTGGGAGTTAGTCAAGGAAAGGAGGCCGGAGGTCAGGTCCCAGCTTGTGTCCGTGATCCCCTCTTTTTGCGCGTGTGCCCTTGGTGTTGGCCGTTGGCCACTTTGGCCGTTGGCCAGGGCGCGTTGGCCCGCGCTTTGCTGAGCGCCACGGTTTTGTTCTGCCTTTTGGGCCTGCAACCTCCTCCCCCGTCCTCCTCATCCTCCTCTTCATCCTCATCCTCCTCCTCTTCTGTTTCGCATGCTTAGTATTATTAGTAGTATTCTTATTATCAGTACCATGATTAGCATTAGTAGTAATAGTAGTCCTAGTAATCGTAGTATTAATAATACTATGATTATTAGCATTAATTACTACTACTATTACTATTACTACTACTACTACTACTACTACTACTACTACTACGACTACGACTACTACTACTACTACTACTACTACTACTACTACTACTACTACTACTACTACTGCTACTACTACTGCTACTACTACTGGTAACTAACTAATGGTACTACCATTACTATTGCTAGTAGCCTTGTCATTCTTATTCGTACCATTAATATTAATAGTAGTAGCATCCCTAGTAGTAGTAGTAGTATTCGTCGCCTTCTTGCTTGTGGTCGTGTGCTTAGTCGTGTTATTCATAGTCGTATTCTTATGAGTCTTCCTGTTATCATGTTTTACTATTATTAGTAGTATGATTATCATTCGTACTATTCCTCTTAGTCTTCCTCCTCCTCCTCCTTCCCCCGTACATGGACATTAAATTCGAACCCTGTGGCCCAATATGCCCCCCCACACCCCCCGAAATTAATATTGATGGCGTAGCGACGGGGGGTGCGTGAGTGGACAGAAATATTCGAACCCCACAGCACCGCCTTTACTGAGATCAACATTGATGTAGGGGGTGCGGGGGTAATTCAGAATTCCCCTCGGATGCAAGGGTTCGAATAGACTGTCCAGCTACTGTCCTCCTCCTCCTCCACCACCACCTCCTCCTATTATTAGCGTTCATCATATGTTTCTTTTCATTACGGTTCGTCTTATTACCCTTATTGCCAGTATTAGTTCGTTTTCTTCTTCATAGTATGCTTCGTCGTCTTGTTCTTCGTATGCTTATTCTTATGAGTACGTTTAGTATTATCATGAGTATTCATATCAGCATTCTTATTCGTGTTAATATCATTAGTCGTCGTACTATTCTTCATATTCGTATTAGAATTAATCTTCGCAGTATGATTAATATTATTATTATCATCGTTATTATAGCATTCGTGGTATCATTCGTAGTGTTGTTCTTATGTTCAGTACTAGTATTATCCGTATGATTCGTCATGGTATTCGTCTTCTTGTTATAGTATTATTATTAGTGTTATATGTCGTCGTCTGGTTCGTAGTCTTCTTCATACTTAGTATTTGTCTGCTTCGTATGTATTAGTCTGCTTCTTCGTATTAGTAGTCGTCTTATTATTCGTATTATTGTGTTTCTTCTTAGTCGGATTCGTCTTATTATGCGTACGGTGCTTCTGCGTCTTATTAGTAGTAGCATTAGTATTAAGAGTATTCGTATCCGTCTCCTCCTTCTTCTTCTGCTTAGTCGTATTATTATTATCCTCCTCCTCCTCCTCCTGCTTCTTCTTGGTATTCATATTACTCGTCTTCGTCTTATTCGTCTTCTACGTATTATTATTCTCCTCATATTCCTTCTCCTCCTTCTCCTCCTCCTTCTTATTCGTGGTCGTATTCTTCTCCTACTCCTCCTCCTCCCCATCCTCCTACTCCGCCTCTTCCTCCTCCTCCTCCACATTATTATTCTTCCTCATGCTCCTCCTCATTATTATTATTCTTTATATTACTCATATTATTACGATGATTCCTCTCTGTCTTCTTATTATTCCTCCTCCTCCTCTTCCTCCTCTCTCTCTCTCTCTCTCTCTCTTTCTGGGCCCGATCATGACGCCCGTTCGTCTAAAGGGTGTTGATCGGACTTGTGTTTGTCGTTTTTGCACGCATCGGACGGGAAACGATTCTTCGATACACCTGATAGAGATGTCTGAAACAAGCGTCGGCGCTCCAAAGGGGAACGCTTTCACTCTTTCAAGGAAACTCACAGCCGAAGCACTCGAGCTCAGCAACGGCCGCCATGACCGCGACGCACGGCGCGCTGCAGAAGGCTCAGTCGACCACCGCTCAGCTGGAGGCAAAGCTCAAGGCTAAGGAGCAGGACGCTACTGCTGCCAAGGCCGCCAACGCTCACGCCATGGATGTGGACGATGGAGCTGGACCTCGCGCTGCACCCGCTGGCAGTGATGTTGCCTTCGGCGAAGGCAAAGCAGGTGCGAGGGTGGCGGAGCTGGACAAGCAGCTCGACGTTTCCCCGAAGTGCGACAGCGAGGCATTGGCTACTCCGCGTGCCTCAGTGGCTGCGGAGCGTGACATGCTCCAGGCAAATATCAACCAGCGCAGGCCTGCAGCGGCGAGAATGCTCAATCTAACACGTAAGATGGAAACTACGGATCTGCATATTACGACGCAGACGAAGCTGGTTGAGGATAAGAAAACGGAACAGGAGAAGCTACGCAAAGAGGTGGAAGGGGCTGAGACAGTTCTGGCGGACAGAGAGGTCACGTTGGTCGAGATGTGGGCCCAGGCATCGGAGGTTGCCGAATCCTGCACCATGCCCCCTGGAGTCGAACTGGACCCAGCAGGCGATGGCCAGAACAAGATCACAGCCACTGGTGCGGACGCCTCGAAGCTCGGAGAAGCACCGCGATGCATGGGCGCTGGAGGTAGGGCCGAGCCTCCTGCTGATGGTGCGGCGGCTGCCCTCCCACAGATCACTGCGAATGCGCAGGTTGCTCTCTTGGGACGGTCGACCGAGCCTGCGCCGCCCCAACAGGAGCCGATCGACGCCGGGGCTGAGGAGTGCAGGCGGCAGGAGCTCCAGGACCGCGAGACGAAGGAGTTACCCTGGAGCCGGTCAAGGAAATGCCGGATGCTGCTGGGGTACCTATCCCTGATGATGAGCCTGCAGCGCGCCGAGCAGCAACGAAGCTCCTACACTTCAGGCGGCGCGCGCGCGCTTTGTTGCATTTCAGGTGTACTAGATGGGTGGTGGCAGTACTGCTCTGTATGATGCTATTGTCGCCGATCGTGATGTCTGCTATGGATTCTGGCACGAGGTCGACCGCGGCTTCCAGTTGCCCCCCGGACCCGCAGGCGATTGCCAGTGGCAACCAGGAACCCTCCATGTCATGTCGGGCTTCGACCGACATGAGGTATGTCAAGGGTTCCTTGCCAAAGGCCTCAGCTGGAGGAGTTAGGGTAACGGATAATGTCTCTGTACGGAGTGGTGAAGATGATGGCTGCGTTGGTCATCAGAATGTCTTCGCGGAGTGCCGCTGACCGCTGAGGAGGCGGTGCGAATCCACAGAATGAATTTGATGGTGGGGTTCAGCAGATGAAAGAATAAATTGTGACCTTGAATACTGGCGCGGCTGGACCGCTACTGCAGCACGTTGAATATGCTCGACATTATGCAATTCTCGTCCACGAGCAGATGCGATGATGCGATGCTGCCAAAGTTTCAGAAGCAACTACGAGATGCACAATACCATGGTGTCCTCTCGGTTCTCGGCAGCAAAAAGAACGGCGGCCGATGGATTTAGCGCGGGAGTGGCGGTCACTATCCCAATATGGCTGCGCCTACCTGTCGAGCCCAGGCAACTGCCGCGAGGGCCTCATGCGGGTTGTTCAAGGCACCCTGCGGACTGGCCCAGTCAGAACGACGCATGTTCAATCCAGGTGGCAGCCGGAACTGGTGAGGCAACAACATGGACCGAAACTTGATGCTTGGCTGCAGGCTGCTAGATGGGCGAAACACTTGATCAACGTTCGTGCCTTGTGGCGCAAGATGGTGCAGGAGTACATGGGAACTAGTATTGGTCTGTGTCATGGACGCATATTCTTGTCACATGATGTCGTCAACATGATGTGGCGGCGATAAATGATCCGACTACGCTGACTGCAGGATGGGAGCGCGCACGACGGCGCGGCAATCAGAAAAGATACAGCGAGGATGGGGAGCACGAAAACACCAGTGCGCCAGGCTAGAGCGCATGGACCACTACGAAGGTTTGCTAGGTCACTGAACGATGTCATGCACATCCTGATGAAACTATAACATGCCCATGAAGTCAAGTGACAACTGGACGATTGGGCGCTGGCTTGTCATGTGACTATGCGATGCTTGCCCGCGATGACTTCCTGGATACGGCTTGTCGCTTTGTTGAATTTGCTGATGGTCTGCTGCAGTCGCATCACCGCCAGGCGGAACAGTCTGGGCAGAAGTGGACACGACAGACGTCCGAGAAAGGAGCTGGGCCAGCACATCGTGCGTCAAGAGCCCAGGCCCTTGAAGCTGCGGCGGGGCACGCTGACCAGGCGCAGCCCCACCAGCTCGCCGATCGCAAGATCGACACATGGAGTGAGATTTGGAGCTGCCGTGAGCAGCGAGCACTATGTCCACCAAGCGATCACCAGCAGTGGCCTCAACTTCCACGGTTGAAGTCGCATGAACTCCAGAGAGCGGCCCTCGCCTTCTCCTGGAAGACGGCGGTTGGTCCTAATCGACTCCATCCTCGTGCGTTCTGAGATCTTTCGCTTCGAAGTCTCACTGCCTTGTGTGCCCTGCATCACGCATGCGAGCATCTGGTGATGTGGACGTCTGAACGCATTGTAAACGAGATGGTGCGTCTGGCGAAACCCGATGGAGGAACGAGGTTGATCACCCTCGTCGAAAGCCCCATGAGACTATGGTCGCGAGCCAGGCGCCCCATCTCCAGAGAATGGATCATCTCACGTGCGAATTAACCCTCACATCTGGGGGAATAGGAGAGGACGTTCATCCAGTCTCCCGGCCTACGATCACAATTTGCAGGTTGAGATCGCTTGCAGGCTCGGTGGGACGTCGATCGCGGTGTTCCTGGACATGTGGAAACTTTTGGAGGCCGTATTTTTCTTTGCACTGGTTGAGGAAGCGAGAGAGATGAAGTTCCCAACGAGGCTCCTCTGGATGCTTCTGGGGTCGCATACTCGACCACGGGTCATGAAAGCGTTTGGATGTTGAAGCAAGGTTTTCCAGGCCGTTCAGGGGATCTTGGCGGGGGGCGCGCATGAGACGACGCTCCTCACTATTTACATACGGGGCCATCATGAAGGTCACCACGGTGAGCCCGAACGTGCTCCCCCGAATACTGGTTGCGGATACTACGATGCAGTGGATAGGCCCCAAAAATGATAATGCTCGAGAATTGTTCTTGGGGTCCGGAGCTTCGCACGAGAAACCGCTAGGCTTCGGCTCTGTTGCAGGTCAAGAAATCTGGGTGGGTCTCGACGGCTGCTTCCGCTAAGTATGGGTTTGGGCGATTCGCCAAGAATATCCACCTGAAGGCCAAGTCTTGGGCTAGGAATCTCGGGCATGTCCTCAACGGGCCCCGACCGAGTCGCAAGCAGGCGAAGGCAAGATTGAAGCAACTGCAAGACCGCTTCCCGAGACTCAAAATGCCGCGACGAGGTGCTAGGAACCGAGTTACTTTTCTGTGGAGGACAGGACTCTTACCTTCTGCAGCGCACGGCGCGACGGTAGCAGGAACCAAGGACCAAGAGCTGTAAAAGCTCAGGCAATATGCAGCTACCCTTGCTGGCAGAGCTAGCAAGTCTTCGTCGATTACGCTCAGGCTCGCTACACAGGCTGACGCCATGCACGACCCGATGTTCGAGGCCACGTTAGCCCCGTTGAGAGCCCACTGTGTATTCGTCTGGGATGAAAGGGTGAGCCCTGGGAGATTACAGCGGGCGCGGGGCCAGGTCCGAGATGCACTCCAGGAGCGAAGATCATGGGCGGCTGCAAATGGTCCAATTGCGGTGCTATGTGTGTCTCTTACCAGGATAGGTTGGAGCATGGCGTCCAGCACTGTGCTTGCCAGCGACGCGGGCCATCTATTCGACATTATGAAATTGCCACCACGGTCTATAATGGAGCTCGTGCGCCAGAGCATACAGCGTCGGCAAGGCAACCGCATGTTGTCTCACCACCAGGAGGTATGTGTGGGAGGAGAGATACTATGGAAAATATGTAAAAGAAAAGCGGCTGCGGAAGATTCGCGCTTTGCTGGTGCCCTACGCTCATTATGGTCAGGCGTATTGTGGTGGAGGGACCGTGTGGCGCGCGCTGGCTACCGTATCTCTCCCGCTTGCCCTCACTGCACGGCCAGGCACTCTACGGTGGGGCATCAGATATATCAGTGTCCAGAGTTTCATGCAAGTGTAAAAGATGACCCCAACCTCGATTGGGATCTACCCTTGGCTTGGATACGTTCTCACCTTCAGGCTAAAGGCCAGGCCGAGGATTTTGAATATTCGAGACGGCTGCTGGAATGCCCATCAGTACCCATGTGCCTCCGTACCTGGAGGACGACTTGGAAGACGACGGTGTACACGGATTGGGTCTAAGATGGCCCCAAGTTGGCCAAAACTTCGACGTTGTGGATGGTCTGCGGTACAAATCCGGGACAGAGGCATGCCTGTCAGAACTATGTACGGGCCCATGTGGGGGCCGATACAGTCGGCGGTAAGGGCGGAGAGGTTCGCGGTATTGCAAGCACCGCGCCACTTCCCAGTTGTGTTGTTGGTCGTCACACACCTGCTGAATGTAGTCAAGGAGGGTGCCAGTTGGTCTCACCAGCAGGCCGACGCACAAGCCAGCTACGCAGACGTCTGGCGATCGATGCCGTGCCTGTCCGAGATGATGCGCCAAGATTCGATTGGTGCCCGTTGCACATGAGCCCAGAGCAGTACATCGAAGATGCTGCCAGATAGGAAGGTGCCGTGGAAACATGTCCTCGGCAACATGCGGGCTGACTTGTTCGCGAAGAAGTGTGCAGCAGAGCCTGCACTACCGAATGTTCTGGTCAAGAGCGTTGAGGCCCACCTTGCACTACGGCAGGTTCGTGTCGTGTCGACCCCGGCGTTGGTTTTCGACACCGCGCTGGATCGTTCAGCCTTGAACGATCGGCCGCTGCCGCAACGTCCGATCGTTCAACATCGATCGATTCTCGGTCGCCAGCGGCGTTCAACCTGGAACGTCGGCGGCGGGGTCGCCGCCGGTCGACACGACGCGAACCTACCGTAGCCAGGCTGCAGGCCAGGTTCGTTGCGTAAGCGGCGGCCAGGATGGCTTCGAGGGATGGTGAATCAGGTCGACCAGAACATCTTCTGGGGGACTCGGTGGGGGCTGTGCCTGGCCTCCAGCTCACGCTTCGTGGTGTGGCAGCTCGGGGGCCCCAATGTGCTCCAGTGCGGGAGCTGCCTCGGGATGGCCCGCACGCAGGCCAGTCTTGCAAGTCTCTGGGGGCCCCCTGCCAGTCCAGGGCCCAAGAGAGGCTGAAGGCCGCCAGTGATGCGGAACTCCAGCGAACTCCTGTGCTTGGGGCCCAGGCTGTCTCTGTGGCGCTCCAGTTTGCCGATGATACAGGCGATGCTGTGGAAGTGCAGGCCGATGTTGTCGGAGACACCACCCTCGGCGACAGGCCTGTGCCCGCCGATACGATCATCGAGATGCAGGGGCACCAGGCTATGTTGGCGCCATGGGCTATGGTGTGCACGCAATGTGGTTCGTATCAGGTCTCGCAAGGCAAAGTGGCCAACTGAAGACTGCACGGGCAATGTCTTGGACCCTCTCAGGACAAAGGGGCCCGCTACAAGCAGACCCATGTTGTAGCGTCAATTCGGGCTGAGAAGCACCCCGAGAAGGGCACCCCCCTAAGTCCCCACCAAGTCATTCAGGTAGGCCCGTGCTCCCGTCCCAGCGGCTGCACGACTCGGCCTAGCGCTAGTCCTCCTCCTCCTCCTCCTCCTCCCCCTCCTCCTCCTCCTCCTCCTCCTCCTCCGCCTCCTCCTCCTCTTCCTCCTCCTCCTCCTACTCATCCTCCCCCTCCTCCTGCTATGTCCTCCTGCTATGCCCTTCCTGGCGCATCGTGCACGTGACACGATGGGGCCCTCTCTGGAGCTCCAGGGTCTGCCATGGCACGCGTCGGCGGATGGAGAAACCACTGCGCAGTGGGGAGGGACGGGTAAGAGGAGTCGGATGTTGGTGCGAGCGTGCCTAGATTGTCCCACTGCATCTCAGGAGCGTCCCCTGGACCTGCGACCGATTGCAAACCGTACCCCTGCGGGTCCAATCGCCGCTGGAGAATCGGACACTCCCGCAGGGGTCTCACCTGGCCATGGGTATCCTCCGAATTCCAAACCCCAGCTGGCGTGTCATAAATTTGGCATGCAGAGACAGGGTCCACACGCGGATGCCCACAGTCAAGACTGATATCAAGGCTGCGCGTTAGGGATACAAGCCCCTTGGGCGCCCGTGTCGAGGCTTGTCGATCGGGGCTGGCCATCGAAAGCGGTCTCAGGATGGGCCGAGGGGGCAAGGAGGCAAAGGTACCCCTGGGAAGTTCACCCATCCCTATCGTCGATTGCGCCTGCCCTGGAGCCCTCCAGGCCCTCCTCCGCCGACGACGGCCCCCGGAGAGACAAGGGGGGCGGCCTGGCGGTACGCGTTGGCCCACATGCCTCTGCCGAGCAGCAGCCCGCCGTTCTCCTCCCAGGCCCCCGCCCGCGCGGTCGGGCGCGGGCGCCGGGCAGGGGACGCGGGGGGCGGCAGGGGGGCGGGGGGGGGGGGCGCGGCATGCGGCAGGTCAAAGATGGCCGGGTGGCAGGGTCAAGTAGAACGGTGGGGGCCTCTTGTGGATGGTGGTTTCTCGTTTCGGGCGAGGTCCCGCCGCCAGGACTGAGCGGGATTCCGAGGTTGCAGGATTGAGAGGTTGCATGGGGGGGTTACCTGCGGGCTCAGACTGATGCTGCTGCTGATGCTGCTGCTGATGCTGATGATGGTGATGATGCTAACGCTGATGCTGGTGCTGATGATGATGATGATGATGATGCTGATGATGGTGATGATGATGATGATGATGACGATGATGATGGTGGTGATGATGATGATGGTGACGGTGATGATGGTGGTGATAATAATGCTGGCGGCGGTGGTCATGCTGCTGGCGTGATGGTGGTGATGGTGATGCAAATGACGATGACGACGACGATGATGCTGACGGTGATGCCGATGATGGTGATGATGGTGATGGTGATGATGGTGATGATGGTGAAGGTGATGCTGATGAAGGTGGTGGTGATGATGATGCTGATGATGATGACGATGGTGATGATGATGATGATGATGATGATGGCTACGACGAAAATGATGACGATGACCATGCCGACGACGATTATGATGAAGATGGCGAGGTCCCGCCAGGACTGAGCGAGATTCCGAGGTTGCAGGATTGACTGGTTGAATTGGGGTTAACCTGCGGGCTCAAAATGATAATGATGATGATGACCATCATCGTCATCATCATGATGATGATCATGATGATGATGCTGGTCATGGTGATGATGATGATGGTGATTATGATGATGATGATGATGATGATGATGGTGATGATGAGGACGAGGACGAGGACGAAGACGATGACGATGACGACGACGATGACGATGACGATGAAAATGACGATGATGATGATTATGATGATGGTGGTGATGATGATGAATGTGATGGTGATGGTGATGGTGATCATGATGATGATCATGATGATGATGACGGTAATGCTTCTGCTTATGACGCTGATGCTGATGCTGACGCTGATACTGATGATGATACTGTTGATGATGATGATGATGATGATGATGATGATGATGATGATGATGATGATGATGATGATGATGGTGGTGATGATGATGATGAGGGTGATGGTGATGGTGATGGTGATGGTGATGATAATAGAGATGGTGATGGTGATGGTGATGGAGATGGTGATGGTGATGGTGATGGTGATGATAATAGAGATGGTGATGGTGATGGTGATGGTGATGGTGATGGTGATGGTGATGGTGATGGTGATGGTGATGGTGATGGTGATGGTGATGGTGATGGTGATGGTGATGGTGATGGTGATGGTGATGGTGATAGTGGTGGTGGTGGTGATGGTGACGGTGATGGTGGTGGTGGTGGTGGGGAGGAGGAGGAGGAGGAAAAGGAGGAGGAGAAGAAGAAGAAGCAGAAGAAGAAGAAGCAGAAGAATAATAAGAAGAAGAAGAGGAAGAAGAAGGAGGGGGAGGGCGCGAGACCGCGGAACTTCACGCGACTCGGCCTCAGGTGGTGGGGTGATGGTCAGGTGGCAGCAGTCAGGGGTGGCAGGGTGGCAGGGGCAGGGTCAGCGAAGTCGAGGTGGCCATCCAGCCCGTCGTCTGGTACTCCGCCCGCCCGGGGAGACGGGAGGACGAGAGAGATCGAGGATCGAGGCCCGAGGCCCGCGGCGAGCTCGGCCCTCCTGCGTCCCTCTGGGGGGCTCCCGAGACAACGGGGGACCTCCAAACATCCCTGGGGAACTCCGCTGGGCACGGGCAGGGGGCGCTGGGGGGAACGCTGGGGTGCGCAGTGACATCGCTGTCCACGGAGGCGTCGATTGGAGGGAGGGGGGGACTAACGTTAAGTCGGGCGTGTCCACCGACAGGCTGAGTTTGGACGATCAATTCGCCGGCCCAACGGGCCAGAGGCGTGCTAAGATCTCCGGTAACTGGTTAACAATTTTCTAGTTCGCGCGCGCGGGGCGGCCCCTGGGGGTCCCCGGACGAAAAGTACCCCGACCAGGTCCCCGGCCGGTCCCGGCCGGGTCCCGGCCGGGTCCCGGCCGGGTCCCGGCCGGGTCCCGGCCGGGTCCCGGCCGGGTCCCCCCGAGCGCTCCATGAGCGCACCAACAGGGCTCCGAGACGTCCCCGAGAGCCCCAAGAAAGGCCAAGAGGCCCCCAAGAGGCCCCCAAGATGGTACACGAGGGGTCCGACATGCCACAAGATCGCTCCAAGACGCCCAAGATAGCCCCCAGACGCCCCAAGAGGCCTCCAAGAGCACTCCCAATAGGGCCCCCGGAGGCAAAAATCATTGTTTTTCCATAGGTTTTTGAGAGATTTTGGAGCTTCCACCTTTTCGGCTTCCCGACGCCCCAAGACGGCCCAAGAGGCCCCCAAGATCGCCCCAAGAGGGCCCAAGAGGCACCCAAGAGGGCCCCAAGATGGCCCAAGAGGGCTCGAAGACGGCCCAAGAAGCCTCCAAAACGGTCCAAGAGGGCCCCAAGAACGCCCCCAAAGGGGCCCCAGAGAGGGAACACGAAACAACATTTCGAGCCCTCGGCCCTAAGAAGCCCCTACGAGGCCCCGAGGCCCCTAAGAGGCCCCCACGAGGCCCTCAGGAGGCCCCCAAGAGTCCCCCAAGCGGCCCCAGGAGGCCCCCCAAATGCCCCCCCGAGCGCCCCAGGAGTCCCCCAAGCGGCCCCAGGAACCCCCAAAGCGCCGCATTGACACCAGGCCCTCGGGCAAACGGCAGACATGAGACTGTATGGGCCGGCGGAATGAGCGAAGCGATTAAATAAAAAATAATTAAAAATACTCTGAACCTGCTCCAAAATACTCCAGAAATCGTCCCCTGGTTATTGTATGTCTGTTGCTTGATATTCCTCCTGTAGAGGGACAGGCCCGACCTAAGGCTCACGTCAGGTGCACCTGGGAGCCCTCCCGGGAGGAGTGGCTCGCGGGCCCGGCGCTCCCCGGGCAGGAGGCGCAGGAGCAGCAGCAAAAGCACCGAGGGGTCGGAGGAGAACGACGCCGGGCCCGGACCAGGAGGCGGAGGAGGAGGAGGAGGAGGAGGAGGCGGAGGAGGAAGGTGGAGGTCGGAGGAGGAGGAGGAGGAGGAGCAGCAGCAGCAGCATAGGGAGAGGACGACGACGAGGGCCCTGATGGGGGGCCTCCCCAAGGCCCAGGAAGAGCCAGGCGCGCCCAAAGGAGATCGGTCCTCGATCTTTCCTCCCTCTCCTGCTCTCCTCCCGATCGCTGCTTCCTCGACCTGCCCTCCTCCTCCTCCTCCTCCTCCTCCTCCTCCTCCTCCTCCTCCTCCTCCTCCTCATCCTCCTCCTCCGCCGCGGGCCTCCCCACAATCCTAGTGGGCGCCTCCAGGGCGGAAGGGGGGGACGCAGAGCGGGAGCGGGAGGAGGAAGACGAGGAAGGTCAGCGCTCGGCTGTGATGCTGTCTCGGAGATCACGTTTCTGATGCTCCACAACGGACGGCTCTGGCTGGAAGGCAAGCGCTGGACTGTCATACTGTCGCACTGGGCCAGGGGGTGGGCGCCGCTGAAACCACGGAGGGGCTCTTGGCTTCTCTGGAGCACCTTCTCGAGGCCCCTTCGAGCTGGGAGGGGAGGAAGAGGAGGGACAGGGGGATCGGGGAGAAATAGGAAGATTCGATGGGAGGGATGGGCATCGGGGAGCGGACGGGGAAGGAGGGGAAAGAGGGGAAGAAGAAGGAGGCGGAGAAGGAGGAGGACGAGGGGGGAGGACGAGCGGAGGAGGGAGGGAGAGGGAGGGAAGGAGATGGAGGACGATGACGAGGAGGTGGTGGAGTCAGACGAGAACAAGGACGAGGAGGCACCGAGCTCCCTGGGGAAACTAAAAGGTATCGATACAGCAACTCTCCCGACCTCTCCCGGGTCGCGTCTGACAAGAACCTCGAGGCGGATCCAGCCGTGGCGACGAGGGCTTCTCAGGAGACCCAGACAGGCGACAGCGAGGCAAGGGTAGCGGTGTCGGCACCATGTCCTCCTCCGGCCCGGACCCTCCCCGCCAGGGCGCTGCCCCCCGCCAGGGAGATCCACCTGAGCATCATTTGACCGATCCCTATCCCCACTGGCGTGGCCTGGGCCCCCCCGGCCGATTGATCCCACCCAGTTGTGGCTAGAGGCTGTTCCTTTCGAGCTTTGAGGGGCATACCCCCCAACTGGGGTGGTGGGATGGTGGGGATCAGAATGTGATCTTTGATTATAGCACCCTTGTGACGCGGAAATCAAGCGCTGGCAATTGCAAACTACCCTGAGGTTCCTGCAAGCTTCTGAAGTCTGCTGCGCTCCGATCGCAATCGGAGCCTCCAACTACGCGAGCTTCACTTGGCGCAGCGGCCCCCTCGCAGTGGGAATGGGGATGGGGATAGGGATAGGGATAGGGAGCGGTTAAATGATACTGACCACCTGCGCCTGGGGCCTCGATCCTGGAGCCTCGATCCTCGAACCTTGATTCTCGAACCTGAAGCCCGGACCCTCGGTCAAAAACCTCAACCATTACACCTGGAGCCTCGATCCTGGATCCCCGATCCTCAAAGAATGGGCGAGAGAGGATCAGCTGGATGTTTTTCTTTCTGCCTCAGAAGCCCAGCGGTCGCGTGCTAGGCACTAGCCTCAGGGCCTGCCCAGCTTCTACTGAGCCAAAAAGCTACCGACTGTGAAAGCCACGATCGAGAGTCGGCAGGGGCAAACTTGTAGTGAATCCCCGATCCCCGACCCCCACCAGGGTACTGCCCCCCCGCCAGCGAGTCCACCTGCACCATCCTCAGAAGACGAGGCAGAAACGCCATCAACGTAAACTTTTGA
>CAUYUJ010021707.1:95985-105985 GCA_963575745.1 Prorocentrum cordatum | reverse complement strand
TCTCTCCTCTCTCTCTCTCTCTCTCTCCTCTCTCCCTCTCTCTTCCCTCTCTCTCTCTTCTCTCTATTTCTCCTCTACCCCCCTTCCCTCACCCCCCCCCCCCCCCACCCCCCCGCATGTATCGTTGCTGCAGCAACGCTAACAAACGAGCCAACGCTATCGCGATAAACGGACGTCCTTGACCGGGGACGGAAAGCGCACCCCTCTGCGGGACGTAATTTCGCGATCGTCCAGTTAGTTGCCCCAGGAAATTGCGGTTCTGCGCGCGCGCCAGCCAGGCGCGTTGTTTCGTCTTCTCCTTTTTCATTCGCCGCCCGTCACGTTATGTTTGTTATATTTAAATGATGTTGATGTTGCAGGCGGTCAGTCCCGTGGCTAGCCCTCACGCCCCTTCTTTTGCCATGCCGTTGCCACCGAGCTGCTATCGCGGGGAGGGCGGCCCTTTCTACTCCTTCTCTCGCTCGTTCGCTTCTTTTCTTCCACTACCACAGCATTGCTGCTGGACTGCAGATCTCCACCGTGTGCTGCCCGACTACCATGTTCTGGTGGAGCTTGCCGTACGGCGTGTTCTCACCGACCATGAGCTCCCGAGCGTCTCTGATATCCTGGCGTCGGGATCCCACTTCGGGGGTTCCGTCTCGCTTAACGGACGCCAAGAATTGCGCCATCGCATTACAATGCATGAATGGCAGTTCCGCGCGAAGGCGGGGCAGCCGCCGCAGCTTCGCTGGGCGGTCGTCCTCTGCCGCCATCGCGCGCGTTCCCGAGGCAAGCTTGCCTCCGTCGCTGCGCGCGCGCGGAGGGGCCCCTCCGCTAGGGGCCACGGCGACTACGGATGGAAATGAGGCTGCACCGCGTGGAGAGCAACCAAATGCGCGCTGCAGCGCTAACTGCCAAGCAACAGTCTGGGAGCACATGGCGCTACAGCGCCGCTAACGTTCAATGATGACAATCTGACGCGCTGCAGCGCGAACGTCCTCCTCGTCCTCCATCCTGCTCGCCATACCCCTCGTCCTCCTCCTCTTCCTCACCCTCCTATACCTCCTCCTCATCCTCTTCCTCCTCCTCCTCCCCCTCCTCCTCCTCCGCCTCATGCGCCCCCTCATCCTCCCCATCCTCCCCCTCAACCTACCCATCCTCCTCATCACCCGTCTCCCGTCCCTTCATCCTCCCCGTCACCATCACCTTCATCGTCAACAGCATCAATATCGCTCGCCCTCATCATCCGCCACATCACCATCCAACGAGAAACTGCAAGCGAAACTGCGCTGCAGCGCAACACATTAACACATCATGATCCGCGCGCAAACTTTCTACCGTGGTCCACGGAGAAGCGCTGCAGCGCAACTCAAACAACACGCTCAACCACGTTCCCTCCAGCCTTTACCAATCAATCGAACCAGCATGCTTCAGCAGGCGGTCGCCGAGGCCGACCTCACTCAGGTCACCTTCATCTTCTTGGCGTTCCGCAGCGAGGTCAACGCCTCGTTGAGTTTCTGGTTGGCCACGTCCGAAGCGGCGATGTCCATCTGACCCCGACACTGCTACTCATACTCCTCATCCTCCCACATCATCGCCTTCCACCTCCTCCTGATCATCCCCCCTGTCGCCCCTCTCCCCCGCTGCAGCGGGGGAGTAGCCTGCCGCACTCATGAACCCCACCGTCCTCCTTCTCATCCGCCTCCTCATCCACCTGCAGCTCCGCGGTGCGGATCTGCACCTGCTTCTCCGCTTTCCTGGCGTTCTTCCGCGCCTCCTTCACCTATGCGGTAGCAGTCGCCGTCGCTCTCGCGCGGGCCTCGCGCAACTCGTCGCGACGGTCGGCGCGCGCTTGCGCTTCGAACGGCTTGTCGCAGCGGCGCGCCGCCATTGCGAGCCCAGTGAGGAGGCGGAGGAGGTCCGTTGCCAGCACCCGCTGCAGCGAACGATGGCGACTGCGACGCGCGAGCCAAGTGAGGAGGAGGGGGAGGAGGGGGAGGAGGGCATGCCATCGGCAACGCGCAACATGAGCGAATCACAGCGCTGCAGCGCGTGACTTGGCAACAACCATGCGGGAGACAACGCTCGACATCACGAATGTTGGCGCTGCAGCGCGTATCGACGAGGAACGACTGGCACTCAAGACGAGCACGTCACGCAATACATGGACACCGCGGCTGCAACTGCACACTCACAAACGCGCCAACGCTACAACGGCACCACAAGTCTGACAGGCGCTGCAGCGCAGCATCGGAACACAACAGCGCGCAATATCTACGCCACCATCCAGGAAAGCGAGCGCTGCAGCGCTGCATCGTGATCATGATGGCGATGCAAACGTTGACCACAATGGCGCCAGCGCTGCAGCGCCCGCATCCAAGAGAACCCGTCAACATATTTGACTTTCATCCTCCTCGTCGTCCGTGCGAGCCGCGCGACCGCCAGGCAAGACCATCGCCACTACCGTTCATATCACCGGCCAGCGTTCCATCCAACCTCGCACTAATCCTCACCATCCTCCTCATTCCTTCTCCTCCACATGCTCATCCTCCTCATCATCCTCCCCATCCTCCTCCTCGCCCTCATAATCCTCATCCTCACCTCCATATGCCGACAGTGCCCGTTGCGCGCTCACGGCTTGCCGCGACGGCCAGTGAAGTTCGGGTCGCGGCACGTGCCGCAGCCTTTCGGCAGGTAGCGGCATTTGCTGCACCCGAGTGCCATTTGGCCCCGTTTGGCTGCCGCCTTGCCCTTGGGCTTGGCCTTGGCCTTGGCTTTGGCCTTCCCTTTGCCCTTGGCCTTCGGTTTGGCCGTGCCCTTGGCCGCCGTCTTGCCCTTGCCAGCGCCTGTGTTGTTCTTGCCCTTGATCGCGCTCTTGCCCTTGCCCTTCTTGCCCTTGCCCTTGCCCTTGCGAGGCAGCTCGCCTTTCGCGCTGCCCGCAGCCAAGGTCTCGATCGCCTGCAGCACAGCATCCTCGTCTCCGTCTGCTGCTGCTGCAGCATCTTCGTTTGGCGGCGTTGGCGCTGCTGCAGCAGCATCTGGCGCCGCCGCTGACAATGCTGGCCCAGCTGGCGAATCACCAATCGCGGGGGGACTCGCGGGGGGGCTCGCCGTGGGCGCCGCAGGGCGGCGCGGGAAGAGCTGCAGCTGCAGCTCGTTGGGCGGCGATGGCGGTGGCGCAAACGCTGCCAGCATTTGCTGCATCATGGCCATCGCGTCCACGGGTTGCATTGGCGCTGCAGGCGGCACGGAGGGTGACCCCGATGGTGTCCATGGCACAATGGCAGTGCTCGGCTGATGCGGCGGGGCGGCAGCCCGCAAGACCTTGTTGGTCAGCCTGAGAGGCACGCGGGCCTTGATGGCGTTTAGGCCCGCAGGCCGCTTCAGCGGCGCACGCGTAGCATGAAACCTATCATGCTCTATGCGAGGTGGACCTAAAGGACCGAGCTCACCGAAGCACCCAAGACATCCAGAACAATCAGCGCTGCAGCGCATGACGGGGTGGCAGCAGCCTCGTAGATGCGATACCACGTTGGCGAGGTCGCGCGTCACATCGATCGGCGGGTCCGCATCGGTGTACGCCGCGTCGAAGATGTGCTGAGGGAGCTGCCGAGGGTCTGCTGGGAAATTCCAAGTCACTGTCGCCGCTTGCCCCGTCGCGCCCCTGCGGCTCGCCAAGAACTGACCCTGTAAAGGGCGACTCGTCGGGAAACCCTAACGCTGACGCGCCGCATCGCATTGGCTGCAGTCAGTGCGATATGATGCGTCTGCGTTAGGCGTCCCCGCCGAATCCCACACCTTCATCTCCGTCACGATCCCGTAGAGCTGCCCAGGGTTTGCGTCTGGAAGATGGGCGCATGTCATCAACGCCGCCAACTCTTTCAGCGTGTTCTCGCTCGGAACCGTCAAGCCGATGGCACCGCAACGTTTGATCAACGCGCGCACCTTCGCGACGATGCTCTGGCTGGGGTCGCGAAATAAACCCCAGTCCTGCATGGTAAAGTCCACCAGCCTACGAATCGACGCTGGCATGCTGCAGCATGCTAACATAAGTACATTTGAAAAATGAACATGGTAACATACATAAAGTACAGAACAAACAATTAAACCATACATGTGAATAACACTTCGGCTGTCCGATGTGCAAAGCACGATGGATAGCACCGCCCTGACGCGAGCGTCTGCACGCGCATCTGGAGCGCGGGCGTCGCCGTGCCCACGCGCGCGGCCAGCGCGGCGCTGAGGCGCGCCTTGTGGCTGTCCGCGAAGCCCGACGCGGTGATTCGATTTTGCAGGGTAGCTGCTTGGGCAGCCCCGATCGTCCCCAAGTTGTGAAGCTGCAGCTGCACGCTCATGGACAAGGCGGACTGGCTCTGCGCCATCGCGTCGGCGGCGATGACGCCGATCTGCGATGCGAAGAAGGCGTCGCAGCTGACCAGGTTATCCAGGATGTGGTTGATGGGTGTGGCCGCAGCCGCGGCAGACATGATGCCCTCCGCGAGGGCGAGGGGGTGCGCGGTCGCTCCGAGGGGAAGCGCGAGGGAGGGCCTCCCACACTGCGAGAGCTGAAGCACTCGGCTGCTGAGGTGGAAGAGAGGCCACAACAGTACAGATGCGCTGCAGCGCAACGATCGCATGCAATTAAGGAACACACGTGAGCGCTGCAGCGCTCAGCAGAAATCATCGTCACAAAGTAACATGAAGCGCTGCAGCGATATGCATGCGCACCATGATGGAACGCATGGTAGTGGGCAATAGGGAGAGAGATATAGAGTGATGGAAAGGAGAGGAGGGAGATAATGAGGGACACAGGGGGGAGGGGGAGGGGGGGGGCGGCGGGGAGAGATGCGAGGAGACACGGGAGGGAAGGACACGAGCGCGGGCGGGCGGGCGGGCAAGACACGGGGGGAGATGCATGATCATTTGAGGAACACGGAAGGGACGGTGCGAAAGACACGGAGGGGTGGGAGGGACATGGGAGAAACACGGGGGGGGGGGCACGGAAGAGACACGGGAGGGACACGTGAGTTCGGGGGCGAGCGGGCGGACGGACGCGGAAGCGGTGCGGAGGGACACGGGCGGGAGCGCACGGAAGGCATGTGGAGACACGGAAGGGGCACGGGAGAGACGCGGGAGAGACACGGGAGACGGATAGGTATACACGGGAGCTCGGGAGCGGGCGGGCGGGCAGACACAGGACGGACACGGAAGGTGTCCGAGGAGGGCGCGGGACGGATTCAGGAGATGCGCGAAGTGTGATCAGGAGCAAATACCGAAGCGATCTGGGAGCCTCGAAGGCAGCTGGGGCATCGACAGAGGCGTGTCTGTTCAATAGAGGGGGCTATTGAACAGACACGGGCGTGGCTGTTCGATAGAGGGGGCTATTGAACATGGCATGTTCAATAGAGGGGGCCATTGAACAGACACGGGCGTGGCTGTTCAATAGAGGGGGCTATTGAACAGACACGCCGCTGTCAGACAGCATCACCTCTGCAGAGGGGCACCGACGCTCTCAGATCGCTTCACCCGAAGCTCCCGTTCGACCTCAGATCAGCCATCCTGATGCCAACATCCAGCACTCCAGCCCACCCCAGAGCCCACCCACGCAGTCCCAGAACACTGTCCACACTGCTGATTTCGAGGTGGGAGTGAAACTAAGAGAGGCGCGAAGTACATCACGCGGCGCTGCTGCAGCAGCGTCGCGACGAGGTTGACGATGCCGACACCGCTGTCAACTGCAAAGATTTACGCTCGCGGCTCTGCTGCGGCAGCGTCGCGATGGCTCGAGACTGCTGAGGACAAGGCTGATGGGAGCTGGTGAGGCTGCCAGGAGGCCATGGGGGGAGCTACTCGGCGGCGCAACGAACTGTGCTGAAGGGGAGCAGGGAGGGTGGCGAAGGGCGATGCGATGCGAGACTGTTTGCCATCTGAAGTGCCCCAGGACCCCCCCCCCCAAGCGCCCCCAAACTTTCCTGGCCAATCCAAGGCCGACCCCCGGCACATCAGCCCATACAACAAAATGTCAGCGGACCAGGATGTGAACGTCGACGATGGCAGATAAATGCGATGAGGATATCGGAGCGCCTTTCTGGGCGACAGCGCGGGCGCACCACGCGATCTGGCGCACGAAATATAACCTGGCCTAAAACACACGCATGCGTCGGCAGGCTATGCTCGCGAACTGATCCAATCCACCCCCCCCATTGCTCCCATTGATCTTACATGTTGGGTTGCTGCAGCATGTATCCTATCACTATGCGTTCGTTGCCCCCCTCGCTCACGGGAGAGTGGATACCCGCTGCAGCGGGCATCCTGTCTACCGTCTCTCTCCAATGTGTCTTCACTCCACCCCCACGCTGCGTCTCCATCGCCCCCCTCGCATTCCCTATGTATATCACGTCTCCCCCCTGTCTACCTCTACTATAGCCCCCCCTCTCCCCCTGTCTACCTCTACTGAGTTACCGTCCCATTCCGTCGCCCATGTAGTGGAATGCTCCGCGGCGGCCCCCCATGCCCCGCGGTGGCGCGCCGCGGCTCTCATGTGGGCGCTGCAGCGCCGAGGGCGTCTCCGCCTCCGCGGCCTCCGCCTCCGCCGCCGAGCGCCTCCGCCTCCGCGGCCTCGCCCGCGGCCTCCCCCCTCCTCATGAGGCGCCCCTCGGCGCCTGCGCCTCCTCGGCGGCCTCCTCGCCGACGCCGCCGCCCTGGCCGACCCAGACCTCTGCTGGACAAGTTTGCCGCCCTTGCTCTTGTCCTTGCCCTTGCCCTTGCAAGGTGGGCCGCCGCCGCCCTTGTCCTTGTCCTTGCCCTTGCCCTTGCAAGGTGGGCCGCCGACGTCCTTGTCCTTGTCCTTGCCCTTGCCCTTTCTGCAAGGTGGGCCGCCGACGTCCTTGTCCTTGTCCTTGCCCTTGCCCAAGGCGCAAGGTGGGCCGCCGACGTTGTCCTTGTCCTTGTCCTTGCCCTTGCCCAAGGCGCGGCCGACGCTGCCATACGGGGCGGCGCGCGACGGCCGCGGCCGCGCCTTGGCCGCGGCCGCGAGCAGCGCGCCTGGCGGCGGCGCCGCAGGCGGCGTCGGCCGCATGCGGCCGACGCCGCCGTCGTCGCTGTCGAACTCCTCGAAGTCCTCGTCGTAGCTGTCGAACTCCTCGAGCGACGCCATCGCTGCAGCGAGGCTGCAGCTCGCCAAGCTGCATGATGGGCTTGGTTTCCACCACCAGTACCATACGTTGGAGGGAGAGGTCCTCCTCCTCCTCTTCTTTCTCCTCCTCCTCCTCCTTCTCCAACATATGGTATAGTGGTGGTGGAAACCAGTCCCATCGCTGCAGCTGAAGCTGCACTCGGGCGCGCGGGCGCGCGACGCTGCAGCGCGCGAAGCTGCAGCTGCAGCTGCGCGGAACAAAAACAGCGGCGGTGCCAACGACGAATACGATGGCGACGACGCTGACGACGATGGACCCCTGCTAACCAATCGACTGACCCCCCAAAGTAACATCACCCCGCAAAGCAACATCACCCCCAACTGAACCTCCGAAGGCCGACGACTGGATTGACCTCCCCAGGGCTGCCCCCTCAGGATAGGAGGAGGAGGGGGAGGAGGATGAGGGGGAGGAGGAGGATTGGAGGGAGAGGAGGAGGGGGGGGAGGAGGGGGGGCAGGAGAAGGAGGAGGAGGAGGAGGACACTGATGAGGAGGAGAAGAAGGAGAGGGAGGAGGAGGAGAAGGAGGAGGAGAAGGAGGAGTAGGAGAATGAGAGGGAGGATGAGGAGGAGGAGGAGGAGGAGGAGGAGAGGGAGTATGCGGAGGCAGGAATAGGCAGAAGGATCGGGGGGGCGGGGCATGGGTGCCAACTGGTTGTCTTCCTCCTCCTCCTCCTCCTCGTCATACTCCTCGTCCTCGGCCTCCTTCTCCTCCTCATCCTCCTCATCATCATCATCATCCTGCTCCCCCTTCCCCTGCTCCGAGGTGCTGGCAGCGAGCGGTGGGAACCTGTGAAAATGAGGGCGTTCCAGAACGTCGTCCTCAATGTCGTCGTCCTCCTGATCACCCTCCTCCTCATCATCATCCTCCCTCCACCTTCTTCTCCTGCATGCACTGCTCTGAATTACGTCGTCTTTAACGCCGTCGTCGTTGTCTCTGTCGCCGTCGCCGCCGTCGCGATGCTGTATCCGACTGAAACAGTGGTGCTGCAGCACTGACCGCGCGCGCGCCGCGCGCCCGTCACTTCCGCGGCTTCTTCGCGACGTGGCATTGGACCGCCGGCGCAAACGCTGCCTCGCGGCCCCCGCGCTGAAGCGCTTCCCGAATCATGTCGCACACAAGCTTCCACATGCCAACCTTGGCATCAGCATCGCGCTTGCGCGCGGCTGCAGCCGCGCGCGGGGCTGGCACATCACTGGCGGCTGCAGCCGCGGTCCTCGTCGACGTCGGAGGCGGCGGTGGCGGCGGCGGCGGCGGATGAGGGGGAGTAGCCGCATATGTCGCATCCGATGCAGCGGACTTCGCCTTCGGCGGCGGCACTGGCTCCGAGGGAAGCCATGGCGGCGTCGCTGCACTCATGTTGGCAGCCATTGATGTTCTGATCACAGGTGGCTGCGAACCACATGCAATAACATAAAGCGAACATGCGGGCTGCAAGCGCGATCGGAGCGCTACATCAACACGCCAGACACACAAAATGTAAGTCAGCGCTGCAGCGCGACGCAAAAATCTGATACCGGCACGCCAGACACCCGAACGTAAATCAGCGCTGCAGCACGATGGACTCCAAACACACGAAACGTAAGTCAGCGCTGCAGCGCCGTGAGGTCACACATCGACGGCGGCAACGCGTGAGAGGCACACTTGATCGTAGTGTCGTCGTGCTGCAGCACGCTTGATCATACCAACGATTCGCATTGACACCAACAGTAGCGAACATTGGGGGGATCCACCAACAATCCGCAATTATTATCCCAATCCTCCTCTTCCTTCTCCTCCTCGCCCTCGTCCTCGTGCTCGCCCTCCTCGCTGCCATTCTCAATCGCACTGCCGACCGTGATCGCACGCCCCAGCGGTGCGGTCGACCGAGCGCGCCGCAGCTCAGTCCGAGTCGGCCTCCTCCTCCTCCGCATCGCCCTCCGCCTCCGCTTCCATCTCCTGGAGCTCATCCGCTTCGCAATCCTTGAGTTCGGCGGTGCACCACTTCGCCGCGGCCGCGTCAGCGTCATCCTTGCTGCAGCCGCGGTTTGTGCGGAACAAGGCCGTCCTGCTGCAACCGCAGTCTGTGCGGACGGCCCGCCAAGCTTGGAGCCGCTGCACCCAATAGATGCGGGTGCCGCAAGGAACGTCGGTCTCGTGGCGCCGCGGGCGCTTCAGCTCCGTGCTCGCCTCTGCCGCCTCCGCCGCCTCCTGAAGCAATTTGGCCTTGATGTACTCTACGCCCTTCTCGTGCAGCACCACCTGCAGCTTGTCCCTCCCCCCCCTATGAGGTGGGGGAATGACAATCTGCAGCTCTGGTGCCTCAGTATCGCCAAACGGCGGCAGCTGCACTGTCTTGAAGCACTTGTCCACTGGAACCTGGCGACTGGCGCGGCCGGACCGCGTGGTCGGGCGGCGGCCTGGCTCCGCTGCAGCGAAGAGCGTCGTCGGCGCCGTTGGCCCCGACGACGCGGTGCGCTGATTTTTCAGCCACGTTAGGGACATCGTGCCTCGCAAGCCCTGAGCCTTGCCGCACACCCACTTGCTCCAACCTGCGGTGGTCACGGTGATACACTCGCGGTCTCCGATGACCTCGACGGCCGCGACCAGCTCGCGCCCCGTACGGTTGTCGTGCAACACGACGCAGTCGCGCGTGATCGTCGTCATCGCGCGCGCGGCGCGCCGAGGCTGCAGCCCGAGCGCGGTCGCACTTCAGCGCCAAAATTGCTGCGATGGAGTGATGAGGCAACATGTGCGCGGTCGAGGTGCTCATGATGAGGTGCGCTGCAGCGCATGTGAAAGATGAAGCGAAGAGCAACGATCACATCGAGCACAACAGTGATGACGA
>CAUYUJ010021707.1:87500-95885 GCA_963575745.1 Prorocentrum cordatum | reverse complement strand
AGTAGGCGGACGAGGAGGTGCAAGGGGATGGCAAACTCAGAGAGGCGAAGGGTGGAGAGAAGAAACACGGTACGAGACGACGACGACGACGACGACGTGGACGACGACGACGACGACGACGACGACGACGACGACGACGACGACGACGACGACGACGACGGCAACGACGGCGACGGCGACGACGACGACGACGGCGACGACGACGACGACGACGACCTCCGCGCTGGAGCTCGGGTCACCGAAGGCTGCGGAGGGCCGCCGAGGGGCCGCCAGAGTCAGAGGCCGCGAGACGCCGAGGGCCGCCAAAAGCTTCCGAGCGCCGCCAACAGCCGCCGAGGGCCGCCAAGGGGCCGCAGGAGGGCCGCCGGAGGGCCGCTGGAGACCGTTGGAGGGCCGTCAGACCGAGAACTCCGACGTCGTGTCTTTTGCGCGTCGCAGGCCCCATGGAGGCCTGGACCCCCTCCCCAGGGCCGGCGTCTCATCCTGGGCCGTCTCTTGACGGCCCCGGGTCCTGGCCCAGGGCCCCCAGAAGGCGAAAACTGGCAAAGACTGGCCGCCAGTGTGTTTCTGGGGTTGCAAGGAGGGGGAAGAAGGGGGAGAGCCGCCCAGGGGTCGCGGCTGGGAGGACGCCAACTATACATCTACACCGATCCTGGCCAGGCTGATCCTCCGCCGATGATCGGCACATACGCCCTCCAGGCTTGGGCAGGAAGACTTGGGCAGGAAGAGGGGCCCAGAACGGTGCAGATGTTTAGTTTAAGGCCATCCGATGTCGTGTTTTTGTTTTTTTCATAGCGTGGACCCCAAGAGATCTGGACTCCTTCCCCGGACCAGCGTCTCATCCTGAGTCGTTTTTTGCTGCCGTCCTGGGCAAGGTAGAAGACCCTGGAGGCAGATTCGCTATCACGACGAGAAGTGGTGCCCTGACATCTGCCGATGTGTGTTATCGATCCGCGGACCCAGATGTCCCGACCGCTCTCCCAGCGGGCACTTTCCTGCCCCCGACCACTTGATGGCCCTGGGGTGCGCACACGGCCCCCAGAAGCCGAAACGAAGGTAAAACACTTTCTGATCCGCGGGTCGAGAGCGCACCTCTTCCAGTCGAAGCTAAGCGGGCAGCGAAGGAAAAACACCCAGATCATAAGAAACAGATGCTCGGAGATCTGAACGGGGGGGGGGGGCCGCCGAGAGGGCGGCGGCGGGGAGGTCCAGCCGCTGCACGCGCCCCTCGCGCGCGGGTCGGCGCGGGCGCCGAGCAGCGCACAGCAGAGGCGCTCGGCGCCGAGGTGCGCGGCCTCTTCGGCGACCGCGGCGGCGGCGGCGGCGGCGGCGGAGACGACGGCGACGTGGCCTCTACATACATACATAAACATACATACCCACATGCATGCATGCAGACATGCATACATACATACATTCATCCATTAAGATGCGTGCAGATGTATGTATGAGAGAGCGCGCCTGTGGTACACTGCCAAAGGCAAAGGTCCCCCCCTAGCTACCCCCCCTTGGACCTCCCCTGCTGGACCCCCTCCTCCCATTTTCCGCCCCTGGGAAGCTTCCCCGCCTCCCTTCCCTTTCGTGATCCGGAAGCTACCCCCCCCCATCCATGTCCAAAGGGGGGGAGGGCTTGGCTTCCCCCCCCCACGTTAGACCTCCCCTGCCCGAAGCCCCCCCCCTCCCATGTTACCGCCCCACGGAAACTACCCCCCACTCCCTTTCGCGCTCCGGAAGTTACCCCAGCCCCTCCTTTTCCAGGGGGGGCCTTAGCTACCCCCCCTTGATAACCTCATCATCACAACCAATTAATTCATTACCATCATCATCACCACCACCATCATCATCATCATCATCAACTCATCATCATCACCACCACCAGCATCACACGCTCAACACCAGCTCATCACCATCAGCATCAGAATCCACACACCATCCGCATCATCAACTCAACATCAGTATCACAACCGAACCACCATCATATGTTCATCGTCATCACCATCCACTCAACATTACCATCATCAACTCATCACCACCATTATCAGTCATCCAGATCAGAATAGTAAGAAACGTAACATCATCAACTCATCACCATCATCACTTCGTCACCATCACCGTCAAGTCGTCACCATCAGCAGCAAGCCATCATCAATTCACCACGACCATCATCATCAAAATTTCATCAACAAAATGTCGCCATGGCCAAATCAGCACCATGAATTAATTCATCATCATCATCATCATCAACTCACAATCATAATTATCACCATCGTGATCAACTCATCATCACCATCAGATCAACTCACATTCATACTCATCATCAAAATCACCAGCTCAGAACCATGATCGTCATTATCAAGCCATCATCCGTATCATCAAAAATACGTCATTATCCATTCATCACCATCGCCAACCCATCGCCCCCCATTCATCATCAGATATCCATCACCACCCATGTGTCCTCATTACCCATTCACCATCATCAGCAACTCATCATCATCATCAACTCATTATCATTACCATTATCACAACTATGTATAATCATGATCACCACCATCGACTTATCACCACGTATCCGTCGTCAACAGCTCATAACCCGCAGCGTCAGCATGATCAACTCATCGTCATCACCATCAACGCATCAGCATCGGCATCTGCATCATCATCATCATCATCATCATCATCATCATCATCATCATCATCATCATCATCATCATCATCATCATCATCATCAACTCGTCATCGTCATCATCAACTCATCGTCCTCATCATCATCACGATCATCAGCAGCAGCATCATCACCATCATCATCATCCTCACCATCATCATCATCATCATCATCATCGTCATCATCATCATCATCACCATCATCATCATCCTCACCATCATCATCATCATCATCATCATCGTCCTCATCATCATCATCATCATCATCATCATCATCATCATCATCCTCACCATCATCATCATCATCATCATCATCATCATCATCATCCTCATCATCATCCTCATCATCATCATCGGGGCCGCGGAGGCCTGCATGAGCGGCGTCCGCCCCGCGCAGTCGCACGCCTGCCACTCGGAGGGAGGCACCCCGCGCGGTGCCGTGGGCGGCGCGGGTCGAGGTCGGCATCGTCGTTGCCGTCGTCGTCGTCGTCGTGGTCGTCGTGGCTGTCGTCGCCGTCGTCGTCGTCGTCGTCGCCGCCGTCGTCGTCGCCGTCGCCGTCGCCGTCGCCGTCGCCGTCGTCGTCGTCGTCGTCGTTATCGTGGTCGCGGTCGTGGTCTTGGTTGGGGTCGTCGGCGCCGTCGTCGTCGTCGCATCCTCATCGTCATCACCTTCGGTGGCAACTCACGGGAGCCTCTCATACCATCATGTTGCTTTCCCCGAATCGACGCCAATCCACGCTAATCGACGCAAGAACGACGCTAATCGACGCTCATCGACGCTAGTCGACGCCAATCGACGCTAATCGATACTCATCGTCGACGCTAACGCACTCTAAAGACGAAATCACGAGGGTATATGAAGCTCCCATCGGGGAGAAGTAAGATTCGGGTTCGGGGGACTCGGGTTGGCCTGACGGGGCCATTATGAAAATGACGAGACCCAGTCTGAAATTGGACGCGAACTCCAGCTGCAGACGCACAACCAAAAAATGGACCGTCAAGATCCAGGACACGCCCGCCAAAAAGCGTCGGCAGACCCGAGTTCTGGCGTACTCGATTCTTACGTCTGCCCGATCACATGATTCGCTAGGAAATCGGGCCTAGGACAGAAGAACATCCTTCAAGAAAATGAGACCCTCCGCCGGCCAAAGCACACAAACATCCAAGGGTACCCTCCCCAGGGCGCACAAGAACATCCAACAAGCACGAAGAGCACGAGGGTGCCCTCCCCGAACCGACCGCGTCCCCATGCCTCGGTCTGACTGCACCGAGATCGCCCGTCGTGGCCAGCATCACTCGGCGGCGCGGCCCAAGGGGGGGAAGACAAAGGGCCCGGGCCTCCTCGGAAAGGCTCCGAAGAGTCCTCCGGGCCCTCCGAGAGGCTCTCTGCAAACCGTCTCCGATGCCGCAGGGGGGGCTTCTCGGAAGGCCAGAGGGCTCCTGAGCTTCTGAGAAGCCGCGTCGCCTTCTAGGAAGGCCTGGCCCCTCTGACTTCCCCCCTCGGCACGCCGCCGGATCATCCTCGTCATCATTCTCACCCTCCCCATCATCGCCATCACCATCACCATCTTGAGCGACAGCAGCAACGTTCAGGAAGGGCGGGGGATGGAAGGACGACGGAAGGAAGAGGATCATGAAAAGACAAAGGGGACGCATTTGTCAAAGATCCCCCCAAAGAAGTCTGTTCCCAGATTGATGCCATTTGGGTCATATCGATGTCAGGGCCACTGCAAACCATGACCCGAGGGGCTTCACTTGGATCAAGACAAGGGCTCACCATGGGACATATCGAATCTTGCTGGGATCGGTATGGCCCAAGGTGGCGCCTGAGTGATTCGAGCGGTACACGACGAACCGTTTGCATGGCAGCGCGACGGCAGAGAGAGAATCGTGCCAAGTGGGAACGACAAATTCGTGTGGTGACGACTTCAGCCACCGCGTGGATTTTAAACCTTAAGTGGCCGCAGATTCGCAATAACGCAGACCGTTCGATATTGGCTGGTTCGAGACCACTGGCGGCTTTCAATCTTGAACGCCCTTGCTCGCCGCCGCGTCGACACAACACGAGCCTGCCGCAATGATGGCACCATTGCAAACAATACAACCAACCCGGTACCACTTCGACCGCATCGGAGCCTCCTGGGATCGATACGGCGCAGGTCGTACCTCCCGACGGTCCACGGTCCAGGCACTGTGGTGGCTATGGCCGAACGCCGCTATACAGCCACCGTGCCGCAGGCACGTAGTTGAGCGTCCCAAGGCTCATACAGTTGTGAGAATTCGAAAGGTTGCAGGTCCTTACAGGCCCAGACGACGAATTTCCCAGAATTGCCGGGCGCTCCCTTGCGCTCTGGGGCGCTCCTGGGAGGTGGCTCGTGCGTGTCAGGCCCGATGAACCCGCCCACAACAACCCCACGAACCGCCAAGAGACTCCCGAGAAGCACCCAAGAGGGGTCCTAGAGAGCGCCGAGACTGCCCATGACGGCCCAAAGACAGCCCACGATGGACACAAGAGGTCCCCGATACGCTCAGTACGCTACAAGAAGGCGCCAAGAGGCCGACTGAGAGGGCATAGGCAAGTGTCAACATTTGTCCGATAGAAGTTTGTGAAACAACAAAGAAACATTCCACCATTTCGAAATTTCGACGCTCCAAGACGGCCTGACAAGCCCCAAACATCGCCACAAGACGGCCTCTTGGGCTGTCTTCAAGCCATGTTGGACCAATTTTGAAACGCTCTGGTGCGGTCTTGGGCTCTCTTGGAGCGCTCTCGGGCCCTCTCGTCGCCCCCCTTCCCCTCCTTTGACGCGTTCTGGCGCCCCCGGACGGGTCTTAAACGGTCGGATACGAAATCAGTGCACTCCGGGGCCCGCGGGACCCCCTCCCCATTCATAATTATATGTATGTATGTATGTATGTATAGACGTGTGTATGTATGTGGATGTAGATGTGTCTGTATATCAGATTACATGTATATGATATACGTATGTGTGCGTGTATATGTCTATGCAATGCATATGTATATGCGCATGTGCATGTATGTGATTATATGTGTGTGTGCATGTGTATGCACTTGTTTATGAACGTGGTTATGCACATGTGCAAATAAATGTATATGTATGTGTATATGTATACATATGCGTGCATTTGAATGTGTGTAGGTGTATACGTATGTGTAAGTGTATGTGTATGAGTATATGAATATGTATATATGTGCATGTATAAGTAAATTATTGTGTACATGTATATGAAAATGTGCATGTACATGTATATACGCGTGCATATGTATATGCATGTGGAAATGTGTGTGAATGCGAATGGGAATGTGTATATGTACATGCACGTGTAGATGTATATGTAAATGTATGTGTAAATGAATATGTGCATGTATCCATGTATGTAGATAGGTAGGTAGGCGTATGTGTATGTACGTGTTTATGTCATGGATGATACCAGAGAAAAGCCCAATCATAGTCTTTTTTAGGGCTATAGGGCTATGGGGCGATTGGGCTATAGGGCTATGGGGCTATGGGGCTATAGGGCTATTGGGCTATAGGGCTAGAAGGCCGTAGGGCTATACGGCTATAGGGCTATAGTGCTATAGGGCCATAGGACCATGGGGCTGTAGGGCTGTAGGGCTATAGGGCTATGGGGCTATGGGGCTCTGGGGCTATGGGGCTATAGGGCTATCGAGCCATAGGGCTATAGGTCTATAGGGCTATGGGGCTATAGGGCCATAGAGCTATAGGGCTATAGGGCGATAGGGCTATGGGGCAATAGGGCGATAAGGCTATAAGGCAATAGGGCGATGGGGCTATAGGGCTATAGGTCTATAGGGCTATAGGGCTATAGGGCTATAGGGCCATGGGGCTACAGAGCTATGGGGCTATAGGGCTATTGGGCTATAGGGCTATAGGGCTGTAGGGCTATTGGGCTGTAGGGCTATAGGGTTATAGGGCTACAGGGCTGTAGGGCTATACGGCTACAGGGCTATAAGGCTATAAGGATATAAGGCTATAGGGCTGTGGGGCTATAGGGCTACTGGGCTATAGGGCTATTGGGCTATAGGGCTATACGGCTATACGGCTGTAGGGCTATTGGGCTATGGGGCTATAAGGCTATGAGGCTATAGGGCTATGGGGCTATAGGGCTATTGGGCTATAGGGCTATTGGGCTATAGGGCTATTTGGCTATAGGGCTATAGAGCTACAGGGCTATTGGGCTGTAGGACTATGGGGCTATAAGGCACCCGGGCACCCAGGCACTCGGGCACCCGGGCACCCGGGCACCCGGGCGGGCCGCGGAAATCGGTGGCAAACCTCACCTAACCATATGAATCCGCTAGGACCCCTACAGAGGCAATCTCTGTTTGGGGAATACCAGTTTATATGAATGTGTGTTCTCTCTCTCTCTCTCTCGGAGACGCACGCGCACACAAGCCGTTGGAACTCATCAGGAAGCTGGGGGGACAGACCCAGAGACGAGCAGCGGTGGAAGCACGGCGCGACAGGTGAAAGGCGTGCAGGTGCGGGATGGAGAGGCCGCAGATGGTCTTGGCTCGGGGTGCGCGCCAGCATGACCCGCACGTCACCAGCCGATCGGCCTGGGCGGTGCTAGCGCTCCCTATCAGCCGAGCGGCCGCGATTGCCTCGTGGACTCCGAGACCTGTGAAGGAGCGGGGCAGGGGCACGCCGACTCGGGCAACAGAGGGCAGGGGGGCGTCTATCTCATCAACGACACCTTCTGCGCCTTCTCGATATCCATGTAATTCAGCCTGGCGCACCCCAGCACCTGGCGGAACCAAGGGGCCCCGGTGCCGCTACTCCTCGCACCTCTCTGGGTGCGTCCTGCCCAGAATGCCAGAGCGAATGCAGCCGTGACGACGAGGGCCCCCCAGGAAGCCCACAGGGGCCGGAACGAGGCGAGGGCAGCGGTATCGGTACTCCGAGTTTCTGAATACGCGTCGGCGGGGCGTCACCCCCGCCGACAGCCCCACATCGACCCCCGTCGCGGGCAGCAACCGCGCGCCGAAGGCGCTCCAACCCCCGTCGCGGCGCGACGACGAGGCGAGGCTGATCCCCGTCGGAGGGGTACCCCCCCGCGCTTATCAAGAAACCCAGAGTACATGTTCCTCCTCTGCGCACCTGCTCTGGGAGCTCGTCGTCAGCCTTGCCCTCGATCACGTACGCGACCTCCAGCTCCGCTTCCTTCGCCCTGTGCCGGTAGCTCGCCAGGGCAGAGCGGGCCACGTACACCCAGAGGCGCACGTCGTAGTCGATCTCCATGACCTCGGGCAGCCTGCCCTGCAGGACCGTGGCGGTCTTCGTGAGAAGGATCGGCTTACTGTCGGCGGTTAAGGGATGGGGTCCTGACGGGAAGGGCCCTGAGGATAGCAAGGATCCCAAGCTGGACCTTCACCGTTTCAGACCACCTGTTCTCTTGGGGCCTCATCCCTCAGGGCCCCATCTCTGAACCGCCGTTATTGTTGAAACGGTGAAACGTCTCGGGCACCTCAAACCTGTCCATGTCTTCCACACGACCCATGACCTTCAGCGCCGTGCCGTCCTTCGATGACACGCCCTCCCCCACGAACCGCCGCCAGAGTCTCAGAGATGGAGACAGGGTCCCCTGGGCCAGCATCTCGCAAGACTGGCGAGAGAGCACAAAATCCGCCACCGCGCTTGCAGCGGCAGGCCCGAGGAAGGGACACAACTACTGGTA
>CAUYUJ010021707.1:67500-82500 GCA_963575745.1 Prorocentrum cordatum | reverse complement strand
CGCGAGAGTGAGCACGCGGCCTGGGCGACATGCTGGAAGCCGAGGGGGATGCGGATGGGCTCGGGAGCAAGCCACGGGAAGATGGGCGAAGTAAGAAAGAGCATCTCCGAAGTCGAGCAGCAGCAGGGCAGGGAACTCATCCCGAGCGTCGGGCTCCACGCCGGCTACACGGACAGACGCGCAAGGGAGAGCCACGTTGCCCATGGATTTTCCCCCCGAAACAAAACCTCGCCAGCCCGCGCGGGCATCCGACGCGAGAACAAGTCTCAAACACAAGTTGCAACCCGATGCGAGAATATTGGCGCCCGTGTTCTTCAGCGCCGAGGGTCTCGCAGCAGCTGGTTCCCTTGAGACAGACGAGGAGCCCTCCCGCTCATGACATCCGGTGGCAAAAAACTAGCAGCAGCTCATTGAGATCCACTGGAGGTGGGCGCCCACTTAAGAGACTCTGCAACAAATCAAGGAGCACAGGAGCCGCTAGCATCGCCTGCTGCCACGCCACGCGGGGGGGCGCATCGGGGCCAGGAGCCGCGGGCAAGGCGCGACCCATCGCGCGCGCAATGGTCTCCGGCGTCGGAGAGGGGGGGCCCTGGGCCGGTCAAGCGGCGCGACGCGTTCGTTCAAATGCTTCCGGAGGCGTCCGAGCGAGGCAGATGCTGGCGCAAAAACATGGGCCCGCTGCTCTCCGAGGGCCCGGGCCAAGAGAGACGGGGAAGCGAGGGGCGGGGCAGGAGGGGGGGCCCGCGAGGCCCCAGAGCTCCCCCCTTCGCCGTTCTGCCCTCATACATGGTCTAAGACGCTGCTCCTCGCGAAGCGAAGTCCGCCCAGCCCGCGCCTGCTCGAAGGCGGCGGCCAAGCGAACATCCTGACTACCGCGCCTCATCTGCCCGCACTGACGACGAAAATCCACCGGCGCGAACAGCGAGACAGCGCGGCTGGACCCATCAATCCTAAAATATTCCCTCGCACTGGCCGCGCGAGGGAGGACGGCCCTGGCAAGCATCACGCCATCCAAATGAACCGATGTAGATATCAAACGGAAGATCAAAAATTTAGCTCCAAAAGGATGGGTCGCAATGAGAGCCATGATCACGGGCGAACTTTTCCGCTTCCCGCATCAGACGTTTGAGTTCTCTCCATTTTGGAATCGGCGAGAGCCTCTCTAATGACGACTGATGATGAGCAGCTGGAGCACCCCTGACTACTCCAGCGCCTTGCAGAGGAAGGCCGGCACCTGCTGCTGGCCACGAGGTCGCGGCGGTCGGGCTGGGAACGCGACCGATACAGGGCATGGTCCGACGCGCGAGCCCCGCGCAATCTCTCGGGCTCCGCCAAGACAGTCGCAGTAAGATCCCATTGAAGTAGCATCCACTGCGGAGTGGAAGTAAACACCTTTCCAACGCCGCCAGCTTTTGTCCTCCACTGTGAAATTGGCCGGCGTCTCAGGGCCCAACTCGGGGAAGTCCGCGAGCGAATGCCACCACGAGGCACCATGTTCACGCTGCCGAGGCTGCACCAGGAAACCCTCGTCGATCTCAAGGACACGCAGTTGCATGGGCGCGCCGAGCGCGCAACGGAAATATCCCAAAACAAGCACCGTAACCTTCTCAGGTTTCTGAGCCGCCACCTGCGTCGCAGCTTTGATCCAGGCCGCGAGACTGCCCGTCTGCTCTGCCGACAAGCCGACATTGTGAATGTCGTAGCACACTAGCACGGCTTACTCCTGAAACGTCCGAGGGGGTGACCTGATGGCCAACACTTGCGCACGACCAGGAATAAGTTCTGAGCAACGTATTCGCTCTCCCTCAAGACCAGCCTGAGGTTGAGCTTGCGTCATAGTCAAGAGAATCATAGCAACACCACCAGCCGAGTGAGACGGATCGCCGCCAACATGCCGTAGTCGAGCCTGCGTAATTATAGCTGGAAAGCGAGCTCAGCAGCCGTGCCGTGCACCCCCTGCAAGGCGAAGATGGCATGTCCATGGCTGAACTCACGAAGTTGGTGGCACTTCTTCTGTCGAATGTCCTGCTGGTGGTGGACAAGGGAACGAGTTGTTCATGTAGCGAAAGCGAAGTCTTTCTCCGATGTGGAAGGTCCCTTCTGCCATACATCCAGCATCGAACAAAATGTCCACTGGAAACGATCCTCCGTCGCATAGAAGTGAGCAGCGAAAGCCTCATGCACCGCCTTCTGGTCCACTTTCCTCTCGTTGACCGACGCATCGTTGCACAGCGAGGAGGAGCGCGTTTTCAGACTCTGTCCAGTCCGAATCGCAATCGTCGGGACGCCATCGATATAAACACTGCCCTTAATTATGTTGTGCTTGATGCGAGCATTGGGGTGGACACCCTTTGCACTGGCAGCCAACGGTTTCGTTTGCACTTCCATACGTGCTTGTTTGCCAGATCTGTCGAAACCAACATAGATACGGGCACGTCCGCCCCCCGTGGCAGCAACACTGAACGCCTTCCAAACACCATCTTCGTTGCGTAGGGCACGACGGGCGGCGCGGACCTTCCGCACTGCAGCTCCCGAGCCCCCAACCATCTGAATATCATACCTGCGATTGGGGGGGCTGCCAATCAACTTCAACTGAAAATCATTGAGCTCCGCCTCCTCCAGCCACATAACCAGTGCCGTTTCGACATCAGCCTCCGCGGCGAGGGCCGCGAGGTAAGCCACCAGAAGGGTCGGGTCGGGGTCGCCGTCCCCGAAGTCCAAGTTCGCGTAGTCCTTGATGGGCATGGCTCTCTCAGCGATGAAAACTCATTACGCATCTGCTCCATCTGCTTCCACATCTCACTCTGCGACGACTCCATCTGATGCTGCGCAGCCTGAAGGGCACGCAACTCACCTTGCAGTTGTTCGTTGACTCTCTCTTGTGATGTGGTAACAGCGCGGACGAGTTCGGCCGTATGTTTGCTGATACATCCCACCATCGAGGCACGAGCAGCGGCACATTTCTCATCGACAGCCGAGGTGACTTCGAGCTTGAATGCGGCCAGGAGGTCATCGATGGAGTCGGGAGCGGGGTCCTCACGCAGACTGGAGCGCCCCCTCGAGGGAGAGGGGCGGGAAGAGTGGCGGGTCCCTTCCCTTTGCCCCTCAAGGGGTCTCCTGCATCACCTTGCCATGGGTCCGTGAGAGTATCCGTGCCACCATGCATATCGTACTACAGAGCAACTCAGCCGCCTCTCAACCTCCTCGAACCTCCTGTCGTCCTTCTCGGCAGACTTCTGGGCTGGCGAGCAATCTGCGCCGCGGTGCGCGGGCCTCGATCGGCCAAGAGACAGCGTCCGCAGGCGAGGCAAAGCCACCTACCTACCTGCAGACACGTGACTTTAGGTCACTGAACCACCTCGAGAAATGGGTGCTTGAGCCAAATGGATTGAGCCAAAATGGCTTGAGCCAAAATGGCTACGGACCTCCTCCTCCTTCTCCTCCTCCTCCTCCTCCTCCCTTCTCCTCCGCCCGGCGGATCTCGCTTGCTCCTGCTGCGGCCGTAGCAGTATAACAGCTTCACACGCGCAGCGGCTTGACGCTCGCGACAGCGCATCTGGATAACATATCGCGCTGCAGCCTCCGTCCTCCTGAGGGTGCGCAGACAACCAACTGCCAGCAGTGTACGGCAGCTGTGAGTTGATGGCGGGGAGCCTCAAAAAGGTGCCTGACCCATTTTCCGCTCTTGCAGCCCCGTACCAGCCTCCTGATCCCATTCATCCTCCTCCTCCTTCTCCTCCTCTTCCTCCTCCTCCTCCTCCTGCTCCTCCTCCTCCTACTCCTACTCCTACTCCCACTCCTACTCCTACTCTTACTCCTACTCTTGCTCCTACTCCTACTCCTACTCCTACTCCTACTCCTACTCCTACTCCTACTCCTACTCCTACTCCTACTCCTACTCCTACTCCTACTCCTACTCCTACTCCTCCGCAGGAAGAGGAGTAGCAGGAGGAAGAAAACGACGACTACGACGAGAAGGACGAGAGGACACTGAGGAGGAGGAGAACACAGTGTATATAGCATCATCGCTGGCGCTTCGTAGCCGATGGTTCGCTCCATTGCAGAGGTCGCCGGCGTGGGAGTTCAATTCCACTAATTTGCCCAGCGCGGTGGCCACACTCCTGCGTCTGCGGCCGCCTTTCTCGCCAGTATCTGCCCGCACTTTGCCGTACATCTACCCCACAACCAAGAAGACATATCGGACATCATTGTCAAGCTGTGTCTCATGCTCAGCGCTGTCACACAGCATGCTCACGTGCAACCGTGGAGGGCACGTTTGCCATCGGAGCAGTTGTTCCCAACCATCCTGTGGTGTTGGGTCCTCGTTTTGAAGAGACAGCGCCCCGCGTCACTCTTCCCGTTGCCCCCTCCCTCCCTCCCCTTCCTCCTCTGATCCCTGCCTTTGCCCTCCGAACCAGTGAACCATTTTGGCACACCCTTCACACGTTTCGAGACCCCATCGGGAGCCCCACCGAAGGCCAACATGCCAGCGTTCGCATGCGCCCACCCCGCCCATTTTGGCACACCCCTCACACGCTTCGTGGCCCCATAGAGAGCCCCACCGAAGGCCCACATGCCAGCGTTCGCGCGCGGCCACCGCATCCATTTTGGCACACCCCTCACACGTTTCGTGGCTCCATGGGGAGCACCACCGAAGGCCCGAATGCCAGCGTTCGCATGCGGTCACACATTTTGACACACCCCTCAAACGTTTCGTGGCCCCACCGGAAGCCCTACCGAAGGCCCACATGCCAGCATTCGCGCGCGGCCACCGCACCCATTTTGGCACACCCCTCACACGTTTCGAGACCCCATCGGAAACCCCACCGAAGGCCCAGATGCCAGCGTTCGCATGCGGCCACCGCACCAATTTTGGCGCACCCCTCACACGTTTCGTGGCCCCAGAAGGGAGCACTACCGAAGGCCCACATGCCAGCGTTCGCATGCGCCCACCGCATCAATTTTGGCACATACCTCACACGTTTCGAGGCCCCACCGGGAGCCCTACCGAAGGCCCAGATGCCAGCATTCGCATACGGCCACCGCACCCATTTTGGCAGACCCCTCACACGTTTCGTGGCCAAAAGGAGCCCTACCGAAGGCCCAACTGCCAGCATTCGCATGCGGCCATCGCACCTATTTTGGCATACTCCTCACACGCTTCGTGGCCCCATAGAGAGCCCCACCGAAGGCCCAAATGCCAGCGTTCGCATGCGGCCACCGCACCAATTTTGGCGCACCCCTCACACGTTTCGTGGCCCCAGAAGGGAGCACTACCGAAGGCCCACATGCCAGCGTTCGCATGCGCCCACCGCTTCCATTTTGGCACATACCTCACACGTTGCGAGACCCCACCGGGAGCCCTACCGAAGGCCCACATGCTAGTATTCGCATACGGCCACCGCACCCATTTTGGCACACCCCTCAAACGTTTCGTGGCCCCAAAAGGAGCCCTACCGAAGGCCCAACTGCCAGCATTCGCATGCACCTGCAGCACCCATTTTGGCGCACCCCTCACACGCTTGGTAGCCCCATAGGGAGCTCCACCGAATGCGGCGCATACAGCGACGGTGCCCACAACTGCAGATGGTTAGGTTTTTCGCCATGCTAATTATTCGCACGCTTGCAATGCAAGAACACATGAAATGTCTTCACGAAAGCGTACATGCTCTTGGCGCGCACGGTGTTCAAGCATGGATGGTCTTTCAAGAGCATGGACACGAATACGTAGAGCGTGCGAACCGAGTGCAACACCTTGGTGATCCACCCTCTTTGCAAAAATGTTCGATCTGCCATTGCCTCATGCAGCACCCGACAGTTCCAGCGTCAACGCAGGGCAAGTTTTCGAGGCTTTGACAGAAGAGGCCATTCGCGAAGCATATACAAATCTGTGTGCAAGAGCACGTGCGCGTCTACAGTCATCCTATATCACGGTCATGACAGGCACGCCGTCGAGAGCATCGATCGGGTCGGCCTATGGGGCGTACCATGATCGATGGGTGTCGATATTGACACGATCCAACGGATGGCTCGATGCATCTAGCCCGCTCGAACGAATTTGCATGCTTCAAGTACGCAGATGACTGTTCCAAATGACATGTTCATGATGCAACAACTGTTGTAAGCAATTGCAGACAGATATTCGCGGAGACGCCTTGAAATTCGATCCTGGCGACTATTGCGAGATGGTTGGGATAGTATAAATAATTCGACAGGCTTGGAAGTTGCACTGTCGGCCGAATACCCCCCAATACCTGACGATGGCCTCAAGAAGCAGACTGTGGAAACCTGCGGGGATCATTCTGCATTAGTGCGTGCGCGCCCGCCACCGCGCGGAAATATTGGGGAGATCAAGGCTCTAGGAGACTGTCCAAGATAGCAGACTGAATGTCATGGTGTCGGTGGCTGCCGACATGCTGATGCGATGGAAGATTGGATACCAGCTCGGACACATCCGGCGTTCGTGCACCAGCAGCGTCGGCCATTTGTCAGCATCCGCGCGCGAGCTCGTTCGGAAAATGTTTGTTCTGGCTCGAGGTACGTGCTCTGAACTGCATCTTCCCGAGCACGATCTTGCGATCAGTTTTCTCGTACTGGAAGCTCTGGTGACTGGGGCCGCTGCGGCTTGTCAAATAAAAGCGCTCTGGATTGATTCGGGTCATTGCGTACTTGGCTGCGTCACCATGCGGCTCTACTGTGCAAAAGCCGGCCCGCCCCGCAAGATCGCCGAAGCCTTGGTGGAGGTTTTTGAAGGACATGCGAGAAACTTCAAGCACGACGCGTTGGCAAAACTGGTTGGTGCGACGGGCTGAGAATGCTGGCGTTGGCTGGTTGCACGAGGACTGCTCTGTATACTGACGCGGTTGCGCGTCCCACCCCGCGTCGAAGAGGGCATGTGTGATTGTGATGTCACCTAGAAGGCAGCACGCAGGAGGGGATCAACGCATAGTATGTTTCAGTTGTTCTAGTCGTTGTAGTCGCTCTCTTGCACCTCGGAGTGCCGGCTGCGGCAGCGGGTGGTGGGCGCCGCGTCCCTCGTAGTTTTCGAAAACGTTGGTGTCCAGGTAAACGTCCTTGTGGTTTTCGGAGTTGTGCTTATCGAAACAAGGGGTCCTCGTGGTCCGATTGAGCGGGCACGAGGACCATGAATGCGGCGGGAAGGAGAATCCAGCGGATTCTTGCCGAACACAAACTAAATCATGGGGTGGGAGAAGCAAAGCACAAAATTGAAGGAGATGCCACGCGGGCTATGGCAGTAACAAGGATAGATCGGATTGTTTCTCCAACACCTACTAAGAATGCGGCTGTACAGTAGCGAAATGTTTTTCCCTACCTAGGCTCTGCCTAGAAGGGTTTTTCCCTACCTAGGCTTTGCCTAGAAGGGTTCTTACTCTCTAGCTTAAAGGGGCCGGGCAGTGGAAAGCGCCCCGGGCGGTTCCCCCAGTCCCCTGGGAGCGGTTCCCCCAGTCCCCTGGGAGCTTTCGCTTTAGCCTTAGCTTTAGCTTTAGCTTTAGCTTTAGCTTAGCTTTAGCTTTAGCTTAGCTTTAGCTTTCGCTTTCGATTTAGCTTTAAGTTTAGCTTTAGCTTTAGCTTTAGCTTAGCTTTAGCTTAGCTTTAGCTTAGCTTTAGCTTAGCTTTAGCTTTGCTGTAGCTTCGCTGTAGCTTAGCTTTAGCTTAGCTTTAGCTTAGCTTTAGCTTAGCTTTAGCTTAGCTTTAGCTTAGCTGCAGCTTAGCTTTAGCTTAGCTTTAGCTTAGCTTGAGCTTAAATTTAGCTTAGCGTTAGCTTAGTTTCAGCTTAGCGTTAGCTTAGCTTTAGCTTAGCTTTGCCTTAGCTTTAGCTTAGATGTGCCTCAGATTTAGCTTAGTTTTAGCTTCGCTTTAGCTCTGCTTTAGCTTAGCTTTCGTTTAGCTTTAGCTTAACTTTAGCTTAGCTTTAGTTTAGCTTTAGATTAGCTTTAGTTTAGCTTTACCTTAGTTTTAGCTTAGCTTTAGCTTAGTCTTACTGTTACTACTAATGCTGCTTTCCTAGGGGTTCCAACTCCTAGGTAGGGTCGCACTGGGATAATTACTCTCTGGGCTTAAAGGGGCCGGGCAGTGGAAAGCGCCCCAGGCGGTTCCCCCAGTATCCGCCCCGCGGTTCCCCCAGTTACGTCCCCTTAGCTTAGCCTTGCTTATCTCATCTTAGCTTAGCTTATTTAATATTAGCTTAGTTTAGCTTCATCTTAGCTCAGGTTTATCTTAGCTTAGCTTACCTTCATCTTAGCTTCGCTGAGCTTTAGCATAGCATAGCAGAGCACAGCATAGCATAGCGTAGCATAGCATAGCGCAGCACAGCATATCATAGCATAGCCCAGCATATCATAGCATAGCGCAGCATAGCATAGCATAGCATAGCGCAGCACAGCACTGCACAGCATAGCACAGCGCAGCATAGCATAGCATAGCATAGCAGAGCATAGCATAGCATTAGCATTAGTGTAATTTCCTACCTAGGCTCTGCCTAGAGGGTTAGCTTAGCTTAGCTTAGCATAGCGCAGCGCTGCATTAGCATAGCATAGCATGGCATAACATAGCCAATCATAGCATAGCATAGCATAGCATAGCGCAGCATAGCATAGCATAGCATAGTACAGCGCAGCTTAGCATGGCATAGCATATCATAGCTTAGCATAGCACAGCGCAGCATGACATAGCTTAGCATAGCATAGCATAGCATAGCATAGCGCAGCATCACATGTCATAGCATAGCATAGCATAGCGCAGCATATCATGGCATGGCATAGCATAGCATAGCATAGCAACTACTGCTGCTTTCTTAGGGGCTCCAACTTCTAGGTAGGGTCGTGCTGGGGCAATTGTAGTTAATGCAGTATGTATGCGTGTCCCATGCGGGCGCGAACAGGAGCTCCTTCAGCCCCAATAGCCGCAGGAAAAGGGTAGGAACGGCAGGCAGCATACACAAGGATACCGTTCGAGAACACTGTCTCCGAAGAGGAGGAAGGCGGGGAAGGGGAGGGGGAGGACGAGGATGAGGAGGACAGGGAGAAGCACCTCTTCATGGTTCCCCAGATGATCAACACCCGCGGGACGCCCCAGGCCGCCTGCCACTCGGGGGCCCCGCTGGGGCTCGGCGGCAGGCCTGGACCAATCCTGTCCATGATGCCGTCGATTCTCCTCTGAGGAAGGGCCGCCACGCCGTCGTTATCATCGCCGGCGACGACGGCGACGGCGGCGGCGGCGACGCCGACCACGGCAGCGGCGGAATACGGCGACGGCGGCGGCGGCGGCGGCGACGACGACGACGACGAAGACGACGACGACTACGACGACGACGACGACGACGACAACGACGACGACGACAAACGCGACGACGACAAAGGCGACGGCCGAGGCGGCGGCAACGACGACGGTGGCGGCGGCCGCCTCTCGAGGTGGACAAGCAGCGGCAGGGATCGGAGGTCCCAGGATGCCTCGGCGGCGTGCTACTGAACCGTGGCATTCTCTTAGGATAGTCTAGGGGTTCGAAGAGGAGGAGGAGGAGGGGGAGGAGGAGGAGGAGGAGGAGGTGGAGGAGGGGGAAGGCGAGGAGAAGGAGGAGGAGGAGAAGGAGAAGAAGGAGGAGAAGAAAGAAGAGGAGAAGATAGAGGATAACGGAGGAGGACGGTGGAGGAGGACGGAGAGAGATGAGGGAAGGAAGGAGAGGCAGATCAGCAGAAGGAAGAAGTGGAGAAGAAAGAAGAAAAGAAAGAAGAAGGGAAGGATGACGACGAGGAGGAGGAGGACGACGACAAGCAGAAAGGGGGTGGAGGAGGAGGAGGACAGGGGTAGGATGGAGGGAGGAAGAAAAAGGGTTATAGCGGTGGAAGCACGACAGATGAGGGAGGAGGCAAGAGTGAGCCAGGTGTGAGCAAGGAGTGAGGAGTGAGAAAGAGTGGAGTGTGCGATTCAAAGACACAGACAGACAGACACGCGCCGAACGTCCAAGGACGGCCCACTGGCGGGCAGCGCGGCGGGCCCCCAGGCCCAGTGGAACAAGCTCAGCATGTTACAGGCGCTGAAAGTGGGTACTATGCAGCTGCGTCCTCCCATCGCCGGCCGGGTCGCGCAGCTCTCCGTGTCATACGGTTTGGGTGCCATGGCAAAGTCATCTGGGCCCACGTGCTTGCGCCTGCCCGTAGTGCGTCCAACCATCGCACCACCGCCTGCTTGCGTGAGCCAACATAATCATGCAAAGACAACTTGCCCAAATTCCGTTCTGCCTCATGGATCGTGCGTTTGATCAAATCCAGCCACGGCTCTAAAACGTCCTCCACGGTGTCCGGCACATCCGCATTTTTCCACCGATGGATGAGCATATTCTTGTTCAGTTGGTGGTGCCTTCTGCTCCTCAGAACTATCCTCAGCATATTCCTTTCTGTTCTGCGTAGTTTGTCTTCCAAGTCCTTCGTAAGCACCCACCTTGCGCTCCCATGAAAGACCGTCGAAGATACTGTACATTCGAAAACGAAGAGCCTCGCAGTAAGCGAATACCTGCAATCACTCAGAATCGAGCGCTGAGACAGAAATATGTTCCAAACTGCCCCGATTCCGTTGCCCGACTCGGTCTCGCGTGGGCGGTCGAAACATTCTGGCCTCAACACTTGACATGACAACCGTGAGGTACAACGTCACCGCGCAGATCACCAACCCGTATACTCTACTCCGTGGGGCGCCCAGTCTCTGTGGTATTGTTATACCGAATATTCTTGTCATCTGGAAGCAATTTCAATCCACGTCTGCCAGCTGCTGCGCGGACGTCTGCAAGCACGCCCCCGATCTGCTTCAGTGTAGTTGCAACGAGCATGACATCACCAGCGAACCGTAGGTTAGTAAGTCGCCACAAATTGGTCTTACAGGTGTTGAGGCCCCAGCGCTTCGCATGCCAAGTTTTCTTGACATCACCGGAAACATCTTCCATTTAAGCATTGCAGAGCAGGCTGCTCAAATGGTATCCTGGCTTCGTGCCCCGCAGGACACGATACGGACTATTATATTTGTAAATATTCACTTCAGCTGATGGTTCAGAAAAGAACATCCACAGCAGTCGAACGCATCCATAGGATACCCCTTGTCGGGTCAGCGCTTGCAACATGCTCTCGTGATCTACGCAGTCGAAACCCTTTTTGAAGTCGATGATAGATATCAAAAGATGTTGTTGCCAGTCGTACCACTTCTCCTATAATGCTGTCACGGCAAAGAGATAACGCGACGTGCCAACACCAATTCTGAAACCAGCTTGGTTTAGCTGCGGCTTGATGCTTGTCGAACGCGGGGCACAACCTCGAGCGCAACAACTTCACAAACAATGTGTATAGAATTGGTACTGTTGCAATTGGCATGTACTTCGAAGTTGTCGCGGGGTCGCCAGACTTGTGCAGCACGGTGACGACCGATTTGTTCGATGCCTGTGGTGGCAGACTATTTGGCGACGTACTGATGTTGTGCAGCTGCAGCAACACAAGTCTTTCAACTGTTTCCCCACCGTCCTTGATGATCTCCGCCATGACTCCACGTGCGTCTTCGCAGTTGCCTCGCTGTAGCATTCGGATTTCGACCCTCAGCTCGTCGAGCGTGAACTCCAGGATGTCTTTAGAAGGTCAATAGAATGTTGGGACGGCTTGTTTTTTGCAAATGAATACAGTTCTGAGTGAAACTCAGTCAAAGCATTGGCGATCGACTGCTGGTCGGTATAAATGCCTCCAGCGCCGTCCACCGTATGTGTGATAACATGTTTCCGCTTGACTGTCTTTCGAACTCGCAAAAAAACATGCACCAATTGTTGATGCGGCCCGTTCTCGTCGCAGTGCTCGGACCTTTTTTCCGATACTTGCCTACTCGGCAATGTCCTTTCCAAACATCGGTTTCATTGTAAAGTTTCCCGTTGCTCCAACAATCGCCGTATCTGGATTCACCGTCTTTGCAGCCTTCTCGTCACGAGACACTGCGCAAACACGCGCATGCACGGACGCCCAATACATGCTTTGTTTTGTGGTTGTCTTCTTGTCGCGCCAATGCCTCCTGGCATGCCTCAGCTTGGTAATGACGCATGTGCGGTCGCTTCCCATGTTCAGTGACACATTAGCGCAAAGAGTACTTCACCTGCGGTAGCATTTTCACATCAAGCAAAAATATGGCCAGTCGGTCTGGTATTGCCGATTGTACTTGTATGTGTTACCGTGCACTCCCGTATCTTGGAGAAAAACATGCTTGCAATGCTAAGCCGTCTGATGCACGCCCAATGTGTCAACCAATGGCCTCGAGCATTCGCTTTCCCGAGCCCGTGTACTTCAGTAATGTTTCGTATGTCGTCCTCTTCTCTGCTACCCCCTTCCACGCTGAACTCGCCAATCAGAACAAAACAATATCGCTTAAAGTGCGCTTCCCGGTGAGTCTCCGATAGAGAATCCTACGAACCCTGCACGTGTGTATCCCCATAGCGGGAGCGAAGGCAGTGGCCAACCGCGTGCGCAAAGATCCACACGCTGCATCAACGAAACATGCTCTTTCAGACAATATTGTAAAAGATCGCACGCGAGGTGCCCCTCGACTGTGAAGAAACTCTCCGACACCTCATGATTGATGATCCCAGCCGCATCCGGCTAAGGCGTGTCCACCATGCAAAATAAAATACTCTCTTGCTTCAGGCCGTCACGTCTCGTTCAAGCACGCGAGATTCCATTGCAAATTCTGTAATTCCAATAATAGTTCTGCCATCGGGTCGTCGGAAATGGGACTCTGGACATTCAGATGAAAAATATGTAATCTAATGCTGTCTGAATGGAGTATTTGTTATCAAATGTTGTACTTGATGATCTCTCCTGTGTGTGCCGCGTCTTCACGCCGCGCAGCGCTGCCAAAGGGAAATCCCCACATGCATGACTTGATGTAATAATATCCTCACGTCAATTGTCATCAGTACACCGCTTCTTAATCCAATCCTCCATGTATTTCTCGGTTGCTTCCTGTACCTGCTCCCCCTCCTGTTCATACTTCATTGTGCCGCCCTCCACCCATGCAACCTTCGTACCCTTCAACGTGAGACCAACCTACTATTCCACTTAATCTTAATGGCCACCGTCTGCGTTGAGCAGATGATTGATGATTCCCAAAGTGCGATTAGAAGGAGAGGGGATGAGAATGAGGAGGAACAGGAGGCCAGGAGGACTGAAATAGAGGGGAGGGAAGGAGGAGTGAGGCAGACGACTCCTGGAGTCGCAAATCAAGTCCATCCCCACGCAGTCGTACAGAGCGAACCCAGAGGGTACCTTCTCCTGCGTGAGTTTGTAGCGGATGTTGCGAACAACGAAGACCCCGGCATCGCACTCCCGCCAGCACCTTAGCCAGTCTCATCCTCCTCCTCCTGCTGCTCCTCCTCCTCCTCCTCCTCCTCTTCCTCCTCCTCCTCCTCACCATCACCATCATCATCCCCTCATACTCAACGTCAACATCAACGTAACCGTCGTCATCATTATTACAAGTATATGACTTACACCATCATGAGCAGCAACAGCATCATCATGATCATCATCATCGTATATCATAGCGCTGGCACCCTCGTCACCACCGTCATCTGCATAAGCATCATTACCATCGATCTCAGTATCGTCATTGCCGGCATCCTCAACAGCAACACCGTCACCGTCATTGTCATCGTCATCGTCGGTATCATCATCGGCAGCATCATCGGCATCGTGGGGAGTATCGTCGGCAACAGCATCGCCACCATCAAGGAAGGGCTGCCGGAGGCTAGGGCGAGGGGGGGGGGGCGCCGAGGGACGCAAGGGGGCTGGGAGGCGGGCGGGCCCGGGCTCGTCCCTCTTGCCCTGCCGGGCGCCAACCGTTGTACCATTTTCTCGCGTTGATCTCCCTGTGTGCTGTCCACGACAGCAGGTCATGCGCAGCCTTTGATTTGAGGGATGAAAAAACGACCCTACCCTGGGTTATGAGTGCGTGGTCTGTAGACCTCCTGGGAACCCCCACAGCCTAAAGCCGCCAGGACGCGGCACATCACGCAGGGTTTACCCTGTCAGCCCACAGGAGTTTCAGCGCACAGCGCCTGGTAAACCAGGGCAGGGGCGTTTTTTCTGCCCTTGATTGATCGCCAGCACACTAAGGAGGAGGAGGAGGAGGAGGAGGAGGAGGAGGAGGAGGAGGACGAGGAGGAGGAGGAGGAGGGGGAGGGGGAGGAGGAGGAGGAGGAGGAGTGGCCCCAGGCAGGAGTGGCCTTGGGGTGCGCGGCTTGCCGATCGCCTGCCTCCGATGCAGTTAACGGCCTGCGCGCGCGGGCTTGGCCCCCTCTGCACCCCCGAGGGCCACGCACCGAGGGCAACTCCGGCGAGGGGTCGCCGCTATACACCCTGCGAAATGCTTAAGAAATCATGGGTTAAGAAATTCATAGTCTCAGAACTTGAATAACAACCCAACAAGAATAATCGAGACTCTGGCCGAAAATTTAAGTTTTCTTAAGCATCGCCTAAGGTGTACCTACAGCCGGACCTGGGCCAAAAGAACATCCCTCAAGAGCATGAGACCCCGGCGTTGGTTTTTGACACCGCAGGGATCGTTCAACCTTGAACGATCGGCCATTTCCGCAACGTCCAATCGTTCCACATCGACCGATTCTGGGCCGCCGCCGGCGTTCAACCTTGAACGCCCGCGCTGGGGTCGCCGCTGGTCGACACGACGCAAACCTACCGTACCTACAGCCGGACCTGGGCCAAAAGAACATCCCTCAAGAGCATGAGACCCTCCGTCGGCCAAAACAAACAGAACATCCACAGATACCCTCCCCAGAATGCGCCAGGTCATCCAGCAAGCACGAAGAACATGAGGGTACCCTCCCCGAACCGACCTCGATCTTATACCTCGGTCCGACTGTAGCCGATCTGAGGGACGACAGTGGGCCCGGTAAGCGAGACCAGGGGAGCGGCGCGCTCTCAGACGAGCTGCGAGTGCCACACA